>SSNR01000007.1:4250585-4325126 GCA_006937965.1 Callopanchax toddi | reverse complement strand
GTGCGTGCGTGCGTGTGCGTGTGTGTGTGTGTGTGTGTGTGTGTGTGCGTGCGTGCGTGCGTGCGTGCGTGCGTGCGTGTGCTGTGTGTGTGTGTGTGTGTGTGTGTGTGTGGGTAGGGAGAAAGGAAAAAATACTATGATTTCTCTGAGCTTCTACAGGTGTGAGGAGGTGGATTTTGTACATAAAAAGCACAAGGGAGAGAGAGTGGGATGGTTAGATAATAAGACATAAAAGAGAACACAGAAGAAAAAAAAACTCCTCCATGTTCAGTTAGTGCAAAAATATCAGGCTTCTGTCCTAATGCACAGCCCAACATGCTAAACTCTCTTCATGTTTTACCCTAATCAGATAAAAACACTCCATCTGCTGTTGTGCGGAGTTTTGAAAGCAAATGACCAAAATATTCCACAAGTTCAAGCAAATCTTTATAAATGTGAATCAAAAATCCAGAAAATGATCTAATTTGGGAGGACAAGACATGAAAAACTGTTTAAGAAATGGTTTCATTGAACACATTTAACCAGGGTATGAAAAAAATAGGATCAATAGGAACTTCGAGGATTCTTGTATTTACTTCCATCAAGCTGGTCTCTGTGCGTGCGTGCGTGTGTGTGTGGTGTCCTCTGAACATCTGCTTGTTTTCTTTTTGTAAAAAGTCGCCCTCCTTTGTTAATCCGGAGAGGACTTGTTGTCCCATTGAGCCATATGATCTGTTTGTCTCCCTGTTCTGTAATCCCTCTTTAAAAACACAGTCATCTAACCCCATAACATCCAGACTACATGTGGATTACCTAACAGGATCTAATGAAACTATAACCAACAGTAATGTTTTCTGTGACGTTAAAGAAGAAATGACCAACTCTAAGGTTTAGTCTGATGATTGAATTGAACATGAATTATTCACATAAAGGACATTTTAACATGATTAAAGGGCTGGAGATTATAGAAGACACAAGGTTGTGTTTATCATTATCGTCATCCTCCTGAAGCTTCTCCTCATTGAATTAGATGAAGCTCTTTTCTCATGATAATAACCGTCTGAGTCACACAGGAACAGGAACGGTCAAGTGCCTTTCATTTATCCTCTGCAGAGGTGAACCGCTTCCATCAGGAGCCCAACGCTGATGAAATCAAAGTAAATGTTTGCTCTGTTTCCTCCCCCTGCAGAGAACCTGGATGCTATGATTGCCATGCAGACTAAGAACAAGTTGGGCAAGTCTCTCGGACTCCCTGAAGTCACCAGAGCCATTGGTAAAGGTTTAAACTAAGTCTGGAACAAACCCATTCCAGAAGAAACTGTTTTACATTTTAAACAACTAATCTAAATGGAAGAGCATCTAGAATTGTTCCAAATGGATGTAATGATGCATGTATTTATTTTTGTTTCAGGGAAGAACGTTGATGAGGATGACAACACCAAATCTGAGACCGCTAAGATGCAGAAGGAATATGAAAACCTGAAGGATTCGACGAAAGAGGAGCAGCCGACCACCGACACCAGTCAGTCCACAGACCAAGACCCAGAAGAACCATGATCATTTAGTTTGGTTTTCATTTGCCAAACAGCTTGTTTTTTTTGTTTTTTTTTTACATTTTGCCTTCCCAATAATAATCTCTGCCTTTGTAAAGTCCATGATATTTTTTATGTTTTTGTTATGCTTTATGTTATGTTTTGTACCTCATATCTCAAATAAATGCCCAGCTCACAAATAAACACATCAGATTTTTACCACGTCATTTTAATTAGGCAAAGGACCCAATTCATCACACCGTAGGATTTAAGTTTAACTAATAACATTTGAGACATTTTGTTTTTACCCTGCAAAGCTGAGAGCAAATAAACAACAGTCTGCAGCCTGAGCCAATCATAAATAAGCCCCAGCTTGTCTCTGAACTAGGCCAGTCCCATAACACCCTGTGTCGCAGCTTCTTTTAGTCCGGGTCCCAGCCTGCTGCTCTGTGCGGACTCATCAATATAATCCACACAGAAACACAACAGAGCCAACATAAGGAAATAAAAATTATGGAATCATTTACAATCAGCCATCAAATAATCATTATAAACTTGTTTCTCAAACTGTAGATATCAATTTTTTGTTTAGTATATTATTTAATCTTTAAGGGGACATTTAATTTAACCATAACCAATGAGTCTCCTGTATAAATACAGTTGGCTGCCATTGCATTTCTACTCCTACCAAAAGAAAAAGTGTGAGTCTCGCTTTAGGAATATTTCATGATGTAAATAATTGATCAATCTAAGATCATGCTGACTTTCTAACTGATGAAATTGATGTTCTTCTGGGTGTTAAAGTCCTATAGAACAAGTAGAAGTCTTTTTGGAATGTTTGATACTTTAATGAGGAAGATTCTCATGAGATTTTCTCAACAGTTTCTCTTTTTCTTAACTCCAGATCAGCCTGGCAAGTCAGAGACTTATCTAGAGGCCATCAGGAAGAACATCGAGTGGCTGAAGAAGCACAACAAAGATGAAGGCAAAGATGGTGAGATTTATATTTCATTTTCTAAAGCAAAAAAAATCCATATGATGCTTGCTTGGATCTAGCATCTATGTGAGAATACATCTGCAGCTTTACTAGAAAAAAAATCCTTATTTGACAAACACTTCTCCAGTCTCTATGAATTTTCATGTATGAGGTGGCAACTCTTATAATCATTCTCAATTTGCATTTTAAAGCTTCATTTCACAGCTCATAAATATGGATTTTACCTGATGAGGCTGTCCTAATTACTTGCTTCAAGACAGAAGTTGTTTCTACCTTGTTGTCATTATTACAGCTTGTGAAAAGACTGATTAGCGCTTCTTTCACAAAAAGATGTTTTATTGCTTTTTTTTTAAAAAGATTAAAAGATTGCGGCAGATTTTTAGCTTTTGCATAAATGTATATTTGCCTTTTCCACCAGAATGCCACAGTCAGAGCAAAGCAGTGTTTTTACTCCACCAGCCTGCAGAACTGTGGAAACGTGGTAGTCCCACTCATAGAGAGGCACTCGTTTTAACTGGGGGAGCCTACTACAGTCGAGCTCTGCACCGTGTAAAATCAATGCCCAGTGGTGCTTAATTAAGCAGAGGCGAACGAATTGCTAATGAGTTCTCGTCATTGAGGCCATCCGTCCACCGGGGATGATCTCAGTAGGACATTTCAGACAAGAAAACAAAAAAGTTTGACCTCAGAGAGATTTAAACTCACCATTAATTTCTTCTTATCTGAACTGAGAAATGAAATAGGAGGCTAGAGATAGAGGGATTAGAGATGAAAACCAAGCTTGACCCAGATTTCTGCCTGAACGTGTGAAGTAAGAGAAGACATAAAAAAGCAGACTGACTCTGAGGATGTGGTTCTGGAGAGAAGCGGCGAGCAGAGGGCCGGATCAGCGGGGTTGTTTTGTTGGGAGCTCATCTCTAACCTTGCCCTAGATAGGACACTTCATTAACATTCAAGAGTTTGGAACGGTTGCCCAGGACAACAGGGGCTACCCGCCTGCCTGTCAGTGAACTGAGACAGATAATAGCAAAAGAACAGGCTCACACAGTCAAAATGTTCCCAATCATCCCATTTTCCCATGGTCTGAGTCCATTAATGACTAAAATAAAACAGCATCAGGGCCTTCTTTTGTTCCTCAGCTTGTATTACATTACAGTCCTCTTTGAAGGCCTCGTTTTGTTCTCTTTGAGGGAGAACAAAAGCCTTCTCTGCTGAAAACAGTCATAGAAACAGAGTGGAACACGGGCCATTTATTGTGTTTACTCTACCAGAAGCACCCATTAGGACAATCTCAGCAGACTATGTGCATGTGTGTTAATGAGTTCGTATAAGTGCATGTGTGTGTGTGTGTGTGTGTGTGTGTGTGTGTGTGTGTGTGTGTGTATACGCCTACACACCACACAGATTAGCCGGAGGAGCAGATGGACACAGAGGCAACATCCTGGTTTTGGCTCTTTGCTCTTTAGTCCTGACGGCGAGAATCAGTGCTGTCTCTAATCACATTCTGTTAATACCTCACACAAGTCACACAAGTCACCAGTAAAGCAGCTGTATCCTCCAGCAAACTGAACAGCTAGAAATATTGTAAAGTTTTGGGATGATCTTTTGGATGTCCTTGACCTTTCAGTCAGTTAGAGCAGAAGGAAATTGTTCTGCAGCTGGGGGGGGGGGGTCTGATTTTAAAACATCTTTTCCAACTATTGCAGAATACGTTTGAATAATTTCACTGTAAACAGTAAATTATTACATGATTTCACATCTTGGCATCAGACAAACCTCATCTGACCTTAATCCTCTTGGAAGCCTGTTTGGGTCAGGCATCTCAGGAGGGCAGGACGTCAAGAGGTTAACATCTGATCTATTCCACCAACCACGGTGCACCTCGTTTAAACCCCAGATTATCCACCCTTTATTCACTTATCTTCCTGTTTCTCTCCAGATTATGACCTGTCCAAGTTGAAGGATTTCATGGACCAGCAGGTCAACTCGTATATCGAGAAGGGAATCATTGCCAAAGACGAAGGCGACACCATCAAGAGGATCTACGGCAGCCTGTAACGAGATCTGGTTTTAAAACAGAAAGAACTGAGTCTGATGATAAGATCTCCAACAAAAACCTCCACTAATTACAGTGATTTCAAACAGTATGATTAATTATATGCTGTGTATTTTAAACTACTCTCCCAAACATTCCCAAAATGTACCAAAACATGGGATTTAATAGAACTAAGTTTAGTTCCTATAATCCAACTGCTTTAATTTGCACCCTATCATTAATTTACTAGAGTATTACCATGAGGTATCGGACTGCCCTGTGTATCATAACTCCAACCTGACTCTAGTGGGAGGAAAAGGTTTTGGGATGGTGATGCTGTAGCTTTGTAATACACTTCTTCATACACAAGCCAATCAAAAGATACTAATAACCTGCCATAGCCTAACACACTCCTCTCAGTGCTTATGTTTGACTTTAATGTATTCCTGCTTTTTAATTTTACCAAACTTATATGTGGTGTTTTCATGTCTGTGTGCGCCTTGGACTGTTTTCTGTCCTGCTGTAATTCATCTGAATTCCACTAGAGGGCGATGTCTGAATCATCTCTGCATGTCTTTATTATGAGTTTCAAAATCTGTAGAGGCAAAAGATTAAGTATTTTTGATTGTAAATATTTGTGTTTTTTTCCTAAAGTTCTAAACAGCAATTAAAACGTCTTTTCTTTATCTGTGGTTGCATTTCTGTAAAAAAAAAAAAATTATAATCAATGTTCCACTTATGTAAAAAGATCCGAGTTGGGATAAAACACACGTGTGTGACTTAAATACACATTTATTTCCCTCAAATACAACAAAAAAGTTAAAAGCACAAAACAGCTGTTACAGACAATTCTCCACACATAAATAATGCATTCACACTCCAAAAATAGAGCTCTCTGCCCTCTGTTAAAAAAAAAAAAAGAAGCTTTTATGAGGCAAATGAGACACATTCAAAGACTTGAGTCTATCCATCCATCGCCTCCGTTTGGGAGGTTTCTGCTCATTCTGGGTGAACACTGATGAGGAAGGCCTGAATATACTCTCCAATGATCCTGTTCTACAAGGAGATTTAGGACATCAGAAGCGTTTAGCAGGTGGAGCTAATCCTTTCTGGAATCGCTTAGCACACCTCGTTTGAGTGCAGCAGGTGTGTGTGTGTGTGTGTTCTGTACAGCAGCTTCACAAACATACGCTGAGTGGGCACGCGTGCTCAAACAGCCAATAAAACATTATAAAACAAAATGACCAATAAAATACATCAAAACAGTTGAATAAATAAGAAGGCAAACATGACATTTGTTCAAAATGGTAAACACAAAGAAAAAGAGGAACAAAAACGAGGTTGCGTTTGTGTAATTCCAGGTGACGGCTTCAGGGAAACACGCTGCTCGTTTAGATCTCCTGGTAAGCTGATTCGGGGAGTGTGAAGTTCTCCTCTTTGCTCCTGTAAATGTAAAAACAAAAGAATTATACAAGGAAGTTTATAACAGGCAGTTATTTATTCACTGAAAACCATTGTGCTCCTTCTCCCTTTGTTTCACTGGTCAACGAGCGTCTGGGTGTGAATAATGAATGAAGCTAACCAAACACTGAGTCCAGTCAGTACAACGCTCTAATGCCCATCCTCTACTACTGTAAGGCTCTTTGGGTTTATTAGAATTTAATTCACTTGTATTAATGTGTCACAAAACACATTAGGAAGAAAACATACTGAGCATAATAACTGACTGATTAGGATCTAATCAACATTTAAAAGAAGGATAAAGGTTTTAGAGAGTAAATTTAAAACCAAGAGAATTAAAATATTTGCTATCAACCAGCAAACTTTCAAACCGTTTATTTTACTTCAATAAAGAAAAGAAGTATGTAAAGCTGCTTGATTATGATGGGGAAAAAATTATAGGGTTATATTTGGTCATTACAGGAATTATTTTACATGATTAATTATTCATCGAGTTGGGAAATACGGCAATTATCTCTCTTCTTCAACCAAAAACATCAGAGCCCATCAGAAATCTGGTGTCAAAATTCATTTTTAAGACTCTGTTTCAGAAGCCGTGCACAGATTTGGACATTGAGCTGCAGCTTTAGTACGGTTTAACAAATATCCATAACTTCACACGTCCTGAATCAATTTGTCCAAAACAGTGTTGTTAAAAACCCAAAGCCTGCCTGTCTCTGAACTTTGAACAATAAAAACAGAAAACAATAGAATTTGAGAAGAAAAACAAGCTATAAAAAAGATTTAAATGGATTCATGGCTTTACTCTTTCTAGTGCAGGTAAGATACTGACTCCTGATAACTCCACAGAACTCCACATAGAAAAAATCATCTGAATTTTTCCCTTTAAACTGATGTGTAAGCAATCACAAAGAAATTAAATATGGAATAATAATAATAAAATATGGAAAGCAGCAAATATTTTAGATTTATTTCTATAATTGGTTCCATTTTAATTTTCAAATAGTTTGTAGAAAGAAGTTTTCATAAAATAAGTAACCCTGTTCACCCTACAGGTCCCTAGTGTTCTGCTTCACAGATTCACAGAGCATCACAAAGTATTCACAGGGCATCACTTTTACCACATTCAGTTATGTTAAAGCCTTATTCCAAAATTGATTTCTTTTTTGTCTCGTCTCGTCTTCTTCCGCTTATCCGGGTCCGGGTCGCGGGGGCAGCATCCCAATTAGGGAGCTCCAGACGGTCTTCTCCCCAGCCACTTCTACCAGCTCCTCCGGCAGGATCCCAAGGCGCTCCAGGGCCAAACCAGAGATATATTTTCTCCAGCGTGTCCTGGGTCGACCCGGGGGCCTCCTGCCGGCAGGACATGCCTGAAACACCTCCCTGGGGAGGCGTCCAGGGGGCATCCTAACAAGATGCCCGAACCATCTCAACTGGCTCCTTTCGACATGGAGGAGCAGCGGTTCTACTCCGAGTCTCTCCCGAATGTCCGAGCTCCTCACCCTATCCCTAAGGCTGAGCCCGGCCACCCTGCGAAGAAAACTCATTTCGGCCGCTTGTATCCGCGATCTCGTTCTTTCAGTCATTACCCAAAGCTCATGACCATAGGTGAGGATTGGGAGGTAGATCGACCGGTAAATCGAGAGCCTTGCTTTCCGGCTCAGCTCTTTCTTCACCACAACAGACCGGTTCAGCGTCCGCATCACTGCAGACGCTGCCCCAATCCGCCTGTCGATCTCCCGCTCCCTCCTTCCCTCACTCGTGAACAAGACCCCGAGATACTTGAACTCCTCCACTTGAGGCAGGATCTCTCTCCCGACCTGGAGTTGGCAAGCCACCCTTTTCCGACCGAGAACCATGGCCTCAGACTTGGAGGTGCTGATCCTCATCCCAGCTGCTTCACACTCGGCTGCGAACCTCCCCAGTAAGAGCTGAAGGTCAGAGCCTGATGAAGCTAGGAGGACCACATCATCCGCAAAAAGCAGAGACGAGATTTCTTTTTCCCCCCAGAATTCCACACACAACACCCCATAATGAAAATTTGAAAAAAGTTTGAGATTTTTGCAAATTTATTAAAAATGTAAAAGCTGAGAAATCACAGAATTCACAGCCTTTACTCAATACTTTGTTGATGCACCTTTGGCAGCAATTACAGCCTCCAGTCTTTTGGAAAATGATGTCACCAGCTTGGCTCACCTATAATTGGGCAGTTTGGCCCATTCCTCTTTGCAGCTCCTCTCAAGCTCCATCAGGTTGGATGGAAGTGTAGGTGCAGCCATTTTCAGATCTGGTTTGCCACCTCTCTGACTAAGGCCCTTCTCCCCCAATCACTCAGTTTAGATGACCAGCAGCTCTAGGAAGAGTCCTGTTGGTTTAGAACTTCTTCCACTTCCAGATGATGGAGAGGAGACCACTGAGCTCACTGGGACCTTCAAAGCAGCGGAAATGTTTCTGTAATCTTCCCCAGATTTGTGAATCGAGACAATCCTGTCTCTGAGGTGCACAGACAGTTCCTTTGACTTCACGTTGTCATTATGGGGTGTTGTGTGCAGAAATTTGAGGAAGAAATATTCTAATCCATTTTGGAATGAGGCTGCAACATAACAAAATGTGGAAAAAGTGATGCGCTGTGAATACTTTCAAGGTTTGTGCTGTATAGTTAGTTTGTTTCCTAAGAAGCTAAAACTCAAGCGGGCATGCAGTCTGTGTTTGCACTGGGACTGTTTAAATCAGCAGAGTGAGTTTTTGTTTGTCTAAACACGCTGGAACTCCAGAGGTCAGCGTTTTATGTGGTTGGAATCAGAGACAAGACGGAGAACAAAGCTCACTTTCAATCAGCTGGAAGGGAAAAAAAAAAACACTAAAACCTAGATTGTGTCAAACTAATGACACCAAGTTAAATTAAACGAACATCTGCAGTAAATCCTATCAGTTTAGTAGTTGAGAATCATAAATATAAGAAAATTGCTGGCACCTTTGAGTAGATTCAGGTTCAAGCTCTAAAGCACGCTCAGACAGATCATTTAGGTGATGTATTGGTCGGTGCACTGGTGTGATAACTAAAACAGTCAGGCCATCTCTCCCTGATGCTATAAGGAAGAAAAATACGGTAACAGCACAGCTCCTGCAGTGAGAAACAATTTGTTCCTAAAATAACAGAATGAAACACTTTCAGGGAGCCTGAAGTGGAAAAGCGATGTGTGTGTCTGCAAAAGTGTCAGCTCCAATGTGACTCAGTCCTCAATAAAAATAGTACCAACTAGTTTGTTTTGTTTTTTTCTGTGAATAGATGCATGCCAGGAATTTTCTGCTACTTCACTGCTGAGCAGGCACGAGTGTTCTGTCTTAACACGATGAGTGAGGGGGGGATAAAACACACACACACACACACCAACTAAAGCAAATCTGCTAAATACCTGACTGTTGCGTAACAACAGCCCAGTGTGACAGACTGGCAAAACCTTGATTCTCATCTTCAATCCAAGAAAAAGTTGACACTGTTCCTGCTGAGCGGGGCTCCTGACAATCACCCACTGTGCTCCAAATCAAAGTCTGAGTACCGTTTCCTACAAGGTAAGGATTATCTTAATAGAACTGTAAAGTCTGTGAGCTGTGATCACCAGCTTTTAAGGCAAAATAAGTAATAGTAGCATCAATAAAGTGGCAAAACATAATAGATTCACGTCTCAACTTCACATTACTGTGCTTAGCCATATATTAAATAAACGCTACAATCAGTGCTGGATTGTAGCAGCCACCTCGATCATTATGGTCATAATTTGGTCTTTAACAGATTAAGAAAAAGCCATTTCCTGCTGACATTCTCCACAAGTCAGCGTTCACACCCAGAGTAAACACAATCTGACTGGATGCCAAGCTGAACAAACACAAGTCTGATTTGGATAGTTAGAAAAAGGATGTGACCCACACGGTGCTCTAAAATCAAACAGATAGAAACTTTCTGTTACTGACTGCATGATGTGGTCTGACAGATGCAGCTGGCAGTTGTTTACCACCTCACCTTGCTTCCTCTTCTTTCAGTCTGCGTGCAGCCTGCTTTGACTGTTTGATTTGCAAGTCCAGTCTGTGTAGAAAGTCTTTGGCTGAAAGCTCCTCTGGCTGCTGAGGCTGAGGCGGTTTGGAGTCTTCGGGGTGGGGCGGGGAAGAGGGCGGCGAGGGTCCTTCAATGTCATTCATCACGATATGGGGTGTATCAGCCTCCTGGCATGCCGTTTCACTCTCCCCATCAGGAGACTCCAGAGACAGTCCATTAAAAATGAAGCGCTTCTCTGACACCACAGGGATGTTCAGGCTGTTCCTCAGGAAGATGCAGTCGTTGCTGAACAGCTTGTTGGCTCTTTTGATTTGCTCCATCTGGAATATTGGTGCAACAAAAAAGGGATAAATGAAGGAGAAAAAAGTTTTTTTTTAAGTAATCTAAAGAGGACACTGTTCTCTTCATGCATCAGTGCTTGAGGTTAGCTGCAGGAAGGGTGGGACAAAGGGCTGTTGAGGTGTAATATGACAGTAATCAAATTACATATCTTGCCCACACAGCATGGATCAGGAACTATCAGAGGCACTGAAGAGAATTAAACCTCGAACAGACCTTCCTGGATGAGTAATCTATCCAAATGGAAACTGGCATTAAATGCTTCACTTTTGGGTTGAATTTGCCAATTTAACACCCGTCTGCTTTCGTAAAATAACTGTCCTTCTGCATTTCTGAGTGTTCTCAAACCCTACCACAGTGTCTAGAGAAACTGGGAGTAAAATGAAGAACTGAGACCCTGTTTGTTGTGTTAAACTTCCTGTGGATAACTGAAACACCCGACACCTCACAACAACTACACCTTCCTGTGTTCTGATGGGCTTTATTAGGACTTTCTGGGCTCATGTTGCATATTACTTTACTTTTTCTGTAAACAAAGACTGGAACGTGTCCAAATATGAGCATAACAGCGTGATGACGTACTTGATTCCTCTTATCAGTCTGAGAGGATTATTAACACGTCATTTCATTTCTTATTTAGTTAAACAGTAAAGTCCAAACTGACAGATCCTCTGAGGCTGAGCAGCCTTACCGTGACTCCGTACTTCAGAGCAATCCCTTGTAGGGTATCACTGTCTGTAACCCGATGCTCTATGTATTTCTCCCCCAGAGAGGCCGTGACACTGGCTGTGCTTCCGTACGAGCGGATCTTGGTCCGGGCCAGGCTCTGAGAAAGTTCGCTTTCAGACTCGGAACCGGACCTGGACCGCGGGAAGATGGGCTGGGCGAACCGTCCTCCTCCATCCCGCATCGGTAGGACGGGTGAGAACTCCGCCATCTTCTGCTGAATAAATAAAGAGAGCTGTTCGTTACCTCGTCCTGCTCTGTCGCTCCCGTTCACTCGCTGCAATAAAGCTAGATGTCCCCTTTAGGCCGCGGGGAGAGCTCCATCCCGGGTCATGTCTGACACATCAGCCCAGCGGGGAAGAGACATGTTTGGGGAGCACAGCCTCACACACAGCCCGCTTCTGTCGTAGATCCGCTATGTTGACGTAAGAACGTACGTACGTCAGTCCACTTCCGTTGTTACACTTTCAAAATATTTTACAGGTTACAGAAGAAACGCAAATGTCAAGCTCTTAAACTACAAGTGTATTTTTTAATGGCTTAAATACATGTAGACATTGTGTTTGACAGAAATTAGAATGTGCTTTTGTATTTATATTAAACTAAAGTTTACAAACATTTGTTATTTATTGTTTGATAATAAAGTCATCTATGATCAGATATTTTTCTATGTTTGATTAAAATATAAGGGTATATTTAATACTTGATGTGTGTATTCTTTTACACTAATCTTGAGATGCAATGATAATGATTGTACTAAAGACGGATTAAAGAACTTTTGACTTTTCAACCTAATGAGTGAATTAAATTATATAATCCCAGTCAGGTGTATATAAGTAGAGTAGACATAGTCCATAAAATAATATTGACTTGAGTCACTCAAACACCAAACTTAATGAAGCCTGAATGTTAAAACATCAGTTCAATACACTTAAAATAATTATAAAATTATTGTAAAGATATCTCAAAACACACACACACACACACACACACACACACACACACACACACACACACACACAGGGTTTTAGACTGTTCTGTTTTTTGTTCCCTCTGCAATAATGAAGTTGACTCTTTTGTTCTTAAGCAATAAGGGACTCCATCTTGCAAAATTAGATTTGAGTATTCTCCTGTTGCAAAAGAAGAAAAGAAACTAGCTAGATGTGCTAAAGGCGGTGAAAGAAGTAAATTTCCCTTGTTCTTTTAACACAATAAAAGGCCTATCTGTCTGTGAGACTTTGCAACCTTTATTCCTCACAAAAATGTTCAAGAGCATAAGATGTCTTCTGACAAAAAGACTGTCTAATGAAAAATACATGTCCACATACTGTATGGTAAACAGGAATGCAGATTGTTTGATTAATAACTGTTCATTTTAAACATTTCATTCTGTCAGCATTTCATAGATATCTGATTTAATATTAAATATGTATATATTGTTTAAATGTGTACATAATTGCATTAGAAAATTGAAGTAATGTTTAAACATTTCATATACATATTTTTTTGTTTTTTTTTACTCCAATAAACAGAACTATTTCTACTTTGTATTAAAGAACCTTTAGATGTATAAGTTAAAAGTGCTACAAGGCTTAAATCTTTGAATACTCCGTGTATGTATTTTACTGTGTGATGAAGAAGGAGTGAAGCTATTGTTCACACCAAGTGGAAACATTTATCAGCTCTCTGTGAACTCTGAGCCCTGCATGTGGCATTTGAACTCAAAGCTCTGAGTGGTGTTTGTGAAAGAGATGAGTTTTCAGTCCCATGACCAACAATACAGAAAAACAAGATATCCTTTAACACATTACAGAAACTCTAAAAAAATATCTGGGATTTTCCCAAACTGGAACCAGGAAGTGAGTTTTTACACACTGAACAAAAAAAATTCTCATTTCCTATACAGCATATTCAAAAAAGAAAGAGAAAAGTGTTGCATTGAATAAAAACCATATAAATATGAAAAAGTTATCTTCCTAAACCATAGAATACTGATTGTGCTCCTCTATTTCAACATAAATATTGGAATTATAGTCCAGAGTTCTGAAGGTCCAGTTTGTGTTTACTCACTTAAATGTATTTTTACAGTGGGATGATGACGTGTTACTTGCAGAGTGTGTTTGTGTCTCTCCCCTCCCTCTGTTTTGTTCAGATGTTGATTGCATAATGAGACCAAACTGTGTCCTCAGCTGCTTTGAGTCCTGAAGACTTGAGTCTGACTGACTAATCAGCCTGGAGTCTGAAGAAACATCTGGAAGACTGAAGCTTTCTCTTCTCCTCCACTTACCGTATTGTTTAGTCAAAGGACATTTAGGAATTTTGTTATTTCATGAGCCCAACCCCGTTTTGTTTGCAGATCAATATCTGAAGACAGGTGATATTTCACAGTAGCATGTTCTGGATTACACCATCTGTTGTTGACAAGAACTGCTAATCCACCTCCTTTACTCTTTTCACTCCCTTTCATATTTCTGTGCTCGTATCATAAAGCCAGGCAGAGAGACGTTGGAGTTGGAGGAGGATATGATCCGGCTGCAGCCATGTCTCAGTGAAACACATGATGTTGTATTCCCAAATATCTGGATCCTCATCAGTGCTTCAAGCTCGTCCATCTTATTGGAGAGAGAGAGATCTCACATTCCCTATTAATATAAATCAAAGGTTTAAATTGTCTCCTTTTCAACAATCACTATTTGTACCTTGATTGTGTTTTTAATGGTATTTTTAATTTGTTTTATTTTTTTATGGTCTTTTATTTTATCTTGATCTTTTAATTGTCTTTTTTTAATATTCTCTTATTTAACTTGATGTTTTTGGTTCTTTGTCTTTAATCATGTTTTAATTTTGATGTTTTTGTGAAGCACTTTGTGATTTATTTCTATGAAAGGTGCTATATAAATAAAATTTACTTACTTACTTACTCCTCCTCTCTTCCTGCTTTACTCCTGCTTTACAGCCATGTCTTGTTTTGAACTCGTCTGGAATTTTATATTGCAGTTTGATATTTTTGGAGCTTTTGAGATGTCAGTATGTGCTCCCTCTCATAACAAGTGGCCAAATAGTAGAAAATTAAGAGGAAAAATCTTCCTGAACTGCATTCAAACCAGAACAAAATCGCTCAAAAAAAAAAGCAATGCCTTTAATCTGAAAGACAAAAAAGAAAATAAACAAAAACAACACAACAGAGCTACTGAAACATGCTGCTATACTTTGTGTTTAGTTTTGCTTTTGACATGGTTTACTTCCTCCTGTCTCCCTTGCCACTTCTCCTCATGTTCCTCATTCAGTAATCAAATCACCTGCTCCTCATTTCCCTGATCAGCTTTAGATGCATATACTCACCAGTGTAGGGTTAGGGTTGGATCCTCCTCCTGTTGCTAACCTGTGAACTACCCCGTGTGCCACTCTGATGTTCTGTGTTCAGTCCTGATCTGTCTTAATAAACCTTTGAGTTTACTAGCCCTCCTCTACTTCACCTGCATCTTGGGTCCTACACAGCCCCAAATGTGGCAGATATACCTTATGCAGTGCTGTTGACAGAAAGTGCTAACTTTATATTCCTACATTGTGGAATACAATTTATCAGTTCTTACAAAGTGGGAGTTTTTTGTTTTTTTTTATCATGTGGTTCTTGTGTGAGGACTCCTTCCTTGGACGATTTGGAAAGAAAGAGCAGTTTGGCAAACTACAAATGAACAACAACAACAAAAATCCCACCAGAGATATTTGATAGCCAATGTGAGATCTTGTGAAAGCCAGCGCTGGTCTCATCATGTATTCATTACTGGATGGATTGTGAGTGGAAATGTTCACAGCCACCTGTCGCTGCAGTCTGCTCTCTCTATTGTTGGTTATTCACAATGCAAAGTGGCGCTCTTGAGTTTTTAAGAACATTTTATCATTACGCAAATAAAAAAATAGCTTGCTTCTTTTTTTAAGTATTAATGATAAAAATATACTGTGATCAAATAAAGCATCAGACTAAAACATTATTTAAGAGGAACACTAAAGCTGCAGGTGCAACTTTCAACCATGATTCACAGAGGAACAAATGCTGGGAAACAACAAGTGGATTCCTGATGCCATGAATGGTTTATTTATCTAATCAGTCTCTACTGGTTATACATGGAGCTGTGGTAATCTCACCACCTGACATTTTCTAATGGAAATCAGGTCATTAAACTTATGTAAGACTACAATGACAGACCAGGGAGCATCAATTATTCATTATGTTCTCATATAGCATGCCACTATTTAGATTGAACTGCAAATCAGTTTAGTATTCATGTAATATTTATTGAATAGTGTTGGTAATTATGTCCACTTGAGTCTGCTCGGTTAATTAGAATTTTTTTCTTCTTTATTGGGGAGAAAAATAAAGTGGAAGAAATTTTTAAAATGACTAAAAGCAACAGCAGGGGACCCGTTTGGATTGTTCAAACTGCAGCTCCAAACTCATAAAACAAGAGAAACAAAAAATGAGGGGAAAGAACAGTATGTCTGTCTAATTGTAACCATGACAACAATCAACCTCCTAGTCCAACTACAGGTTTTAGGAGAGAGGACAATGCAACCTGGGTCTTAATAATAGTTACACTTCAAAACAAGTCCAGTAAATTTACCCTTTGTTCTTGTGAGAGACAAGTTTTTTTTCAAGGCAAATATCAGTAAAGTAATTTTTAAAAGCAAATATATTATATGACTTCAAATATCACAAACATTAATTTATAATAAATAAACTCATATTTTTAATTTTATTGTCAATGTTTAACCAGTTTAATACTGACCTCTACTGGACGTGTGTCTCATTGCATGCATTATAAGTTTGCCCAGTAGATGGCAGAAGTTAACCACCAGTTCATCTGGAAACCTTCAAACACACATGTAAACACTGTGTGGATCATTGCTCAGCTTTGTGTGTGTGTGTGTGTGTGTGTGTGTGTGTGTGTGTGTGTGTGTGTGTGTGTGTGTGTGTGTGTGTGTGTGTGTGTGTGTGTGTGTGTGTGTGTGTGTGTGTGTTTCATTATAGATATAGCAATGAATTTTCCAGGCTGAGATTTTTTTAATGCTATGCTCAAGTCTCAGTTTTGTAATGACATGGGTTTTTATTTATTGCTTTTTGTAAGCTAAGCTTTGGTTGACCAGTGAAAATCTTCTTAAAGCTAAACACAGGCTCCTATTTATGAGTGCGCGCTGAGCAAAACCTCAGAGTTCCTTTTTCCACATGTGGAGGCAGAACTTCAAGGACCAGTTCAACTGAGCTTACATAACAGCTCATTCTACTCCCACATTTTTGATTCTAGGTTTATAATTTTCCTGTGAAATGAGGATTTCTTGTATGCAGACATGACAGAAACCTTGTGTTCTTGTCTTTTTGTTTCACAGAACGGAAACATTTGAGTCATCCCCCCCTCACACACACACACACACACACACACACACACACACACACACACACCAGAGTTTTCTGCCAGCAGTTTTTCTGACAGCATCTCACCACTGCACACTCTGGCACAGGAAACTCACAGAGGGATGGAGTCATGTGGATTACATCATCTTTCAAGCATGCGCAAACAATCTGAAAACTGGATCTGATTAAAGGCTGCAGATGTACACCACCCAGAAATCCTCTAAAACCATAAGGCCTGTCGGTCATTATAAAACACTAATGAGATCTGGAATGTCAGCTTTGGATCTCACAAAGACACAGATTTTAAAAAAGGCAACATCAAACTCGGTGTTGATTGGTCTGTTAACATTAAGCTTCCCTGTGTTTGTTTTTTCTTTTTCCACCAGGTTTTCATTTTTTAGGTTTGATGTCAGCTCAGATGAAGATCTCTGCGCCGGAATCACAGTCGTCAGGTCAACCTGAACATTGATCTGAGCAGATGAGATTTGCATCTAATGCAAAACGGAAACAAAGACTTTTAGGCACACTTTGAAGGATTTCTGCCCTGTATTTTAAGGCTGATGCAAACAAAAATAACTGTCAAAATAAAGTCACTTTTGATTTCTGCTCAAGTTGATCTCCTTTACATTGTGTTAATGATACACAGCATTTCATAAGCTTAGGAGAAATATGTTTCTATAGAAGAGGAGTGAGCTAAAAAATCCATAACCCCATATTTCTAAGAGCTCTACATCTCAAACAGGAACAGTATTTAAATGAAAAACCTGCTGCATCTAGTATCTGTCTCAGCAGAAGGATCCAGGGCATTATTGTATAATTACACATTAAGATATGCATTTATATATCATGTTTAGATTAAAAAATAAAAATTCTTGACGATTATTTCATGTATATTAACAAATCTACAGTGGGATTTGTAAAATACAGAATTTAATACATTTAGCCTTGTCCTGTGGAATAACAAACACAACAAAGCACTCAATACATATTTATGATTTCTTTAAATTCACAAATATCTGAAGTAATAGTATAAAAAGCAACATACTTAAAATACACTGAGCGTATGTATAAACATTTATTGTTGAGAATGTTTTATATTCAGCAGTGCTTTTTTATTGACCAGTCTTGTGGTTTTTATAATACACATTCCTTGTGTTAACACCTGGGTCTGACGTTAAGGTAAAAAAAAAAATCTCAGCAGTGATTTGTGTTTACACGTGTGTATCTGTGTGCATACTTTCCATACGAGATGCCATTTTACAGTTAATATACATATTATGAACCACAAAATGCCAAGAAGCCGAAGCAGACAAAAAAACAAACAAACAGTTTTCCACCTTTAGGTGAGTATCCAGAAAAAAACAGGAATGTAGAAACAAAATCTTTTAAGAGAGAATAACAGATATAAATGTGGAAAAAGTGCACAGATATAAAATCCCAAAGTAAGACATTATTTTCTAAGGAATTTGAGGTTGAGAGGAAAAAATAAACATTTTTGGTTTACAGAAACACGGTGTTCACAAGTGACGACTTCATGCCAGCATATTGTTCCTATAAACAGTATATACAAGCTTCAAGTAACTCCTGAATAAGTCCTGTTTTAACCATCCGAAGCAGGTTAGTGTAACTGAGTGTATTTTACTTGATGCACACATATTCTACTGTTCAGGGTCAAACATCATTAGCATGAGGGAAAAGGAAGGGCTCAAATTAAAAGGTATCAGTGAGATGTAGTTCATAAGCAACCTGAGACAAAAATGTCATAACTTCCATTCTTTTGTCAGAGCTACTTAACTAAAAATGATCATTTTGCTGCAAAAGGCCAAAAATATGCACACACAAAAAGAGCAGGACATAAAAATGCCTTGGTAATGTTTACCAACAGACTTTTTTCTTTTTCCTCAGATCTGTACTATGAAGCAAAAAAAATATTAAGTCCAATATTGATATTTCTGCACCATATGTGTTAGTCTTTGGCATAACTGAGCATCAGAGAAACAAACAGAATTCAGCTGATTAAAACCTTCTCTAACAGAAATTAATAGAATTTTTTGAGTATTCAAAAACATCAAAATCGAGTTAAGTTTTTTCCTAGAGGCAACATCAAAATCATAACCGTATCAAAACAAAACCTTTAGTAGAATGAACAAATGAAGGAATATTCAGCACATTAGTTAGTAAATATTTTACAAAAAGGGGTCGAATCAGGTGTGTTGACTGGATTTTAACAGACTGGTGGTCAAGCATGTAGTCTTAGCTCAGCTGCAGTGAAAGACGGCATTTACACAAAGACCCTTTTCTGTAAATCTCTGTTTCAGCTGAGCCGTCAGATATGAGCATCAACTTCAGAGCTGTTCAGACTTCTGCTGCTTGAATACATCAACTCAACCCAAAACTTGGACTTAAACCGCAAACTAAACAGAGGACTTACGTCTCTTGGTGTTGGGTTCTAATTGTTGGGAAGCTGTTTGTTACTTGGTGATGTTTATGATTAGTTCAAATCATTTTATAAAATGGAAAAAAGTTAAAAAGTCTGAACAGGTAATATAAAGGCTCAAAAAGGGAGCAGCGGAAATGAAATGACTAAAAACTAAAAGGATGTACATCTTCAATAACAACTCAATAACAAATATAAGAACAGACATGAACAGGGGGAGGGCAGTTCCAGTTATTTCCCGTCTTCTCAGATGCATCTTCAGCTTGAGCGCGCCTTGCCCCGAAGTTTGGCACAGGACTAACATTTCCACACAGTGAGATGAGACCAGGGCATTGGCTGAAATTAATCCACGCGATGAGATGAAAAGCAGGACTGGCTTGGAGGAAGCTTGTGCTGCGTCTCTACAGGTCCCCCTCCACTCGCCTCCTACGGACTAGAAAGAAAAAAACATGACCTCATTAAATAGATTTAGCAGCTTTAAAACAATAAAAGTAAACATGCTATGCAGAAAGCTAGTCTTATCCTTGCACATTCCTGTTAGTTCATCCTGAAGAAACAAAGTGAGTCATTATGAGCTGTGTGGTCAAAGTTTGATGTGTTTCAACAGCGTGTGTCAGCATGTACAGAATTCAAGAAGTGTGATGTCGTCACTCTCAAAGCTGTAAGACCACAGTGTCAATTTTCAAACAATTAATGCAGTGAATGCTCAGTTCAAACACTGTGAAACAAGTCACTGTTATCGTCGCGACACACCCATGCACCAGACCTGTGCTAGCGCAGCTCTGACAGGGGGAGGAGCTAAAACAGAGAGGAGAGGTCATTACTGCAGACTGGTGTCTTCTGGGAGAAAACAGATTCCTGATAACCCACAACACTTTGACATGATGCTTTCATATTAACGGTAACAAGGAAGGAACACTCCTTAAAAAGGTTTAAGCAAATCATTTTGTGTGTATCATACCTAGATCGTTGTTCTTGGTGATGGCGGCGGCAGCCCTGGACCGAGGTCCTTGCTGAGTGAAGTGGTAGCCGAACTTCACTATGTTTTTGTTCTGTTCCAACATTTTAGCTATCTCCATCTCTACAGAAGTACCCAGCTGCTGCCTCTGCAGGACACACAACGTCAACACAAGAATCAGAACTTTACTTTATCAAGCAGTAGCACCAACTCTCACCACATCCAACTACAGACTTTAATGGTTTGTATTTGTTCACATGTTCCACTAAAAATTGCCACTTCATACGAATAAAGAAAATACCATGGCTGTGACAAATTTTGCGAGTAAAATGCGAGTAGTTAAGTATTTAACCTGTATCTATACCCGTACAGAATGACCCAACAGAAATTTTTTTTTTTTTTTTTACATACTACTCTACCATTTAGGGGTTGGTGACATGGGGATATTAAACAGTAAAGGTTTCAAATTTGCTTTTGATCAAGTATCATCACATTGTTTTAGAAAACCTGAGAACTGAGTATGTTTAAAGATCGTTTCTGTCTGGACTGTTTTAGATGTGACACATTCTAAGCCTGATCACTTCCTGCCCAATGAGAATGTGCATTTATAAAATCAGTCATGCTAAAGATGTGTTTATGATAATCTGTTCTGTTAATGACTTAACTGTGCATTAGTGATTTACCATATTTATGTTAGAGGCGATATGTTAGCATTACTAGCACCTGTTAGCATAAGACAGCTAATGCCGTCTGTTATTTTGCCACTGCCACATGAAACAGAACCACATAACATGCTGCAACTATACATCACATCTGGTTAAAACATATAATGTTGTTGTTAATGATTAAATGTGAATAATTCTGAAGCTGTTAAGTATTTATGTTGAGTGAATGCTGTAAATGCATTAGTTAAATTCACACAATTGTATTCTTATTATCCTTATTTTTCCTCTGTTTACAGACCACACAAACCTCTTCATGTTTCTCCCCAAGCAAACAGTCATAAACCTGTACAACAGCCCACTGTAATGGATGGATGATCATTCAATGGAATGGAAGGAACAGAAAAACACCAGCTTTGAGAAGTCCAGTCTCAGATTCTCTGACTGGAACCAACTGTTCATGCCAGCCACTTCAACTAGTGCTAAGTTGTTAACGTAGGAAAGATGTTAGGCCTTTCACTGCAAAATTACATGAACCGATTCAAATCTTTTAATTTTGATCCCCAAAACAATATAAGTGCATTATTCATGTCATTGCATATTGCAGTTACAGACAATCATGTACCAGAGAAAACCTTTTTGTGTTTTCTCTAATCATAAACGCTGTCTGGATACTGTTCTGCTTTGTGCTTAAACATGGAATTTACCTGCAGCTGACCTCTTCTCCTCAGCTCACCATATTTTTCACATATCACCCACCTCTAGATCATTTTAAATCCAAAAAGGGACAGCAAGTCCACTTTCAGATAGGTCCACCATTTGTTAACACATTCTGCAATTTCTAGGGCAAACAACACAAATTGGGAGCCAACTGTGTCTACACATCCTGCAAATTAACTACCTGAAAACATCCCAAAAACAATAAAACAAGACAAAAAATAATTAAATAATCACCAGGTCAAAGTTGTGTCTTTGCAAAAAAACAGAAAAAAAAAAAAAAAAAACACACATTCTTGCACTATGTCACAAGACCTGATTCAGATGGATGACTGGTATGAGTCTGCTGATTTTTTTTAAAGAATGCTCTGCTTGTTTGCTTAATTCTTGGCAGTGGCGACAGTAGCACAAATAAAAGGAAACAAGGAGAAAAGCACACATATTTACCTGGTTGTCGATCTTTATTTCTGTGAGTGTGTCATTGTCTCGCAGTGCATCAACCAAACTCTGCACTCCTGCACCAGTGATGAAGTTAGACTCCAAGTTTAAACTTCTCAATGTTTTGTTCTCCCGCAGCATGTCGCTAAATGCCTGGGAGGAGAGAGAGGAAGGAAGGAAAAGCAACAACAAAAAAAAGAAATGGTGTAAATATGCAGTTGCCATGTGTCAACAAACCCATTAAATGCCCACAAACCACTCCAACTCACCACAGAGACTGGGTCGTTACTCCGTGTTGCTGCCAGGCTGAACTTTTTGACGTGTGTGTTCTTCTCCATAGCCTTGGCAAAGTCTTTCAGAGTGGGAATGGGAATGTTCTAAGAAATTAAAAGACAAAGTGGCATCGGTGAAAGGGTTGGCAAACGTAAACACACACACACACACATACTCAGAAAGCTTGTGTTTGTGTGTACCTTAATGTTGTTGAGGTTAACTTCTGTTAAGGAGCCGTCGTTGTTTTTTACCCTCTGCAGAGTTTCTTCTACATTAGTGGGGTTGGGAGGTTCATCAAACACTGGGTTCATCTTCTCTCCTTTGATCACATCTGGAAAACACAAACAAGCATGTCAATATATTGATTCTTTTAGGGACTTTTAACAGAGTAAAACTCTGCATTGTACTTACTGTTGTAACCCTCTTTACTTCCAGTCCCATCATATGTCTGGTTACTGGTGACCAGCGTGTGAACACCCAGGATTGCTGCAAACAAAAGGACATCATAAATTCTTTAACTATACGAGTGTAAATTCTGAGTGTTTGGTGTCAAAGTGCTGTATGATCTAATCTGGATAGCATTGCAGACAAGAGGTGTCATGTTGCTCAGTCAGCTTTTTTCTTCCATCCATCAACAGAGTGAATGACAGAGCCAAGGGAAAGGCTGAGTGGAAGGAGTTGTTTATTTTCCATCCCAGAAAAGACAGGTGTCAGGCAGACTGAAGCTCCCCACTAGTTTCCCATTCAACAACTCTTACTGAGCTCTACTTTGATTTGTTCTTACCTGCTAGATCACACAGTTCTGTATCCGTGGCACTGGAGAGAGCTTCCTCCAATTCTGGATCCAGGGTTGTGGCTTCATCCTGGCGTGTTTCGATTGGTTTCTGCTTAGGAATAAATACTTTTCCTGTGGAGAATGAATGCAGGAATTACAGTCAAACTATAATCAACAAATAAATTACATCTTTCAGGCAGGCAATGTGTTTAACTAATAAGGACAGAAAAGAATGCACACAGGAATCTGTATATTTGGGTTAAAAAGTTTCAAAAAAAGTTATTTAGCATCAAACCAGAACCTCAGATGATTAAGAAAAATTCTAGCATTTCCTTAAATTTGCTAAATTATTAAACATTTAAAATACTAACCTATAATAATATTAATGTTTCTGATGAGGATGCAATAAACATTTTCCTTACAGAAGTCTCCTGCTGTTCAACACAACCCTCCAAACACAAGCTGAACTCTATGCAGCCACGACTGTCTTGACAACTACAGTATTGCCTTGGAAACCTATTTAAGGAAAGGAATGGATAGCACAAAGGAAGTCATAGAACAATTACTTGAGTCTAATCTAAAGTTCACCGCTGAGGCAACAAGCACTTGCAGCAAACACAGAAACCATACAGTGGGTGCCATTTGCTGCCCAAACACCCCAAGAACAGAAGACCCTCCCTGTTTCACTTCCTTCCAAATCATTCAAGTCACTCAGATTGTTTAAACTGGTCCCCAGTGGGAGCTCTGGCACTTCCTGAAAGCCAGTAAACAGTAAATACAGTCATTAAGCAGCATCCAGAGCCAGTCCAGCTGAAGCTGCATTTTAGACTAGAGAAAAGAAAAATTCCAACAGACTGGCAACTTAAAAGTCTGCTAGCTGTAGGATCCCAAAGGAACACAAATAAACTCAATGTGCAAAGTCACACCAGGACATAACAAAACAAAAAACATCAAAGAAAGTTTAATACGGTAAACAAAGCAGTGTCTGTTGTAATAGTAATATCTGGTGAGAGATACCAAAAGCAGAAAATACTACTACTACTACTAATAATAATAATAATAATACTTGTGATGTAAGAAAAGACCATAGAAATCATATAAGAATAGCCTACAATAACGGTATAAAAATATGATCTTTTCACACAAGATATGACATTTTTCACATAATAAAATTCTCAAGATTTACAAAGTTTCAAACTGAATTTGGGTTGGTTTGCCAGTTGCCCAGTCCCACAAACTAAAAGCAGCAGTTTTGCTAACTTGGAGCTAGCATCAGTAAACCCTGCTCTGCTAAGCATCTCAGGAAAGACAGTCAACCAGTTCTTCTAGGAAAAAAAATAATTTAGCTGCTTAAATGGAGTTTACAGCTATTTTTAGGTGTTCCTGTGTAAAAAATAATAAAATAAAAGCTATCTTACTCATAGGTAACACACTGAAATAATAACTCAGTTTGAAGAAAAAGGTTTTGTCTTACAGGATTGATGAGCTAACAGCTAATCCAAGAAAACGTTGTGCTGCCGTCTTAAATCAGCTCCTATCTTCTAAATTCCATGCAACATTATCTGATAAACTTTTACACAACAACCAGTTTCACATGAAATGGTTATTTTGACACAATTATGAAGAACTTCCTGTTGGACTTGACCCTTTTTGCACCCGAGTGTTCCATTTTTGCTGCTTCTGGTGATATTTACACATGAAAATAACCACAGAATCCCATGTAAATAACCAGATAATCCAAACTGTGTGTAAAAGAAAATTATTAAATTACATTCATTTAACCGAAAATAAATCAAAGATATTAAATAGGCACTTTGGTCTAGACTAGCTTCAGGAAGCCATGTACAACAGGTAAGATATGCTGGTGAACAACAGGTAAGATACAAATTATTTACAACTTTTAAAATAAACACACTTCAAAATGGCAAAAAATAAAACACTTATGAGTTATTGTTAAAATGCCCTAAAAAAATCAGTCCAAACTTAAGTCTGACATCTGCAACTCCTCCTTAATTAAACTAAGGAATGCCTCTAACTTCACCACAAACACCTGCTAAAGTAAGTCTATTTATCAAAGCTCCAGTCACATAACCTGAAGGAATTCAAAAACAGTCAAAGAACAACAATAAATAATGACCTGTTATGGTGAAACTAAATAGTTAAATGGTCTGGAGTGGTTGCCATGGAATTTAAGCATGTTGCTTTCCACTGACAGCATGCACATTACTGAAACAAGAGACTCAGACACTCAAAACCACATTATTTATCAGCAGGGGGTGAGTATAACAAGGGGAGGAGAATCAGCTACATTCCACAGAACTACCACCACAGCGATTCAAGCTTTCCATGTCGTCATAGCTGTCACACACACGCACGCACGCACGCACACACACACACACACGCACGCACGCACACGCACACACACACACACACACCACACGTTATCTCAGGGAAGATATCAACTCCACATTCATCTGGGAGTAGTGTTCAGATCTCTAGAGATTAACAGAAAAAAATTCCCTTCTCTGGAAAAAAAATTCCACTCAACAGTGCTGTTAGTCCAGTTCTGTTTTGTTTTGCTTTGCTTTGTTTTCCTTACTGCGCTGTCATTAAAAAGTCCATCCTCGTCTAATCTAAAATGATAAGAGATTACCACAAAACCTGCTGGAGCAGAGCAAGTACCTCTCGAGGCGAGGTCATTCAGTTTATATGACAAAACTACAATCCAGCCTGGTTCTGCCGTCAGTGTTTGATTCATCTTCATTAAAGCTAAAACCACAAAACTATTTACTATAAAAGGTTATACACCTGAAATGTCATACAGACATTTCAATGTGTTTAAATTTGTAAAAATTCAGAGCTTTGTGTGACGGTGACCTAGATGTGTCTGAAAATAAGCAAAACAAATTCTCAGGGGACCACTCATATTCAAATAAAGCTTTAGCTCAGATTTGAAAAGCTGCTTCTAAAATAACTAAATATATATTTTAAAACAGCCCAAGTTTCAAACTACAACACATCAATTTGAAATTTATAAATGTTTGGAGTTTCTAAGGAAGATTTGGTGCAGTCTTCCACACTAGACGGCCTCTCATCCCCTGATCCACGGTCGCCCCATTTGAATAAGAAGACAGATTTACCCATTATTGTCTATTTTTGTCCATAAAAGTGACTTCTGCAGTTTAAGCTTGTACTGTGTTAAAGTGATAGGTTAAAAGGTCTAACTTCATCAGATTTCTATCACTACCAGTTAAGTGAGTTAGCTACCACTTTTCACTGACACGTGTCAAAGGGACATACTGACAACCTGCGATAAAAATTTAAGATATTAAAATTCTAAACTTCCTTCCTCTTCTGACACTTCTTCCCCTACAACGCCCATCCTTGGTACAAAAACTCCTCACTTCTGTATGTTGCATAGGAACAAACACGTATTATGATAACTGAAAAGGCAGCAGAGGAGCGATTACTGCTGCATCTGTGCTGCTGATGCACTCAAAACAACATGAATCCAAACCTCCTGAGAAGTACAGTCCTATGACAGCAGTAACTGAAGCGTTATTAATGTGTGGAAGCATCCTACCAGAAGATCCTGCTTCTTATTAGTGATGCAAAGTTTCTGTTTGCACAATTGGAAATCCTTATCTGGTTTGGATCTATTAACAAAACAGCCCTTTCAAATCTAAAAAAATGCACTTGATTTAGTAGCTTTCAAGACGTATAAAATACAAAAATATTTTATAGGTGATTTTTAAAGGTAGCCAAAAATATTTTGATTTAGATTATCTCCAGTTTCTCTCAATGTTAATTTTAAGTCTTTGAAATCTTTGACATTTTGTAATGACCATTCTAAATTTCAGTTGACGATGGTCCCTGATCTCTCTACTGCCCTCAATGTGAGGACTTTGCTATTGAAGACATATTTTGTTAGATAATGCTGGATCATGATTTTAACCACAAATTTTAGGTTTAAACTTTAAAATATTTTTACTTATCAAAAAGTAATGCAGGACTAAAGCAAAATATTATAGCAACCAAATAAAAAACTATGACCACGATTCAGTAACATTTAGCTAAGTGGAACAGCTGAATGTGTATGGAAAAATTATAATTGGTTAATTTTTCAAAATGAGCCAAAATAAAAGGTTGAATTCTGCAGAGGATCAGAATTTGGCACACCACCAGCCACTGAGCCACTGCCACAGCTTTCACAAGCTCAGTGGATTTGTAAACTGTGAAAGGATGTTAGCAGAGATACTAGAGAGGGTCAGTAATCCACTTCATTCTATACATTGGTGTTGTTTTCCCACATTCTCTGGCAGCGTTATGCAGTTCCTTCATGAGAGGTTTCATTGTCTCTTGTCTCTATTGCCTTCTCCATCATCAAATTTTCAGTTAACTAAATAAAAACCAACCAGGCAACAATTATAGCAAACCTTAGGTAACATGAGCTCTTCCCTCGGGTCACCCTCTCATCCCAACATGCATCATGGGGTGAAGAACTCTCATATTTTCTGAGACTTTAAAGAGATGCAAACACACACCTTTTTTCTCTCCAGTGAATGGCACAATATCATCTCTGTCCTTATAATCCATGGCTTCCTTCTCCAAGTATTTGAGCAGACGATCCCTGTCGAATGGTCCAGTAGCTGACTTACCAGTCTGATCTTTCTGTCGTAAACCAGCTGGAAGAAGAGCATTCTGGGGAGCAAAACACAAGACTTTATTTCATTACCAAGTTTTCATGCAAAAACTTTTAGAGATTATAAAAACACTTTATTCATGCAATTCTGGGAACACTTTTGGAAAAGAATCACACATAAAAGAAAAAATAGAGGTATAAATCTTCACTCTCAGGCAGCCTGGCAACACACTGATCAATAGTATCAGTGACTCTCTGAAGAGACTCTCTAGAATACGAGTATTAAATTCCTTTAAATACACTGTGCTGCTTTAAAATGCGTTTTTATGAACAAAGCTAATTAAAAAATAAATGTTGCTTATTCCAGTATAATTGACACTTGCCTTGTTGACAAACCTGTCAGACAAGTGGCTGAAAACAAAACCTATGTTTCCTGCTACTTTACCCTTGCATGTGACCTGTCATTGATGAAAGATGGAAGAGTTTGACAGTCAAATCAAACATTTCATTTACAAAACAGGAAGAAAATGATTGTGAAAGCCAGTTTAACTGGATCCACAGCTTAAATCAAAAACAGGTTGAGAAGCATTTGTCATAGAGGAAGGAAAACCTGGCAAGGGAGAACAAGGATGTATGCAAACCCAGGAATGCTCGTCAAGTCAGACTGAAGCAACTAAAACTAAATGCAGCATTTTCTTCTCTTTTCTATAGACTCACTATTTCATTCTATTCCCCCCCCCCCACAAATCCAGTCTGAACCTTGTTCCATTCAGGTCAAACTAGATTTTTTTATGTTACGCAATGTGTCTACTGTGTGTATTTGAGTCTTATTTAACACATCGAATCAAAGATGCAAACTATTCCTTTAATTTTATAATGACATTCCTAAGTTAGCCAGTTTCCAGTGAATCCTCAAGGCACATGAACTTCCTTCCATTGAAGAGCTTGGAGCTCCTCCAACTCTCACTAAACTCTGACCTCAGGATCCATCTCCTCGAGCGCCGTCTCCAGCTGTTTGAGCTCCTCCTCCGACAGTTTGCCGAGGATTTCATCTTCATCGATATCTTTATATTTGCCAAGATCCTTCTTGTACGACAACGCCATGGTGGCTATATCTTCCTAGGTAACACTAAACAGCAAACTGCAGCCACTCCCTTCTTCTGCTCCAGGTCAGTGGGACACCTGAGAACAAAATGAGAAAACGTGATACTGGATTGTACAGAAAAATCCTACAGACAGTAAAATCTACTGAGAACAACACTGAGATAAACAATGTTCATCTCATCTCTGTGAAACAATAGTCAAGCACAGCTGGACTGAATAACAGCTTTGCAGTGATGCAACACACACAGCTGGAACAAAGGATGAACTTTCTCATGCTCCAACAACTCATCTGACTCCTCCCATAAGAATAAACAACTCTCCATGTCCTCAGATGATGTAAAACATTATCCACATCAAAGAGGAAACAACAGAAGCTTTTAATAGAATACGAAACTTCATGTGCAAGATTTTATTTTAAGAGTAAAGACTTGCACATAAACCAGTAGTTAAGATTAAATAAACTTCAGATAAGTAGGTGACTTAGAGCTTGAATGGGTGTACTGTTAAACAAAATAAGGAGAATTTAGCCTTCAAGTCCTGTCTCCCACACCACAGTCTGAACCTTATTATGGCCTCATGATTTTCCAGATTGCGTGCACAACTTCACAGAAAGTCCCTCTCTTTTATCACTCATACACACCTATACGTAGAGAGTTTTACAGACCGCATTGACCCAAATATAAGATGAGGGGTTTTTCCATTGAATATACTGTGAAAATGTGGGGTCGTCTTATAATTGGGGTCATTACATGACCGCAACAGCAGAGGGCGCCAGCGTTTTGTAAAAAGCAAAGCCAACGCCTACCGGAGCAAACTGGATTAAAAGTGGGTCAAATTAACAGAACAGACACGCAGAGTTTCTATGCAAATTTTAAGATAATGGTGGTCAATGTAGCAGAGGGGTCAAACAGCTGTCAGTCAGCCAGGAAATATGGAGTTATGGTGTGAAATGTCTGAAGATGGCTCATCATGGCGATGATGTTCTGTGGGAGGAGACGGGACGACTGTGTGAGCTCAGCTGATCAGAGGACTCTGTGAGTAAAAGCCTCATGCAGACTTTTGATTTGACATGTCATGAGCAAAGTTCTGACAGTCTGCATTACTATGGTTTTTTTTTTTTTTTGCTCAGAACCCCACACATGCTATATGCATTACAGATCTTTGTGATTGCATTAATAGGCAAATATTAAAAGGTCTGTAATTAAGGTATTACTTAAATTACTTTCTCAAAATTTCAATACAAATAGTTTATTTAAAAAGTGAATTTAGTTTTTTTGTTTCTGAAGGTTAGTCTTGGAAAGGGGGGGTCGTACTGAAAGAAAAATTTTAAAACAACTTGTATTTGCATCATATAACCAGTAACTCAGCTGAGAATCCTTGATGTATCTTGATTTATCAATCCTGTTAACTATAAAACTATAGCTCCATCTCTGAAAACAAAGACAGCAGAAGAAAGCAAAGCATTCCAACAGGAGGTGCAAATTCCTCAGAGCAAGCCGATTGATTTCTCCACTCCAGAGATTTGTTTCAAGAGTTTGATCATGTTTGTATTTCCCACGGTTTCTTCCTTATCTCTACAACCTCTGCTTTGTCCAGGGTAAATTTTTCCCCTCACCTTCTGAATTAGTCAACCATGCTCATTTAATCTCAAACAATTAAGAGTCAAAACAGGGACATATGTAAAGCTGACTGCCAGCACATGAAGCTGAGCTCAAATGTTAGAGCTTACTTTAATCAAACTACTGTATAAATACAGTGATTTACATCAGTATTATCAGCTCAGTGTTGCACATTAGATAAATCAGGCAAGAGCCAGAAGATTTAACAACAACAACAATATATATATATATAACAAATATTTTGTAATTCTTAACATTTACACACTTCAAAACTCATTTCATATTCATTCAAAATAAGACTATTTACATACAATCCCAAGTTCTCTCCTACTCAGTTTCACTGAAACATGAGTCCCACCATTTAACAGCCACAGTCTTAAGTGAAGCCCTGTACTTTTTGAGTATGCAGACATGAGAGTAATGGAGCGTGCAGACAGGGATAATGATGGCAATGGGTGGACTGGAGCTGAGGTGGAGACACTGAGAGGATACATTAACACAACCTGATTGATTCCTTTCTCCTTCTCCCCTCTGCTAATCCTGCAACACAACAGCAGATGGCTCCAAGCCAATAATACTTCAAACGTGTGTACCTAATGCTCACCTTAAGCTTCCCTTCACTGACTGCGCACTCAGGGTACTAGATTGCCCCACAAACATATAAACTTAACTTTATCTGACAGGTCACTTAGCTTTTATATGGGATTTCCCCCCCCCCCCACTACACTACAAAATATGTGAAATTACAATAAACATTGATAAAAGATTAGTGTTAAATGTAAACTATATATTACTTTAGCCATTACTGCCACAACATAAAAATGTGTGTCCAAAAAGTGATGCTCTGTTTAATTCACAAAAGGCATAGCTTCTCTTATACCAGACGTCATCTCAGTTACACCTGGTTTAGAACATGTGAACCTTGTCAGTAAAAAAAACTCATCCAGTTCAACACTATAAATAACAAAACAGCTTATTTAAACTATTAACATCTCACTGACTAGTGGTATCTTAAAGATCATTCAGAAAGCAGTAGCTGGTATTAAACTATTACAGAACAATGCCCCAACAACACAGAAATTGACTATAGTTAGAATGACCCAGCTATGCTACCCATGGGACGCTACTCTGCACTTCCTCCACCCACCTACTCTCCTCCAGTTTTACTCCCTGCTTTTTGTCTCTCCACCCTGTTTTTACTCTCCGTGATGTTTGGGTTTTTTTGTCCCTAAAGTGTGTAGAAATGATAGGAAACAGATGGGACAGCACCACAAGATGAGATCTGAAATATACAACAAAGATATAAATGAAAATTATATTAAAAATGTCCAACAAATAACTTCTTTTTTTTTTTTCAAATAACTTTTAAGTTAGACAATGACACTAACAATTATGTCCCTCCAAGTCTTGTACAAACTTGGCTAAAGTCAGACAGGAAGTGAGGCATTTATCTAGCAAACACAAATGATTTGTATATTTCCCTGTAGCTGCGCACACACACTTCAGCCACACACACACACACACACACACACACACACACACACACACAATATCATGATTTAATGAGTTCAGAATTCAAGGAGTGCCCAGCACCGAAGGGGCTTGCAGTGAAGCTAGAGTATAAATAATGCAGGTTTAAAAGAATGTGTTACTTTTACATCGCCATTTACTTTTCTGGTTCAGTCAGATTTCACTCCCCAGTTAAAGGCATGAGGGTAAAACAAAACCTATTTGTTTATCTACTGTAAAGTGTCACCACAAACAGACAATGACCAACCATAACAACACTGTACCTGATTACAGCCTCAGTGAGGCCACCTTGCTTCTGGGTTTTAAAAAAACAAACGTCTTTTTTAAGACTTGAACCACACCCTTCATTCACAGCGGAGCCCTACAGGTCAAACTGTCTTCTGTGAACACACAATAAAGCCTTACATTAGTCCAGGAGTGTGTCAGTAGGCTGGGTGTCAATGGTACAATGTCCTTGTACTTTACTAAGCTCCTGAATGTATACCTTTTTCTATCCTACCACACCAAGAATGTCTCTTAAAATAACCGAGTCATCCGTCTTGACCAAATAAATGTTACTCATGGTCTGTCTTTGAAATGTAACGACTGGCTCACGGGGATGGGCAGCAGATAAAATCACTTTAGATACAATCAGCAGAACTAAAAAATTACAGATTACTGAGCGACAAACCGCATATACAACCAAAAGAAACTTTGCACGGCTATTAAACTGTATCAGAAAGTATTATATCGAACTATAAACTGCGTTACGTTAGTTAACTTTGTTGTCAATGTCATCATCATGTGTAGGTATAGCAGTCTTTCGAAAGGCGTTAGCTTAACTCGTTATTGACATCATGTTTCTGACCTGAAACTGGCAACATGTTGATGGTAACAATCACCGCCATGATGGTAAAACATTCCACAATTCCACTGATAATAGTTTCAACCGGACACGAATGTTTACGGATCAGTTTATCTGGTAAAGAAGCTACATTTATCATAAGCGGTACACCGTGGATGAGATGTGGAGGCTAACGCGCTAACCTTTGCAGATGACTCAAGTCGCTAGCCGCTGGGCTAAACCAGAAAGCTAAGAAAAACTGTGACATCGGGTTTTAATACACTAAATTATTGTGGCGTTTGTAAACTACGTGGGGCTACTGGTTTTCTCACCTGAGAGTCAAGAGACCCCAGAAGGAAAATCTCCGAATAGCAGCAGTCCTCCTTGTGAATGCAGAGGCTTCTGTGCTCAGTGCTGGGTTTGTCGTTCAGTCCACCAGCAAGGGCGGCAACACAGGAAAAGAGAACCCAAGAACTCTGTGAGTGACGTCTGAACGTACCAATAGCAGAGAGTGTGCCAAGTGTGAACCAATGGTATAATTTGTCCCGCCCTTTGAACTCAAACTGCAAAATAAAATAAAATAAAATAAAATAAAATAAAATAAAATAAAATAAAATAAAATAAAATAAAATAAAATAAAATAAAATAAAATAAAATAAAATAAAATAAAATAAAATAAAATAAATAAAATAAAACTATTTTCAGATTTGATTCCCTAGCTTACTGTTTAGTTCTGACAACCACTGCATTCTATTTTTATTATATGTGGCATCTTTTTTATTATTATGTCATACTTGTGTAATAAATATCTGCATATTGTAGTGATATTGATTAGTTTTGTTTTAAAACTAAAATAGACTCTATAAGCCACATAGTTGTTTTGTTGTATTTAGTGAAAAATGCCCAATTTATCAAAGAAGATGTTGCACTCTGCATACAATATGAATTTTGGCACAAAAACTTAATACAAATTTAAAAAAATGTAAAGCCTAGTGTCTGGCTTCAACTAGTGTAAAGACTACTGTTGTTTCAACTCTTATATAAAATAACAAATAATGGGGTTTTCTCTCTCTACAAATACATTCAGGGATCAGTTGTAAGGATTGGAAGGTCTTACCTTATTTGTGCTGATAAAATCTAGGAGTCTACAATTTCATGTCAACTCTCAGTTTGCACAATTTGGGGGGTGTAACAAAATTCCTTTCCTTGTAACACAGAAACTTTGTAGAAAGATGTACTGATTTAAAATGTACAGTACATCTGTAGCTGAAATACGCAATCACTGGATTATTAAACATCAACTCAATGTGGTTCATATTCTTTGGTCCTTTGGAAATGGTTATCTACCTATAGTCATATTCTTTTAATTCTTTAGAAAACATTCATTTTACCACTATATCTGATTTTGTGACATGTGATCAAATGGGGAAATGTAATAGCCCCCAAATGCAAACCTTTTACTCAATAACTAAAAAAAGTCAAAAACAAAATTTATTGCTAAATGCAATTTTTTGGAGTTCATGTTAAATAATGTGGGGGATTTTGTTTGTATTTGTTGTCTTTTGGTAAATAATTACACTTTTGCTCAAAAGGGTTCAAATTAAGACAATGTATTTGAGCAAAATTGACAAAGCTCCTTAGATGAGAAAGGAAACATCTTCAAGGAACCAAATAAGTCTAGTTGCCTTAATTTGAACCCTTTCAGGTTACATATGATTGAGAAGCTTAACAATCACATTAAAGTCATTAAAAACAATATTTTCTTATTTTAGTAGATGCTCTTGACAAATTCGGTATTATTGGAATACATATTTTAAAAAGTCAAACTTAATATAATTTTTGTATATTTAAAAAAAAAGACAAAAACAATAAAAATCTAAATAAGGTATAATTCGGGAAAGTTATAAAAGAGAATAACAAAATAAAAAGAATAAAATAAACGATATCTCGATACCAAAATAAAATGTTAATATACTTGGCTTTCAATTTTATAGTTAATAATATATATAACTATATATATAGCTTTATTTTTATGGTAAACATCAAGTTTGCTACAATTTCAAAGGTATTTCTCACTCAGATATAAATGCATATAAATGCATCGTATTGTGCCATATACTGCCCTCTTTCGTCTATCAATTGCTATTACGTCAACACGACTTGACTCGGAAGTAAAACATTTCCTGAAGCATCACTTCCTGTACAGTGCATCTTAGAAGAAATGGCGGACATGGACGAGCTGTTCGGGAGCGACGGAGACAGCGACAATGATCAGAGAGGTTATTATGTCTGTCATACAGTGGTTGTTGTGTTTTATTACGAAATAATCTTGTTCGGTTTATCGGTAGTTGTTTTACTAATTGGAAGTTATAACTGAATTTTAACAATGAATGGTCAGTAAAGTGGAACTCAAGTCTTTCATCTGAGTGAATAAAGCCGATAAATTATTTTACAGGTTTTTAAAAAAAAAAACCTATTGAATTAATGTAACGTAGCAGAGCTCGAAATAAGTCAAAGCCACAGCGACAAATAACATATTTTTACGTTACAGTAATTCATGATTTTCTTTGGCATTTTAAACCCATAATGCCATAAAAATATCATCTGTGAAGTACTGTCTGCAGTAGAATCTCGTTTTCATGCTTGCTTGTAAAGTTAAATTACTATTTATTATATAGGTAATATTTAACCTTTAGCTAGTTTTAATCACTCTTATTTTAGAGAAACCTGAAGAAACAAAATTATTATTTAGATTACTATTTTGATGGAAAATAAAATTGTATCAAGAGCTGATTTTCCTAACAAACTTACTGTAACAGAGTCACCTGGTTAATTTTAAACAGATTCAGTGTTACTGCTACACAGCAGGGAAATCTCACACAGAAACAGATTAAACTACTGCAATAAAATCAAATTTAAATATTTGACTGATATTTTAGCACATTGGTGTAAGAACTCACACATTCAATCAACTAGTAGGAATACATGGTTATTGTCTACAAGGACTACATCGTGTGAATGTAAGTTTTGTCATTGATCAGACCAATTTACCAAGACAATAAATGTTTTATGAGAGAAAATTAATAACAATTTCAATGCACTGTGTGCCAGAGGAAAAACAGTCTGTTTCATCACTTTGCAGAATCTGGTTCTGGCTCAGGTTCAGATTCTGAGCAGGAGAGACCTCGATCAGCTAGCAATGCCTCTGGCAGTGACAGTGAGAGGGAGCGGGATGATGAGGATGATGACGAAGGACAGGAGACTGAGAAACCCAGTATGAATAAGGTAGGTACCAACTTTTTCTGCCTGCTTTGTAAATCTAAGTATCCTTTAATCATTGAGTTGCTTAATGTAAATGTATTTGTAATAAATAAATCAAATAAATAAAATGTATGTTATAGTTCAGTGCTCATACTGAGGTCTGAGCTTATGTGTACAACCAAGTGAAGTAATGAATGTTTCTGCTGTAGAATTTTCAATTATATACTATTTTTGTAATAAAACTTGAGAGTAAATGGAAAAAAAGAAATGCACCAAGGCAACAAGCTCACCATAGCTTTTGGACTTATATTCTCAAATTCACATCTTTTAATTCAGTATAATAATGCTGTCAAGAAAAAGAAATATAAATAGATAGTTGTAGATTTGGTGCATCATACCAGCATTAAAATATAATTAAACCACCAAAAAATCAGCTAAACATTTTGTATCAAACATGTACACTAATTTTTTAGCGGTAAAAATGTCTGATCATTTATTCTTATTCTTGATACAAATTTTGATGTATATAACTTAACCTTTCATTGTGTCTAATAGGAGCTGTTTGGTGATGACAGTGAAGATGAACAGCGCAGTCAGCACAGCGGCAGTGACAACCAGTCCGAACGGTCAGGGAACCAGTCAGATGCAAGCATGCACTCAGACCAGGGGGAAAACGATCACTCTGATGTAGAGCAGCACAGTGGGTCAGAGCGCGATCAGCGAGATGAAGATGAAGATGAGGACGATGTGGGCAACAGGTCGGAGGGAGGAAGCCCAGCAAGTAGTGGAGCATCTGGAGCAGGAAGCCCTCATTCTGAGAGAGGCAGTGCTCATTCAGACAGGAGGTATAAAGCACCACCCAGACTTCTATGTAGTTTTAAGGCCTATTCATACTCCAGGAGAAGAAAGAAATTTGTTCTCGCTGGGGAGCGCTGAGAACAAGAAAAAAGTTCGTTTCGGCAGGGAGCATTCATACTCTCTGAGAACTCAGCTGTTGAACTGCTTCAGCGACGTGTCAAATGGGTGTGCGTATCAGGTGTGTGTGGAGGGGAGGGTGTGTGTGTGCAGTTTAAAATGATCCGTCCTCGCTACGTGAGGAGCGGAGGCACACGGGTCTCCGGCGCAAACCCTCGCGGTCCACGCTGGTCCTCCTAGCTCGGGTTGATCCGGACCGTCACCCTTCAGATCCGTCCGCACAAGCAGCACAGCAGGCGCCGGAGAAAAACGTCAACCGCTAACCACACTAACCACGCTCATTCTCCCTTTCTGACCAATCACAGCAGTTGCTCTCGGACATCCTGCCGAACAAAGTTCGGCCCGGCTAATGTGCACAAGAACAAGCCATTAGCGCTGCCGAACTGGGTCTGCGAGAACAAAATGACGTCATTTTGTTCTCGCAGCCCCCCAGCGAGAACAAAGTTCTTTCTTCTCGTGGAGTATGAATTGGCCTTTATCAAGGGTAAAGGCCAATTCATACTCCATGAGAAGCAAGAACTTTGTTCTCACTGGGTGGAGGCTCCGAGAACAAGAAAAAAGTTAGTTTTGGCAGGGATCATACTCCCTGAGTTATATAGGTTGGTGTATTTTCTCACCGCCTCGGCCAGCTGATCATCAAAGGTATCCATTTAACTTCTGTGCCGGCGAAAAAAGCTGCTTTCATAAGACAAATCAGCGCAATACTGCCACCACGGTGTGTCTTATGAAAGCGCCGTGGTGGCATGGCGATGTGGAAATTTTGCGGCATTTGTGCCCTCACGCTTAGTAGTAATATTACCGCAATGCCAGACTTATCACGGCTTACGTGCTTACATCACGACTCGACTGGTCATCAAAGGACTGTCGGCTAGCGGTGCCTAAACCACGCTCGGGACAGTCCAGACTCTTCTCGTGTGTCGTTCCACGATGGTGGAATGACCTACCAAGCACTATCAGAGCAGGGGCGTCCCTGTCCATCTTCAAGAAACTCCTGAAGACCCAGCTCTTCAGAGAACGTCTTCTAGACTAGCACCTATCTTCCCTACTCCTCTGTACTCTCTTCGTGCACTTCACTCTATGCTGTGTTCTTTTTTCCCTCATGATCACCTTAGAGACTAGTGTTTGACCATCTAAGTAGTTTGTTTAGCGTTAATGTCAGGGTTAGTTGTTTGTTAGCCTCAAAGTAAATTCTCTGTTACAATATCATTTGTAAGTTGCTTTGGATAAAAGCGTCTACATAAACATAAGCTTGTGAATGAAGATTACGCCTTGGTGCAACAGAGGGAGGTGTCACTGATAACTTGGTAAAGGTGAGCTGATCCCCGACCAAAAAAGTCTTTAAAAATCAGGTAAACATGGGAAAGCTGTTACAACATCAACGTACAATGTTAACCTCTAACCTCTTTAACCACCCCCATTCTCTCTTTCTGACCAATCCCAGCAGTTGTTCTCAGACACCCTGCAGGAAAAAGTTCTGCTCAGCTGATGTGTACAAGAACAAGCCACAAGCGCTGCGGAACTGTGGCTGCAAGAACAAAATTATGTAATTTTCTTTTCTCAGAGACACCCAGTGAGAACAAAGTTCTTGCTTCTCGTGGAGTATGAATTGGCCTTTAGGGTTAGCACACATTCAGCAGCATTATGCATCCTGACTGCAAAACCTGTTTAGGAATAGTTTAAGGGATATATCCAAACTAATGTCTTGATACTTAATGAAATGGGATGTTTATTATAGAGCAGGGGTAGTCAGTTAAATATGCCAAGGTCCAGATCTGCATACATGACCTGGTCCATGGTCCAGGGGGAGGGGGCGTGTCCATAGAGATGCGTGAGCAACGCTGAGTAGCTGCCGGGGGAGCGAGACATGCTTGAAACTTGACCATGCCCCCTCTCTCTAAACTAAGTTCCAGACCACGCATGGTTTGGTCTTGCTTACAGGGGCGTGCCACAGCAGCTCCCTCAGACATGCACCCTCCACCTGAACCGAGGACCAGGACCTGGATTTGCTGCACGGTCCCGACAGAACCGGCTCTGGGTCCAGATCCAGACCGCAGTCTGCCTGTTATTGACCTCCTGTTATGGAGGAACCTATTTTATGCAACACCAAAGGCAGAGCTGGTAGAAATGTAAAAGCTTTAAGAAGAAAATCAGTACATTTGAGCGTAGACTAATAAATGTTAAATATCAGATCATTTAACTCACTGTTCACATTTAATCATTTATGATACGCCTCTAATATGTTGTCAGACAGCCAGTCTCTATGTATTTCTTTGATTGGGTGTTTCTTTTGGACCAGCATTCACAGTGATCCTGGGACCCCACAGTCTGGACCAGGCACCCCTCACTCTGACGGCGAAGCTTCTGGCAAGGAGAACCAATCAGACGATGAGAAGTGGGGAGGAGGAGTTAAAAGTGACCAGTCAGAAGATGAGGAAGAGAAGCGTCATTATTCTGACGAAGACAGAGAGAACTCTGATGATGAGGGGCAGAGGAACAGGAAACCAGGTACGGTGATGGTAAATGTGAAAGGAATGCTGCAAATGAACTGGATCAGGAGGCTCACATGTTAGCCCTTTGACATTAAATTTTAGAGGATCAGTGTCGTATGTGAGGATTTTCACCTAATCTCTGAGGTTAATAGGAGATTGACTTTTTAGTTAGACTTTACGTATAAGCAGATTTTTAAACTTTTTACGAACGTGTTCTTAACTTTGGTGTCAAACGTACTGTCATGTGGAAATTGGCCTGTTGAAATCAGCCTGTGTGATTTTTATTATATTTTATATTTTCAGAGTCTGCAAAGGGCAGCGACAGTGAAGATGAGTTCATCAGACAAAAAACCAAAGCAAAAGCTGCATCTGATTCTGATTCAGACAGTGATGGTGAAACAAAGAAACGTAAGAGGTTTTATTCCTATTAGTTGTGATATTTTGCTGCTTTTTTGAGCTGTAAATTAAATTTTCTTTGACGCTGTGCCACAGCAAAGAACGCTGCAGCAGATGATCTGTTTGGAGAAGCTGATGACATCTCTTCAGACAGCGATGCTGAAAAGCCGCCAACCCCAGGACAACCTCTGGTATTTATCTCTCCTCTTGTGTCTCACTATTTTCTGAACTGATCCCTTTTGTCGTGGTACAGCTGAAGTTAATGTTCTCTGTGTGTTTTTGTGAAGGATGGAGAGGATGGGATGGAGGGGGAGCAGGCGGAAGAGGAGCCCGCACCTGAAACTCGTATTGAAGTAGAAATCCCAAAAGTCAGCACAGACCTGGGATCAGACCTTTATTTTGTCAAGCTGCCCAACTTCCTGTCTGTAGAGCCCAGGTCATAGCCTGTAGATTTAAAAAAAAACTTCATATATAAATTTAAAAATATTAAGGATTTTAATTACCTTAAACAGAGCTGTGACTACAAACTTGTCTATGCTGAATTTTCTTTTGTAGACCCTTTGATCCCCAGTACTATGAGGATGAATTTGAGGATGAAGAAATGCTGGATGAAGAGGGGCGGACGAGGCTCAAACTCAAGGCAAGATTCAAATTATTTTTAAAAATATTTTTGATAAAATTTGATTTGATTACATTTTGTAATCCCCCCCATCAGGTGGAAAACACAATCAGGTGGAGAGTCAAGAGAGATGAGGAGGGAAATGAAAACCGAGAGAGCAACGCACGTATTGTCAAATGGTCTGATGGCAGGTGTGTGTTACAGCAAGCTTTATGTTGGTGTTGTGATCAGGTTCTGCTCTGTACTCATGCTTTGTGTTCTCACCACAGCATGTCCCTTCACCTGGGGAATGAAGTGTTTGATGTTTACAAAGCTCCTCTCCAGGGAGACCACAACCACCTGTTTATCCGACAGGGCACTGGACTGCAAGGACAGGCTGTGTTCAAAACCAAACTCACATTCAGGTAAAACACCAGTCGAATCAGCAGTCTCACACAGAGACAGACACACATTTTTTTCTATTAAGTTGATTCTCCTCTGTTTGGCTCCCTGGCCTGGCCCCCAGACCACCTGTTATACCAAACAATAATGGCACCCTTCATTCAGGCGCTATTTAAAAATGTACTTTATGTCTTAAGTCTCTGGATCACCTTGTGCAAGCTGCCCAGGTTTCTCTCAGTAAGAAGTGTCTAAGCCTCTTAGTGCCCCCGAGTCCACTTGAATGTTCCGTCTTCACAGACCACATGAGTCTGGTTAAACACGGTCCAAAACTCCCTGCTGGCTCCCATCCAGAATGTTATGATCTGTTTTGATTGAGCATTAAACAAGAATTAGTCAAAGCTACTTGCAGAGTACAGACTTTTTTATTTAATGAGCTTTAACCCACAAAAGTAATGAAGGAAAATCTTCTGAAAGAGAAGAAAGACAATTTAGATTTAGAATTCATAAGACAGACCAGAAAGAACAAAAAATAACAAAAATTCATGTGAGAATAAACTGTTTCTTTATCAGCTTTATCAGTCTGAGTCATCCAAAGGCTTTCAGCGTCAGCCAGGGAATTTAAACTAATCCATGAGGTAGATTCAAATACATATTTAAAAACCTAAAGGGAACGATATGGGTTCAAGGTATAATTCCAAGAAATACCAGAAATTCTACATTTATTTTTATATATTGGCACAATAAAATATGGATGCTCTTTGATGTTGGAAAGTTGTAAATTTGTGAGAGAAAAAAATTAAAGTCACAAATTTACAAGAATAAATCTTCTCTGATATTGCTACGTTTGTCAGAAAAGTAATGATAGTCGGCAATAAAATCATAAATTTACCTTAAAAATCAAGCTTAAATATTTACTGAGATTTTGAATCCATACGTTTGCATTAAAAGTCAGGCATTCTCTCCAAACCACCTTATCTGTTTGATTGATGAAAAACAAATTCAAAAAGGGAAGAAGACTTTCTTCGACTGAAAGTTTAGGTTAAATTTTTCTGTAGATTAATGAATTTCATGTCATTTTTTTATTGTACATTTGACATTTTTTCTTTTATCACAGAAAATACAAGCTTGTGCATGCAAATATATAACAATAATTTGGGAACTTTAGAGATACAAGCTTGTGCATGCAAATATATAACAATAATTTGGGAACTTTAGAGATTTTCTTGTAATCTGACCCCATCCCGCCCAGCTGTTATTAGTTGTTTGTTATCTACAATGGCTCTAATATGCCATCATAAATATGATGATGATGCTTTGCTATTTTCTGACATTTCTTTTGTAAAATAAGTAACTAAACAGCAGCTCTGAATGAATGAAAATTTTTTCGTACTAACATGTGAAACAGGAAATTCAGTAGTAGCAGTAGAACAGCTTACAGCCTGTGTTCTTCCAGACCATCAAAATTATTTGGGAAGGCAAATAAAAAGTAATCATGTTTGTGTTCAGCCTTTCTGTAACATGTGGTTGTACTGATTATTGAATTGTTTTTAATCATTGCCTTTTGTTGACATTTATGGTGCTTTTTTGTGTTTCCAGGCCACATTCCACAGACAGCGCCACCCACAGGAAGATGACCCTGTCTCTGGCTGACCGCTGCTCAAAGACACAGAAGATTCGTATCCTTCCCATGGCTGGAAGAGATCCTGAGTCTCAGCGCAATGAAATGATCAAAGTAACAGCTTTCTGTCCATCTGTCCTCTTCTGTGTGTTCGGTTTGTCCGTCCTCTGCCATGTCCAGGAATGCTTTTGCCGCTACAGAGGCAAAAAAAAGTTTAGCAGTGCCAGTTGTTGACAAGCATTGAGCCGGGTTACATAAAGGCATAACCTAACATGCTTACATAACGAGGTCAGACAGTCAGTGAGACAGAAACAAAGTCAGCATGTCTGCAGAGCTGTATGTGGGTCTACAGTCAACACAAACACACACTACTGATAGCATCGTTTAGTTTGACTGTTCTTAGACTACGACCGAGACGAGACAAGAAGCTGTGCAACTGGTGTGAGTGACGCCCCAAACTCTGTGTGTGTGTGTGTGTGTGTGTGTGTGTGTGTGTGTGTGTGTGTGTGTCTTAATAATTACACCACATGGATTTCCCCATATTTCTCAATTATTGTTGCCTTAATTACAGTTGGATGGAGTTTGCAAAGCAGCTTTAAAAGTACAGCTTATTCAGGTTCCTGAGAAAAACTAACCAACAGGAACTCAGCTGAGACCTAAACTTCATCTGTGACGGATGGCAAATATCAAAGAGAAGGTTTAGCTTTCACCCATGTGTATTTACACTATTGATTTTATATAGATGTTATTAAAAATCCCTTTAAAAATAATAAGTTGATGTTTTTTGTGGTTGCTGTTTGTGGTCACAATAAATAAACGTTTCTCAGATAGTCAGCTTTAATTTTAGGGTAATCACATTCAGAACTCTTTGACCAAATTGTCATAAAGTTAGTTAAAATTGTAACTTTTTGTAGAATCTTGTGCAGAAAACGCTTGAACCCACAGATGTCGTTAAAACTCGTGTGTTTTATTTATAGTGATGCTGTACTAGGCTGTACTTTAGCAGTCTTTGGTTGTTATTTGTTTAGTGGATTTAAAAAATCTTTAATGTTGTTGCTGTAGGGGTGATCGTAGATTTGTCTGTACAAAGTTTGCCCTTTCAGACCTGATCGGGTTTTCTACATGGTTTTATTGCAATTCTAATCCTGCCTTTGTATTTGTTGAGTCTTATGAAGGATTAAGTCTTTGTGGTTACTCTTGTATTTGCTCTAGAGAGGGACACTTGGATAATAATGTGTTGGAGGTTGTCGAGGTCATTTTTGTCCCCACATTTGTTTGTTGTAGTTTGAATCCTGTTACCACTGGCTCTGTGAGCTCAAAGCAACCATTTATAAATGCAAAGATGCACTTTAAATTAACTTTAGTAAAAAGTTAGGGAAACAATATCTGAAGCCATTACTGTGTATATATAATAAAGTAAAAACCTATTAAAGGTATCATGCGTGACCATAACAGCCTTTGTTAGTGGATTCAAAATATTTTTGACAAAAAATTGAACAGAACCTTTTGTTTTGAATGTCTCTGTGTAAAAATGCTACCTTCTGTTCTTCAAATAAAACCGACGGTTGTCTTTCCTGGTAGAAAGAGGAGGAGCGTCTGCGAGCTTCGATCCGCAGAGAGTCCCAGCAGAGGAGGATGAGAGAAAAGCAGCACCAGAGGGGTCTGAGCAGCAGCTACCTGGAGCCGGACCGCTATGATGACGAAGAGGAGGGCGAGGAGGCGGTCAGCCTGGCAGCCATCAAGAGCAAATACAAGGGAGGAGGAGGCCTGAGAGGTAAAGTGATCATTTCACTCAGTATTTCATCTAATTTATTTGACAAAACTGAGGTCTCATTATCCTAATCCTATTCCAGAGGAGCGAGCAAGGATCTACTCATCAGACAGTGATGAAGGCTCTGATGATGATAAAGCCCAGAGGCTGATGAAGGCCAAGAAGTTGGACAGTGATGAGGTAGGTGCAGTTCCCTGGAGACCAGACAGGGAGCAGTGTGAGGCAGGAAACTATAGAGGTTAAAAAGCCAACTTCTCTCATCATCCTCACATGAACTGAACTGAACAGGAAGTACAAGTCAATCCAACAAGTATGCATTTACATCTGCACTGACTGTTTTTCCTCCAAACACACACAAACACACACACATCAACTGCACTAGATAGCATGAGAGCACTGAAAAGCTTTACAGAATGTCTGCTGCTGTCCTCTGTTGTTCACAGGAGGGCGAGGGATCAGTCAAAAGGAAGGCAGAAGATGATGATGAAGAAGAAGAAACAGCCACTAAAAAGGCTAAGAAATATGTCATCAGTGATGAAGAGGAGGAGGAAGAGGATGATGAATAACTTACTTTTTATTGTTATTTTCATTCCCACTGTATCATCAGTGTTCAGCCCACTTGGCTTATAAATAGCCATGTTTTGTTTTTGTATATTTTCTTATGACCTGTGTGGGTGTGTGTATGTGTGATTGTGTGCTTGCTTGTTTATGATGTGCACAGCAGAGGTGAGAAATAAATGACTGGTTTATGTAACCTCCCAGGGACCTTGTTTTTTTATATATATTTTATGAATCACACAGCTGTTGTGAGGTTTTGAAACATTATGTTTAGTTCAGGTTCCAAACAAAAACAAAGCACTAATTAGATGAGTGCTGTTGGCAGATGAAAATTGAATTAGGTTAATAACGGAGAAGCTAGCTGCATTTCTGTTTCACTCATATAACTAAATACTGCTCTGTTTGGGTTTAGTTTTTAAGTTCTTGCAGTTTCTTGAGAATGAAAAATGCCCTTGAGCAGCGATGGAGGCGGGGGTACCAGCAGAACCCACCTGACAGGAAAGGCAGGAGATTAGAGGATTTGAGATGGGAGACAAAGGCGCTGTAGTACTGTGAGTAAAGATGCTTGTTGACCTTTCTGTAAATCCAGAGGGAAAATAAAACAGCAGCATACATCTGGTTTAGACAGAATCAACAGTGGAAACAGCTTCTTTTTCCCCTCAAATCACATTTCCCCTATACTCTGGTAAACACTCAGTTCTGCTAATGCACTCCTTTTCTGCCTATTACACACTGTTATAATTATCTGTGGATTGGTGTTTCCACTTGTTTTGGAACTGTTTGCTGTCAAAATTTTTGAAAGCAAAAAAGGTCTCTTAAAAACAACTAATTAAAGCATATACTTTCTAAATAAAACACAAAAAGTGCATACATCTAAGGGGACCGACTCAGAATTATCATTCAAGCTGCTGTTTTCCTCTGGTTTACATGCCTCACAAAAGAAAAACAACTTTGTCTGCCCTCTTAATATATCACTTAAGAACATAAAACCTGGCTTTGTATTCCCATAGTTAAAAGAATGTGTCATTTGAGTAAAACAGACAGGATACATGTTTATTTTATTTGAGGATTAATTAGAGTAGGATGAAATAAATCTTTAAAAATAATTACAATCTCTTTAAATGTAATAACCTTGGAAAACTATAGATGTAATATGTGTGACACCAACACTCGAAATGTAAAATAGTCTTAATAAAGATCTCCTGTAACCCATGCTGACAAACCATTAATAACTTGCTTCACATGGTTTCCTTGTTTTTTAATATAATTTAAAGCACAATTTGTAAAAGAAGAATTCCAGTTTTATCAGCCAAATCATCACGTGTCATGACTGGGGTAGTGCAGGACCCAAACGCAGGAGGCGGAGGCAGGAACAGCTGAGGTTAAACACAAAACAGCTTTAGTGCTGGCTGGACTCAGGAGACACAGGACACATGAGGCTGGGGATACAACACAAGGAACCAGCAGGGAGTGACTGAACTAAACAGCATATAGAGGAGCTAATTAAGTAGACGAGACACACCTGGAGGGGATTAGTGCAGGACACAGGAGGAGGAACACAGGCACGAACTGGACACAAGGGGGCAGAACATGACATCATGATGGAAAATCATTTATAAAATGATCGCACAAAAGGGAAGGCTTTGGTAACACATCATTTTTATTTGCCATTCTTATTTTTTCTAAGCAAGTGACACTTTTCCAAGGACGAAAACCAAGAGAAAAGAAACTGAAGAGATAATGATGGTCCAGGATAGGACTACACTAGCTTTGATAATTTAATGAATAAAGCACACTACTCTGAATAAAATTGTGTCTTCTGTAAAGATTGTTCCCATTTTGATCTGACTGATTTGGCATTCCCTGTCCAGTCCAAGTGTCTGTATTATGCAGTGTCTGTTTAAAAACTGAGGGAAGTTAGCAAGTAGAGGACAGAAGAAGTGTCCAAACTATGATAACCCAGATGAATGGTAGTAAAGCTGTGTGGGGAAAAAAGGAGGAAGATCCCTCTAAGACCTGAAACAGGACCTGAGAGACGTGTCAGCTCAGCTGTTTGTCAGGTTTTACGACGCTGGTTCGTCCCATGAGTTTAAGAACCTTTAGTCCTGCTTGAATGAGTCATACAATACCTTAGACAGAGTATTCATACCTCTTGAATGTTTCCACAGTTTGTCACGTTATGACAAACTTAAACACTTCACAGAGCTCGTTCAATCCATCAGTCAATAAATGAAAAATGTACGGCACAACTGCAAATCTACAAGACATGAACATCTACTTAAACTGAGAGGCTGGTCAAGGAGAGCATTAATAATCAGAGAAGCAGCCCAGAGGCCCACGGTAACTCTGGAGGAGCTGCAGAGATCCACAGCTCAGGTGGGAGAATCTGTCCACAGGACAGCTATTAGTCACACTCCACAAATCTAGCTTTTTGGAAGAGTGTCAAAAAGAAAAACATTATTAAAAGAAAACAATTGTTTGCAGTTTGTCAAAAGCCATGTAGGGGACACAGGAAGCATGTGGAAGAAGATGCAGTGGTCAAAATTTTATTTTTGGCCTCCATACAAAGTGCTTTATGTAAACCCAAAATTATACCTGAACACATCATCCCCACTGTGAAACATGGTGGTGGTAGCATCATGCTGTGGGGATGCTTTTCCTCAGCAGGGACAGGGAAGCTAGTCAGAGTTGAAGGTGAATGGTAAAAATACAGGAAGGAAAACCTGTTAGAGGCTGCAAAAGACTTGAGACTATGGTGGAGGTTCACCTTCCAGCAGGACAACAACCCTAAACATCCATGGATTAGATCAACGCATGTTCATGTGTTAGAATGACCTAAATCATAGTGAGAATCTGAGGCAAGACGTGAAAACTGATGTTCAGACTCTGTCAATCTCACTGAACTGGACCTAATTTGCAAAGTCTAGCTGTTTGAAAGCAATAAATGAAAGAAAAAAAAGGACAATGACAGTTTTATTATATTAATTTTAACTTTCCTTCATTGGAACCTCATTTTACCATCTTTGTCAAAAGTTCCAAGGGCACTGAACTCTTCTTAAGAGTTGATGTATTTACTCTGCAGCAGATCTCATCCCAAACTCGCTCAGTGAAATGACTAAACACACTCAGGAAGGTTCTCCTTGACAAACAGATGTGTTTACAGAGGGAAGTGAGGTAGAGAAGAGTCAAATTTGAAAGGAAAAGTGGCACAGACAGGTGTTATGCAACGATGACGTTAAGTAACAGAGGAACGCAGAGACTGCAAATGATTCATTTCAGAAGTATTAACCACTTTTAGACGGTTTAACCCCTTTTATAATCTTTAAGGAACAGATCATACTCCTACGTTTGAGTATTATACCAGTACAGCCTGAGGCCGAGGTGGGATCATTGGTAAGTATTTCATTCATTTATCTACGTCAGCGCTCCAGCTGTTAGAGCCCAGTGATGTTGAGTGAGGTGAGGTATTGTCACTTGATCCCTTTTGAGCAGTACGGTGAGAAGAGAACGTAGAGAACAAAAGACCCGGTTACTGATTCATGTTCAGCTGCCAGAATGACGCACACTGTCACACACACACACACACAGAGGCATTTAACTGAAGACAACCCTTCAATGTGACCAGCCCCACCACCCTGTCCAGACAGATCCGACTGCAGCAGCCAAGAACACAAAACTGGTAAACAGTAATCAGGTGATTAAGTAAGAAGAGTTACATAAAATATCTCTTTTTTTACTTCACAGCATCCTCTGCTCATGTGTGTGACATAACTTCAGTCAGGGTTGTTATGTTTTAGAGTTCTTCATATTTTTTTGTAAATATTTTGCAAAAATTCATGATGCAGCTGCTGGGAAATTAGACTTCTGTGTACTTTCTGCTCTTGCCAAACTATACCTGACTACATTAGCTTTTGATTTGCTCAGATCAGGCTTGTGTGTGCTTTTTGTCATCATCATCATCATTAGAGCCAACAGCTTGTTGTAGTACACACAGTGTTAATATTTAATTGTGTTCAATGCAAACTGTGTGTGTTGCCTTAAAGGAGAAACTGTTGTCAGCAGTGGTGTATGCTGCACTTTCACAGACTGCAGTGTGTTATGTAAACCCAATTTTACACAGTGAGGAGTAGGGAAGGGAGAGGGAGCTGAGGGGGAGGCACTGCCACAGTCAGCACGGACTAAAAGGGGTGAAACGGAGGGGAGGGCTGCAGCATTTTAACCTTTTTTTGTTTGTTTTCTCCTCCTATGTCTTTTTTTCTGTCTGCATACATTTTTGTTCTCCCAGCAACCAAAATCCTACCTGCTCTGCTCTGGACTCAGACTCTCTAACATCACGTATTCTGTAACAGAAAGGGTTTAGCCCTGCAGGCACACATTAAAAACATGATGGAGGTAATCTGAAGGTTGTGAGTTGGAGCTAAAAAGGCAAGCTGTTCTGCAAATTAGGTCACAGAAGCGACAGGGGCTGGGTCAGCATGAGGCCAGGTTTACTCCAGGAAAACACCGACTTCAACAACTGAAACCCAAGTCCATGTTTACCTAACGGAGTGTGCATGCAGGTACAAGGCAAGGATATCTGTTTCAGTTTTTATCATATATTTACTCACAAAATACAGAAACAAATGAACAGTCTCTCCATCTCTTATTAATAGTTTTTTTTTTTTTTTACAATGGATCCAAGATGTCGGCACATCCTCAAAAGGCCCCACCTTTTGCCAGGCCAATACGAATGTGTTCTTAATCTGCTGGCCTGGTAAAATAAAAGTTAAATTAATTAAACATCTATAAGCTCTTTATAATGAACAACATACCCAAACAGTGTTAGCTAATAAATGTTTAAGGCCTTCTTAAGAGCCATGTTATGTGGATTCTACTAACATGATGGGAAGAAATAAAAATGCGTCTTTTAATTTAATCTTCAAAAGGCATAACAATTAATTGAACAAGGAAATTTATTGGTTGATTCATAGATCAAACACTTGTTGTGAATTTTGCCGTTATTGTTCGAGAACAGCAAATTGTGCGAAAAGGCCTGAAACTTTGAACATTTGGACATGTGGATGCAAAGGTTTAGAAAAGGTCACATTAAGGTCATCTGTAAAGGTTAGAGTGCATTAGGTTCATCCTGAAATTTGACCAGAAAGCCAAATAGCCCTAACTTTTTGTGAGTTGTACTTTATATCTGAGGAGTTTTTACATTTTCATTTTAATTCTGAGAACAAAATCTTTATGAAGATCTTGCTGGTTGGTTCCTTTTGCCTATACAGTAAGTGAAGCTTTACTTTAGTGCAGCACACAACCCAAGAACCCAAGAATCTTTCTGTTTTTTACTGTAAACCACATATGAAGAGTTATTTTGTGATGCCAGAATCAGGTCCCCGCCCTTGCCTTTACATTACCATGACTCTTCTCCCTGCAGACCCACATGGAAGAGCCTTTCTGCTACTTCTTCAGGCAGAGCTCGGATAAACTACTGGAGTCGAGCCTCGACCACCAGGTTCTCGCTGATAAACTGTCCTGACTTCAGAGGGAGTCTCGGTTTCCCTTCTTTAAGTGAGGAACCTTGTTTTATTGGTCACCCTCCATCAAGCTCTTTGAATCAGCTCTGTTGCGGAAAATAAGAAGCAGAGATGGACAGCAAAGTTCTAGCTTTCCTGGTCTGTTTACATTTAAACCTTCACCTACGAGGTTTGAGTTAAAGAATGAGTTTCTGGATACAAGCAGCTGGACTGAGCTTCCTCCAGGACAGAGGTTCCCAAACCTTTCAGCTTAAGCCCCCAAATAGAAATGATAAAGCTTTTTGTCTTTATCAAATTTTGCTGGTTGGATTTTCAAATAATAATAAATAAAAGTAAAAGCAAAACAATGATGAGAGCAAAGAACAAAGTGCTTCAGCTGTTCTTTTTTTATTTGTGACAGTTTTTTAATTTATTTCTAACATTTATAGTCAAAATATAACATCAGGAATTGCTTTTCATGTTTTATTTGATATCTGGAGATAAACTCAAGACCCCCAACTGAGTGTCTTGTTACCCACAGTGGGGTTTTGACCCCAACACTTGGAAGTCCTGCACAGGGTGACCAGGCTTAGAGATAAGGTGAGGAGCTCCATTATCTGGGAGAGTTTGGAGTAGAGCTGCTGCTCCTCCTCATCAAAAAGAGTCAGCTAAATGTTACGGGTCCGGTCTAGGGGGCAGACCCGCACCAGAAGAAAATATCCTGAGATAACAGGAGAAATGATCAGACGAGAGGCAGTTAGCTGTGGTTTGATGCAGCCTCGCTTCATTGTGTTTATTTACAAAATCATATTCAAAAATATCTTTTCATTTACATTTCATTCATCTAAATTTCATAACAAAACCAAAAATCATGTTTAATAACATTCATCTGTTTGCTATCAATACCTTTCAGGCCTCATCAGCTGGTCTATTAAAATATGCATTGCCTTTAAATTTAACACATGCTATATTTTATTACCAGAAGAATAGTATTACTACCTATAAAACATTTGTAGCTTTCTACATTGTAAAACAAGCTTATTTTGTTACTTGAGTTTTAATAAAAATTATATTCCAATTTACTATTGGTTGGTCTGCGAATCAATCCTCCCTGAACCGTCACCTTATCGTGGTGGAGGAGTTTGAGTGCCCTAACGATCCTAGGAGCTATGTTGTCTGGGGCACTTGTGCCCCTGGTAGGGTCACCCATGGCAAATTGGTCCTAGGGGAGGGGTGAGACAAAGAACGGTTCAGAAGACCCTTCATGGAGACACAACCAAAGAGTCTGAGTACCCGGCCCGGAGGGTTACCGGGGTCTCACCCTGGAGCCAGGCCTGGGGTTGGGGCCCGTGGACGAGCGCCTGGTGGCCGGGCTTTCGCCCATGGGGCCCGGCCGGGCCCAGCCCGAACCGGAGACATGGGCTCATCCAACTGTGGGCCCACCACCTGCAGGAGGAACATGAAGGGTCCGGTGCATTGTGGATCGGGTGGCAGACCGAGGCGGGAGCTTTGGCGATCCGATCCCCGGACGGGAAAACTGGCTATCGGGACATGGAATGTCACCTCTCTGGCGGGGAAGGAGCTGGAGCTTGTGGAAGAGGCTGAGCGATACCGGCTAGATATAGTTGGGCTCACCTCGACACATAGCGTTGGCTCTGGAACCCGAGTCCTGGAGAGGGGTTGGACACTTTTCTCTGCTGGAGTTGATCCGGGTGAGAGGCGGAGGGCTGGGGTGGGCTTTTTGTTAGCCCCAAGACTCTCTGCCTGTACGTTGGGGTTTACCCCGGGGGACGAAAGGGCAGCTTCCCTACGCCTTCGGGTTGGGGAACGGGTCCTGTCTGTTGTTTGTGCTTATGCACCAAATAGCAGTTCAGAGTACCCACCCTTTTTGGAGTCTCTGGGACGAGTGCTGGATAGCGCTCCTACTGGGGATTCCATAGTCCTGCTGGGGGACTTCAACGCTCACGTGGGCAATGACAGCGTGACCTGGAGGGGCGTGATTGGGAGGAACGGCCCGCCCAATCTGAACCCGAGTGGTGTTCTGTTATTGGACTTCTGTGCAAGTCGCAGTCTGGCCATAACGAACACCATGTTCGAACATAAGGATGCCCATCGGTACACCTGGTACCAGGGCAGCCTAGGTTACAGGTCAATGATTGACTTTATAGTTGTATCATCTGACCTGAGACCGTATGTTTTGGACACTCGGGTGAAGAGAGGAGCGGAGCTGTCAACTGATCACCACCTGGTGGTGAGCTGGATCAGATGGCAGGGGAAGATGCCGCGCAGACCTGGTAGACCCAAACGTATAGTGAGGGTCTGCTGGGAACGCCTGGCAGAAGAGCCTGTCAAGATGGTCTTCAACTCCCACCTCCGGCAGAGCTTCGACCGCGTCCCGAGAGCAGTGGGGGACATTGAGTCCGAATGGGCCTTGTTCCGCTCTGCGATTGTTGAGGCGGCTGTTGCTAGCTGTGGTCGCAAGGTAGCCGGTGCCAGTCGTGGCGGTAACCCCCGTACCCGCTGGTGGACACCAGAGGTTAGGGGAGCCGTCAGGCTGAAGAAGGAGGCCTACAGGGCGTGGCTGGTCTGTGGGTCTCCAGAGGCAGCAGACAGGTACCGGCGGGCCAAGCGAAGTGCAGCAGTGGCAGTTGCCGAGGCAAAATCTCGGGCGTGGGAGGAGTTTGGCGAGGCCATGGAAAAAGACTATCGGTCGGCTCCAAAGAGGTTCTGGCAAACCATCCGGCGCCTCAGGGGAGGAAGGCAGCAACTCGCTCACACTGTTTACAGTGGGGACGGGGAGCTGCTGACGTCAACTGGGGCTATAGTCGGACGGTGGAAGGAATACTTTGAGGAGCTCCTCAATCCCACCGACGCGCATTCCGAGGAGGAACCAGAGCTGGGAGACCTGGGGACGGACTGTCCAATCTCTGGGGCAGAAGTCGCTGAGGTAGTCAAACAACTACGCAGCGGCGGAGCCCCAGGGGTGGATGAGATCCGACCTGGGTATCTCAAGGCAATGGATGTTGTAGGTCTGTCGTGGCTGACACGTCTCTGCAACATTGCGTGGTCATCGGGGGCAGTTCCTATGGAGTGGCAAACCGGGGTGGTGGTTCCCATTTTTAAGAAGGGGGACCAGAGGGTGTGTTCCAACTATAGGGGGATCACACTCCTCAGCCTCCCTGGGAAGGTCTACTCCAGGGTACTGGAGAGGAGGTTCCGGTCGATAGTTGAACCTCAGATTGAGGAGGAGCAATGTGGTTTTCGTCCTGGTCGTGGAGCTGTGGACCAGCTCTTTACCCTCGCTGGGGTGATGGAGGGGTCGTGGGAGTTTGCCCAACCAATCCACATGTGTTTTGTGGATTTGGAGAAGGCTTATGACCGTGTCCCCAGGGGCACCCTGTGGGGGGCGCTCCAGGAGTACGGGGTGGATGGTCTTTTGTTAAGGGCCATTCAGTCCCTGTACCAGAGGAGTGTGAGTCTGGTCCGCATAGCCGGCAGTAAGTCGGACCTGTTCCCAGTGAGGGTTGGACTCCGCCAGGGCTGCCCTTTGTCACCGGTCCTGTTCATAGCCTTTATGGACAGGATTTCTAGGCGCAGCCGTGGTGTGGAGGGGGTTGGGTTTGGTGACAGGAGAATCGCGTCTCTGCTTTTTGCGGATGATGTGGTCCTCCTAGCTTCATCAGGCTCTGACCTACAGCTCTTGCTGGGAAGGTTCGCAGCCGAGTGTGAAGCGGCTGGGATGAGGATCAGCACCTCCAAATCTGAGGCCATGGTTCTCGACCGGAAAAAGGTGGATTGCCAACTCCGGGTCGGGAGAGAGGTCCTGCCTCAAGTGGAGGAGTTCAAGTATCTCGGGGTCTTGTTCACGAGTGAGGGAAGGAGGGAGCGGGAGATCGACAGGCGGATTGGGGCAGCGTCTGCAGTGATGCGGACGCTGAACCGGTCTGTTGTGGTAAAGAGAGAGCTGAGCCAGAAAGCAAGGCTCTCGATTTACCGGTCGGTCTACGTCCCAATCCTCACCTATGGTCATGAGCTTTGGGTAGTGACCGAAAGAACGAGATCGCGGATACAAGCGGCTGAAATGAGTTTCCTCCGCAGGGTGGCCGGGCTCAGCCTTAGGGATAGGGTAAGAAGCTCGGACATCCGGGAGAGACTCGGAGTAGAGTCGCTGCTCCTCCATATCGAAAGGAGCCAGTTGAGGTGGTTCGGGCATCTGGTAAGGATGCCTCCTGGACGCCTCCCTCGGGAGGTGTTCTGGGCATGTCCTGCCGGCAGGAGGCCCCCAGGTCGACCCAGGACAAGCTGGAGGAAATACATCTTCAGTTTGGCCTGGGAACGCCTGGGCGTCCCAGCTGAGGAGCTGGTGGACTTGGCCGGGGAGAAGGTGGCCTGGGCTGCCCGACTTAGAATGCTGCCCCCGCGACCCGGACCCGGATAAGCGGAGGAAGGCGAGGCGAGGCGAGGCGAATCAATCCTCTTTTCATATTTTCATAACAATACAGAACCTTAAACATCACCAAATAAAAATGTAAATCTACCTACAGGAGTAATGTAATGTCACAAGAACCATTTCTAGATAAAACAAAAATACTCTCACATCTACAACCTAGTCTGGGACTTCGCACTCTTATAAAATGCTCAGAGTTACAGTGAAGGTGGAGCGCCGCCATTACAGAGCCTCGTGTCTGCCTTCAGACAACAAGCACGGCTTAAAGGGCCTGTTAACTTGGTCTACTTTTGTAAAAACCCATCTAAAAATTGGCTAGAAAACACCAAAACAAATTACGGTCATGTTACATATGACTTTATATGTGTTTTAAACATTTTTTACCTGAGATAACAGGAGAAATGATCAGACGAGAGGCAGTTAGCTGTGGTTTGATGCAGCCTCGCTTCATTGTGTGAGGAGAAGCTACAGCGTGTTATCAAGAAGGTCGCCTCCGCCTGGCGAACCCACAACTGCTCACTACACTGCCCCCTGGTGGCACACTCCACAAACATGTTCAGTTCAGAAACAAACAGAAAGCATGACTCTCTGCCAGGATTATTCTTTTTAACTGAACCACAGCAACATAAATACAGATAAACCTTTCTTTCTTCATCCATCCATCCATCCATTTTCTGTAGCCGCTTATTCCTCCACAGAAGGGTCGCGGGGGAGCTGGTGCCTATCTCCAGCGACCTTTCTTTCTTTATAAAATAAAAACAAATGTGACTGCACATTTTGTGTGCGTCACATAAAGATAATCAGGCCTTTGATTGGAATGCCTCCTGGTTACCTTCCTTTTAAGACTTTCCTGGCACATCCCATTAGGAGAAGAGTTCAGGGCTGGCCCAGAACTCGCTGAAGGACATCCTCTCTGGCTGGGCATACCCTGGAATCCCCCAGGAGGAGCTGGAGAGTGGGGAGAGAGAGGTCGGAGCTTCCTTTGCAGGCTTCTGTGACCTGACCTTGGATAAGCAGTGGGAAATGGATGGATGGATGGATGGATGGATGGATGGATGGATGGATGGATGGATGGATGGATGGATGGATGGATGGATGGATGGATGGATGGATGGATGGATGGTTACCGGTGTAGTTACATCACTGGATGTCACCATAACCTCCACTCAGTATTTCTTTTAGATTAGTTATTTATTTTTATATTAAGTTTACACTAAGATATAACTATGATGCATTTAACTTCCATTAGCAGAATCAGTTCAAGGTCTTGACTCACAAAAACAGAACTGTTTCAAATGTTGAGTGTGCTGATGACAGCGTGGTGTCATCAGCAAAACGTTTTCTGCTTTATTTGATTGTCAGATCACTCATTTGTGGCAAAATGATGCAAACGGAAACATTTCACACTAAACTTATAATACAATATATAATAGTGTTCTGAGTTCCTTATTTACAGAATTCATCAAATTATTTCTATTCCATCCTGTGAAAACTGCATTGACTCTTGTTCACCCAATTCTATAAATTTTATCAACTACAAGAAAAACAGTCTCTCATGCTTGTATTTCATCGCTCGGTGCCCTTTACTCCTGTCTCAGGATGTTCCCTTCCCCGCTGGTGCTTTTATAAGAGGCTAATAAATCAAATAGAAACACAATACTTTACTTTCACAACAGGATCCCCACACACTCACATATGATAGTGACCCCGAGACTGCTGCGAGGGTCAGAGCTGGAACATTTTCCCTCACGCTCGAGCAGGTGTGTGCTATCCACACACACACACATTCACACAAACAGGGTTGAAACTGTTCAGTATCATCAGTTTTTTTTCTTTCTTATGACCTCAACAAATTGGGTCAGCGTGTTCTGTTGAAGGAACAAGGCTTAATCTGTAAACAACAGGTTACCTTCAACTGTGAGCAGCTCTGAACAAAGATTATACTTAAGCTTTTCTAAAGAGAAGAAGAAGAAAAACAGCAGAAAAAAAGCAAAGTGACCTTTAGTGCTGCAGTTTCCTTCAGAGCCAGGGTCAGTCTTTTCTTAGCTCACATGCAACATTTCTTTAAAATGGTAAATTCTCTATAGAAACATCTTTTACACTCAGTGGAATAACGTGTATTTACACATTCATAGGAGGAAATACGTGCAACCAGATGGTATACCATCAAAAACAATTTCAGATATGAAGGAGAGTAAATCAAACTGTTTTGACTTAGTCTTTTTTAGCACTTGATTCACTGTATTGATTTGTTGCACCAAATTCTCCCTTAAAACAACAAAAACAAAGTGAACTAAAACAATTTGAAGGTTTTTCCCTGATGCACTTCTCTAGCAGCATCACCACATATGGAGGTGTATTTATGATGCAATAACAAAAGTATTTATCAACAATTTGATAACAATATCACAATTTACAAACTAACTATTTGATCTATCTGCTGTCCCTCTGGTTTACAAGCTGTGTGATCACGTTTGCTCTGAAGTAAAGGCTTGAACCGTTAGCCTGAACAGGGAAGTGGATAGGCTGTAAAGGACTGTGATTACATGCACATCCGTAAAGTGTCCTTTTAAGAGAGCTGACCTGTGATCAGCTGGCCTTATGGATACATAGAGCAACTTTCATTTATTGGCAGATTATAATTCACTCAAGATCTTCTGATCAGTACAGGCTCCACTTGGGCCATTTTATTACTTTATTCTTCTTCAGTTCTTTTTTCTACAGTAAAGTTTTCTCATAAAATGCTCAATGCAGGATAACAGCTGTGGATCCTGACATGACAAAAGATACAATAAAGTTAAAATATAGTTTCAGGTCTCTTGTAATTAGAAAGCACTGTTATCACACTGCATCAAGTAATCAGTGTTATTTTCTTGAACATCCTTAAGGTTGCACATTTGTAAGTTTGATGAATAAATAGAAACTCCCAGAACACACCCTGTGAAGTTTGGTGCTGAGTAATAGAAATAGTGCTGTGGATGGATATGAGAGAAAGGTGCTGAGGTCAGGTGTGGGCCGAGAGCACGCCCAGTCTCTCTGGCCTGCGGTATTTCGGAGCTCGCTGCAACTCCACCGTGCAGTGCGCCCTGCTTCTGACCTTCAGTTATCTAACCGCCCGCCTGCACCATGCCAAGTCTCTGTCTTTCTCTCTAGTCCCTCTTGGCTCATTGTTCATCTTCTGTCCTAACACTCTGGTTAGATAACTTATAGATCTGGACAGAAGATGACTGGTGTTGATTATTTACACTAAAATCACTTTATTCCAGTAAATCCTAAACTCCTTGGAAACCAGCTTCATTCCCAGTTTGGGCAAAAATATATAAACAATATTTTTGGTAAAATACTTTAAACTATAGTTCATATTCATCATAAATGTTCTGAATCTTTGAGGTAGAAAAATGCTGAAATATTTTCAAATAAAGAGAAAGAACATGCTGTGTATATTTTATACATTCTTTAAATCAGTTAGCCAGCTTTTCATCTTTGGACCCACAAAGTAAAAGCTGCACTGACTTGACCCCAAAGTGTTGTTGGTTGATCATCAATGAGTCGTCAATTACTTTATAATAATTTAGATACATGGAGTCACCATACAGACATAATGCAATAAAAAATTGTGGTTTTCCTCATTTTTATTTATTACAATAAGAGTAATTTATTTAATTGGATTGATTGTGAAACATTGTTGATTCAGTTAGATTTTTGATTTAAGTCTAAAATCCTGTTTTTGTTGTTTTTTGTTATTATGCCTGAATAAACCACCCCATGTTACACAACACCATAAAAGTTTGTTTCATAATGACCTTAAAAATAAGCAATGTCACTTTATCTTTTTTATTATTGTTGTTGTCATAGCAACTTGGCAAAAACTTTTTTATTATGGTAGCAATGGACACTTGTTTAAAAAGCACCAATGGTTCATTCAGATATGTCACCAAATAACTGTGATTAATGTTTAATGCAATGCAGTTGTTTTAGATATAAGCTCAAATCCTCTTCCACTAGATTACATTGACAGGTAAAATAGTAATAGGCAAAGATGTTTTTGTTTGCAGCTGTAAACATCTGGAGTTTTGCTAATATCCAGCATAACATGCAATCCTGGAGTCACACAAGCACACCCTGGCATTTTACAATAGGAGAAAAACTGGTTTATGCTTAAAACCACTATAGAGAGTTTTATCTGGTTATTCAAGTCTAAATATGTGTGTGCGCGCCTTGTGCATGTTCATTCTAATAGATATCACTGTTTGTCCCTGTAGATTTATAGATTTCTTATAGATTTCTTTGTAGATTTGTCGTTGGTTTCTTTACAGTAAACATCTCATAAACAGCATCCTCACTGCCTTAGGCGGCTGGTTATGCAACATGTACTTTAGATGAGCAAATGAAGCAAAACACTTCAGCTTTTGTCACACTGGGAATGCACAGCGACAAGTCCCATCCCAGTTCCCCTTGGGGTCTGACTCTGCCTGCAGAGCTCTGTGTCAGCTATCTGGTAATTCATAACTCCGTCCCCTGTAGCACCCTTCATTTGTCTCATTGGCTAGAGGTTTCCTTTGACACTCACCTTTTGTAACCCTTATCTTTCTCTGCCTACTACCCCCACAGTTGTCTGACCGGGTAAATAAACTGTCTGGGAGAGCGGAGATGTCATGTGTGACAAGTAGACACGTCCACTGGTCCATCCGACCTTTTTCCATGGCTGCAAATCATTATCACCATGGATACCTCCTTAAATAGAGCATAAGTTAAATAAGAACACCTTGTTTATTAGTAAGAAGTCAAACATGCACACTCACTGAATCACAGCTGTTTTCACAACTTTAGAAGGCAATATATAAGGTTCATAAAGGCTATATTTATTAAACCTATTTATGAGAACTAACTTTAACTAAAAATTCCTGAAAATGTAGGTTTTATTTTTGTCTGTTGGAAGAACCCTGTTTCCATAATATCACTGTGTGAACAGATTGATTTTCCACACATCAGAAGAAAGCAATACCTTGAACTTTAATCTAGCCCAGTTGGGGTCAAGACCCCACTGTGGACTGGTAAACACTAAGCCATGGGATGATCTCCATTTAATTAAAGGTTCTTACAAAGATATGTTGTCAAAGAAAAACAAAAGTAGAGTAAAACCTAATTCATGGTTCACAGTTTGCTTGATTGTCTGGTCTTCATGAGGCTTGTGTGGTTTAATTTGGTCCCTCTGGACGCTCTAGTCAACCACAGATTCACTGAGATACGTTTTTTGAAAATGCATCATTCAGGGCTCACAAGGACAAAGATTTGGTGTCTAATGCTGCATGCAGCTAAATGCATGTGCACTGACAAGTTAATGCTGTTGTGCTTTGAAAATGGAAACTAGAAGCTTTAATAGTCATTGAGGGTGTTATCATTGTTGTGTTGATATTCTACTTTTGTTCATGTAGCATCTTAGAAGTATGTGTCAGCTTGTGATTGTTGAGGTCAAAAGTCTCCACTGGTGTTATTTTGCAGGTCAGAAATTGAAAATTGTAGGAAGTAAAGGTTTACTCTGCACAGTCTCGTCATAAAATACCTTGCATGTTTCGTTTGCGCCTCTATTTTAGCTGTGCTCAAAGCTGAAATAATATTATTGTTCTCACTTAGAGGACATTGAAAGCGTCATTCTGACAAAACTACGTACATAATAGCTTTAATTTCTCTGAATGTTGCATTCAAAATGCCCAAAGTGCTTTTATTACATTTTCAGCTGTTAAAGTTACTAAACTAGCTACAGTTAAACTGGCTCCACAAAGATAACAACAACCATCCTAATCTCTGTGGATCTGACTTTGTTCCATAATGGCAGACAGCTGACCTGCAGATGGATTCAAGGAGTGCAAACTCTGCTAAAGCTTTAATCAGTTAAGACTGATTGGTAAGTACCTTGTGTTGAGGGATTTTCTCTTTCAGTTTCATAAATACAATCATGGCACAACATTTTAAGACACATACACATGCTGCAGATATTTCACAAGAATAAATAGAGAACCCTGTCAGAGGACTAGCTTCAATAGTAAAAATTAACACAAATATAAATATATTATCACCTCTATAGTTTACTGTTATAAATGTATATATATTCATATGAGACTAGATAAAACACAAATTACTGAATAATTTAATGTGATAATTTGAGGTTTGAATGTTACCTCTTTGGAAGATCTCAGCAAGCAGACAGGTGTGCCTCAGGGATCAGTTCTGACACCACTGGTTATAATGTTTTTGCTGCTGTGTGTGTGCATGTGTGTGTTTATAGTGTGCACTAAATCTTATTAATCACTAGACAGTTTTTAATGAAACTTTCAGAAAGTTTACATTAGATATTAGATATTTTAAAGAATACTACACAATGATTTACTGAATTCTGACCCATATACTGTATCAGAGTATTAATGCAGTTGTTTCCCTTGGTGAAGATGATATTTTTCATAATTTTGCAGCAACAACTATAGTCCTTTATCAGCTGCAAATGTTCTACTTCAACTTATTTTGTTTACCTTCTCAGGTTAGAGCCCTGAGGTTCGTTAGGCATTTTTAACTTCTTTCTCATCTTTGCTTGTTATTTGCAGGATTTTAATGCCTTTGCCTGTCCACCCTTATATTCAGTCACTTCTTGCTTGGTTTCCTTTGCAGGAGTTATATCCTTCACAAAAACACTGGAAGTTATTGTTCCCATGGATTTGACTCCTGCCCTGAACTGATATGAGTCCTGGCGTATGCCTTCTGCTTGGAATCAGCTGCAACACCACCTGATGTTTGAGAAACTTGTGTCTGCAAAACCATTTAAAATAAAACGGCTTGACATTTTAGGCATTATGTTCATGTCACTGATTGAGTCATAGCTATTCAGTCATTACGGAGAAGTAACTCCTAATTTAGATTTGACACAATTACAACTTTTATTAAAAACCTAATCATGTTTAGTGTTTTAGCTAGCACATCAAGTTTTTGTACATATCTTTCCAAATGAAACAGCAATGAATGACTGAATTAACAACTGCAGGCTGCCTGTGTTGCATGCTGGGAGGTCTTGCCTCTGACTTTAGTGAGTAATCCCTATGGAAACCCAAAGGGGAAGAGTAGCACATTCTGTTGAGGACTCAGATTCCTCCCCAGAGTCAAAGACTTCCTGAGTTTAAACCCTCTGAACTCAACCAACCACACCCTCCTCATTTACTGTTGCAAGTGTTTCTTCTGTGTTTCATTTCTTTTATGACCATTAAAAGAATTCATGCTAATGTGCAGAGATGACTTTAGGAGACATTGTATGTTTTTTACAATACTTCTGAACTGCATGTGTCTTGTCCTTCTTTTGGACTATTTGTAATGAGTTTTTATATTTCTGCATTTGTAATTTTACTATTACTGAATTTTTCCATGAGTAGCTGATTCTATTTTTGATATTATGAACAATATGATAAGTGGCAGCCAGGTTACATGTGCAACCTCCTCAGATCTCCATTGACAGTGATTTAAAAATAGAAAGCATTTAAAAATAGCCAGTACCATATACAGTTGGTGGTAGCTCTCAAAAGTCTCCTAATGTACAGAGTGCAAAATAAGTATTTGATACACTGACACTTTTTCTAGTTTTCATTATAACAGAGGTCTGTAATTTTATTTGTAGGTACACTTCAACTGTGAGAGGCAGAATCTAAATGGACCCCCCCCCCCAACAATCCCATTGCATGATTTTTAAATAATTCATTTAAATTTGATTGAATGAAAAAAATAGTTTATTCTTTACCAACCAGCAAGAATTCTGGCTCTCACAGACCTGTTAGTTCATCTTTAAGAATCCCTCCTATCCTCCACTCATTACCTGTATAAAAGACATGTTCACACATTCAATCAATCAGACTCCAACCTCTCCACCATAGAGACCAAAGAGCTGTCTAAGGACACCAGGGTCTACATTGTAGTCCTGCACAAGGCTGGGCTACAGGACAATAGGGTAACAGCTGAGAAGGCAACAACTGTTGGTTCAATTATTAGAAAATGGAAGAAACTCGAGACGACTGTCAATCTCCCTCAGACAAGGGCTCCATGCAAGATCTGGCTTCATGGAGTATCAATGGTCACGAGAAGTCACTTATAGGTTATATAAAGGATAAAATTGCCAAAAAACAATAGATAAGTGCAACATAAAATCATGGTTTTATTGAATAGTTCTGGGTTGTTGTTGACATCACATAACTCAATGATTTTTCCCTGCTTAACTTACTGTGCAGAAATTTGGGGATCAACATGTAAAGCTTAGACACAGCCAATGTTTATTTTACAAAAAACCCAAAAATCATCAGCGTATAAAATACTTCTTTTCCCCTCTAGAAGCTTTTGTTTTCTTTTGCCAAATCTTTGAAAAATGTATTTCATAGTTATATTTGGTTTGCATCCTGACTGTCTCACCCAACAAACTTCTTTCCCAACACTCCCCTTGCATGGCTGGTCACCAGACTAATCAGATGCATTCTTGTCCTCCATGACATGTCTCCTTGGTTAACCCCCTCAGTCCGTCATTAGCTCCTTCCAGCCATTCGTCCTAGTCTGTTTCACTGACTTTGTGTCAGGATTTCTTTTGTACCTATCTCTCAGACAGCTGGCTGGTAATCATGCTTTATTTTATTTCTCAGAATACCTTGCTTCTCTTGGTTCTCATGGTATGTAGGTTAAAGGTCCTGTCTGGAGATAAAAGTCATGCTGTAGTCAGAGCTATAGGAGCTGAGTGGGGGCCAACAGGTTCATAGAAGACTGCAGTAACAGCCTATGAAAACAGCAACTGTGTGTTTTATTATTACATATATAAATGTTTTAATGTATGCTTTATCATGTTATGTGCAATGAATGTTGACCTTTTCTCACCGGCCAAAAACAGGAAACACTGCGCGTTTAGTCCTGTGTCAAAACTCTTCCCCAGCTGCTGACATTAATCAGCTCCAGCTCAAATTTTTTGTGATGCAAATATTGCGCCTGCATGGAACCAGAAACATTTTTACTGCGCAAACTCTAAAATTAGCTTCCAACATCACGGTGTGAGTCTCATGTTGGGTTGTTTTTAACCCACAGGTAAAAATAGATGTAGCTCACATCCCCTCTGTAAACCAGCCGTGCTCCTAAGAACTGACTATGGCCATATATCCAACAAAATAAACATACTTTTAGGGTTCCTTTTCTCTCTCATTATTTATTTATCAATTTGCTGTTCTTCCAGAAAGTAAACCTCATAAGAAATATTGGTCCATTACAACAAGAGTTGCTGTTACTGACTTATTTCAAATGTAAAACTGACACGTTTGGGGATTGAGGATCCTAAATCAAGAGGAAGGAGGCTGGAAGTGAACTAAAAAACTCTTCAATAAAAAAAAGTAAAAGCTGAAGAGGCAGCAAAAACCCTAACTGCATGGTGACACATTTGGTAGAACTGTTGTCTCACAGCAAGAAGGTTGCAGGTTAAATTCCCAGCTGCAGCCTTTCTGCATGGAGTTTGTTCTTCCCATGCATGAGTGGGTTTTCTCCAGGTCCTCCAGTCTCCCCCATATACCTCAACATGCCATTTAGCTTGAATCTTGTGCTTCGCTTTGGATAAAGTGACAGCCAAGTAAAAAAACAACAACACACAGGGTGGCTCACAAGGAATAACAACAGGATCTGACAGGGACTAAGGGAAACAGAGGAGTACATATACAGAGACAGATGATGAATAGCAGCTGGGTTGATGAATGAGGAGCAGGTGTGCAGCTAGGGATACACAGGGAGGTTAACTGAGGCCAAAACTAAACTATCTGAACTCAAAAAGGTCACAGATCATAACAAAATCATTGCTAATAACCAGTGTTGGGGAGAATACTTTGCAAATGTATTCAGTTACAGAATACTGAATACCTGTTTCAAAATGTATTTTGTACTGTATTCCGTTACTTTGCTTAATCCTGCTACTGTATTCTAAATACTTGGAATACTTAGAATACTTCCCCTATAAAACACGATTTAAGTCTATTGCAAAGTGATGTTCTAGATGTTCATTGCACTCCAGATGGAAAGCTCTTAACATGAAACCCACAATTGTGGGGAAACCACAACAACATCATCAGGCTAACGTCATTTCAGATACAACACCGACACTGTAAATGTGAGAAATGACAGAACTAACACGATACAGGCTGTTAAATAAAGCACTAAGGAAGCAGAACTAGAAAGATAAAACTAACTTTAAGGTGTTTCTTCAAATTAGAGTCTTTGGACGCAGCTTGTAGGTTGTTAGCTGGCAGACAAAGATCACACTGCACTGTCATATTTTGCTTGCCCCGTTCCTTTTTTAGAATGAAAATTAGCTTGAATTTCCAGGACGTGAATGCATTTATTCCTCCACTGCTTGTAGGTTGATTCAGCTGTGGTTGTGCCTCCAACTACTCCATCTCTTGGTCTGAATCCATACGAGGCTAGCTGCTACCTGTTGCTACCAGCTGGTCGGGAGTGTACCCTCGTGTTTTGGTAGGGTTGTTATGGTAACGGAGGCACATTGTTTATGGGATAGATAACCTACACAACATGGAGACACAAGTATTCCAAGTATTCCAATGGTATTACGAAAGTAACTGTATTCTGAATACCGTGTTTAAATATAGTAACTGTACCGGAATACAGTATGTCAAAATAGTATTCTAAATACAGTATTCTAAATACATGTATTCCGATACTACCCAACACTGCTAATAACCTTGTGACCTCCTCCAGGCCAAACCCAGCCCATTAATGCATCCCATTCAATTTGCAGAATCTTAAATTACTAACAAATTATTCTCAGTCTTGACCAGGTTTCTAGAGTAGCAGAGCGGAGACATTACCAAGAGCACTAAGGCTCATGTTTGCCCAAGGAAACAGGAAACAGTGAACTTAATATGAAAATAATTTTATTAAACAAAAGAAAATAAACTAAAACCCAACCTGGCAACCGGACCCCTCACGCACTCACACCAGCAACCCTGCCTCAGTCAGCAGTGCTCGCACCCAGGAGCTCCCCTGCTCTACCCAGCACTCCTGCTGGTCAAAGGTCTGCAGTGGGAGTGGGGGGTGGTCTATGCAGTTGCCACCCGCTGACCGTCCGACTCGGCGTGACGTGGCTCCACACAGTTCCACCGATAGTTTCGTGCGGGGCGGTGAAGCTCCGTTCCACAACACACACACTTGGGATCAGGGACACCAGGTTTAAAGGCCCCGGCAAAACAGCAGCCAATCCGGTGGTGACGAACAGTCCACGCTCCGTGCACTACTCCATCTGCCGAGCAGACACCGCTCCTCCTCCCTCCTCCAGAGAAAAGGCAGTAACTCGTCGCACCAAGACCAGTGCCAGAAGAATCCACTGGCTCGGTCTGGCCATCGATCGGCCGTCCAGCCGCACCCTGAGGTGAGCTTAGAACCAGTCTCATATACAGCCCTCACCTGACGTGGAGCTATATAATCTGACTGGTAACCGGCTGATTGGCTACAATCAGCACCAAGCAGCCACAGCTGTGCCAGCCTGAACAAAGCAGACCCAAAGTCTAGCCTGCTACACTAGTATAACTCAACTTAAATAGAGTTTGGTGTTATCAGCCAATCAGAGTGAGCAGAGTGAAATCAGGCAACATAACTTGGAGGTAGAGGCCAAATTAAAACAAGCGCTCCCTGGTGGTTGGCTGCAGTACATATTTTACATACTGCCCGCCCTCTCTATGTAAATGAATGGGACTTTTTTTTACTACAAATTTAAAATGCACCTGGGATTGTTTCTTCGGGTGTTGACTACTGCTGATTCAAGCTCTTATGTTGCTGCTGCAACTAAGTTGAAGTGCGCTGCCCTGATGGTATTAAAATAACACGAAGACAGTCAAAGACCCACCTGGTCTGATTAGTTAAATCCTGATCTATGAATTTTAAAAAATATATTATTTTGAAGTGAAATAAGGTAATAGAAACATACTTATTGGAACTCCCATGCAGGTAATTGCTGATCATTGATAGAAAGAAGCATTCCCTGCAGATAATAAACATTTTATTTGTCAGTTTTAACATGGCTGCTGTGTTTCCAGTGAAGGCTGTTAACCTCATTTCAGTAAAAACTTTACTCATAAAGACCTACATTCAGAAGTGTGTCAAGCTTATCATTCTAAGAAATTACTGTAAGTTCAAAGTCGTTTACCCTGCGAGATTAAAATGCTCCTGCGAAGAAGGAAATACCACGAAAACGGCATCAGTTCTGAGAAATAGGATGATGTCCAATAAATCTCAAAGGTTTTCCAAGAACATGTGTCACAATACGTAAGCAAAATCACTTCTCCTGTTGTTTTAGTCTGATAAAGACATGGAATTAGATAAGGCATTCCGTTTTATGGACGTAAGAGGAGAAACAAGAGATAATCTTTCATATTAAAATGCATGTTTGTCAAAGCTTCTTTTAATCAAACAATTTCTGACATGGAGACATTTCTAATATATTTCAAAATATCCCATGAAACTCCCAGAACAACGCTTAGAATTCACCAGAGCAGAAATCCGGGTGTCAGCAGCTTTTTCAACAGGACCTGACCTTTAGATAAAGGTTATTAATAAAGAACATGACAAAAGACTTTCACCTGCTGTAGAACATTGTGTTCTAATATGTCAGAATGTATATAGAATGTTTTACCTTTTATCTCATATTAAGGCTAATTTTAACATATAAACAATAACCAGGGAAGCATTTTGTTTCCAAGCTTTGATTTATGTCTTTCAATGTCAGTGTGTTGATTTGTGACTGTTGAATCCTGTTCAATTGAGGTGTGTGAGACATGAGGCCAACATAAGAATTCTCTGAGTTCTGCTACGACCGCCTGTGGCTCTGTTTACTCACCAACGAGGACATGACGTTTCACTCGTGGTGTGTTTACCTGTAAAGTCTCACAGCACAAAACACATTAACAAATGGGCCATTCTGAAAAGAGAGGGGCGATTGTACACATCAGAGAAAGAAGCAGCAAACAGCAGCTCCAGGACCCCGTGTCCTCACATAATTCTCTACTGACGGCTTCTGTTTGTTCTTCTTGGCCCTTGGGGGCTTTTATTAGTACACCTGAGGAGACGTTCACATAACACACAGCACCCTGGTGACTCCAGTTGTTGCTGAAAACCACCACATGATCTGTAGTGAAATACATTATTCTGCAGCCATATTTCCACATAAGTATTTAATTTGACTTTATATCAATAGAGCAAACCATAATCACTACCTGGGTTTAGATAAGAAGCTGCAGCTTCAGATGGGATGTATTTTCTCAACAAACCAACAGAAAAATGGAGAAAAAGTAGAGTAAAGCCAGTGAATTGTACGTTCTGACATAATGAGAGTTTGTTTAGTTGTTTTATTCAGGTTTCATTATACTTTACTTTCTTTGCTCTGCATTTTGAAAAGAAACTCAGCCAGCAAAGTGTAGTCAATAGCCAATGATTATAATGATGAGTAATACAGCTGAATGAGACTTGCTGTTAATTAACCTTTTGTATGTAATGATGTTCAAATGTGAATAGATTCAGTCCTTGTTATCAGACCTCTTTGTCCACCTCAAATGACTCATCATTGCACAAATAATCTTGAATCAGACATCAAGGTTATGAGCTTTGTGACAGTAAACACAATTTGAGTTAAAATATTGTTGCCCTAGTTACCTATTATCAGTATAAATGATATAATAACAGTATAATTAGTAGTTTCATTACTTCTTTTTTTTTTTTTACACGTATCATACAAACCCAGTTTCATAAAAATGACAGGGATAAAGATGCTGGTATTGGATTTTGTGACCCTTGGACAAACTAGATCAACTTTTTTTCTTGTTTTCCGAGCTAAGCTGTGCACCAAATGGACAGACACGCAAAGATTAATGTGATTGGTGTTTCAGTTTTTCTTTTATTTGCATGAAAATACTTGGATGTGATCAAGGCGGCACTCAAAGTTTTGCATTTAAACATGTATGAAAAGGATGATGATCTGACATTTCTCTGATTTGGATGAATTCTTTCACTTTGTGTTTGAACGGATAAAAGTACACTGCTAAAAAATAAAACACTTAAACAACACAATGTAAATTTAGGTCAATCACACTTCTATGAAATCAAACTGTCCACTTAGGAAGCAACACTGACAATTTCACCTGCTGCTGTGCAAATGGAATAGACAACAGGTGGAAATTATAGGCAATTATCAAGACATTTCTAATAAAGGGGTGGTTCTGCAGGTTTCTTCTCAGTTTCTATGCTTTCTGGCTGATGTTTTGGTCACTTTTGAATGCTGGCGGTGCTTTCACACTAGACTAGTGGTAGCATGAGACAGAGTCTACAACCCACACAAGTGGCTCAGGTAGTGCAGCTCATCCAGAATAGCACATTAATGCAAGCTGTGGCAAGAAGGTTTGCTGTGTCTGTCAGCGTAGTGTCAGAGCATGGAGGAGCTACCAGGAGACAGGCCAGTACATCAGGAGCCCAACACCATGCAGCACATTTAGCATTTGCCAGAGAAAACCAAGAATGTCAATATCACCACTAGCAGCCTGTCCTCTTCACAGGATGTTGCAGGCAGCAGAACATTCTCCACGGCATCTCCAGACTCTGCATGACCTGCTTTTATCAGTGGTGGCCAATCTAGGTGTTCTCTGGCAAATGCAATGCAATGGTGTTGAGCTGTAAGCACAACCCCCACCTGTTGACATCAGGCCCTCATGAAGTCTGTTTCTGAATGTTTGATCAAAGTCATGCACATTTGTAGTCTGTTGGAGGTCATTTTGCAGGGCTCTGCCAGTGCTCCTTCTGTTCCTCCTTGCACACGATGTAGCAATCCTGCTGCTGTGTTGTTGCCCTCCTACAGCCTTCTCCACGTCTCCTGATGTAGCTACTGGCCTCTCTCCTGGTAGCACCTCCATGCTTTGAACTGACAGACACAGCAAACTTTCTTGCCACAGCTCACATTGATATGCCATCCTGGATGAGCTGCACTGCCTGAGCCACTTGTGTGGCACCACCAGCATTCAAAAGTGACCAAAACATCAACCAGAAAGCATAGAAACTGAGAAGTGTTCTGTGGTCACATCTGCAGAACCACTCCTTTATTGGGGATTTCTTGATAATTGCCTATAATTTCCACCTGTTGTCTATTCCATTTGCACAACAGCAGGTGAAATTGATTATCAGTCAGTGTTGCTTCCCAAGTGGACAGTTTGATTTCACAGAAGTGTGACTGACTTGGAGTTACATAGTGTTCTCTAAGTGTTCCCTTTATTTTTTTGAACAGTGTATAATCAGTCCTGACGTTGACACTTAGTTGCTCTGAAAGCATGCAGCAAGCTATAAATAGAATGCTGCATGTCCACTTTCACACACATTCACAGCAGACAATGTGAATTGATTGTTCTTGTCATTAGTGGATCATTTTCTGACATCACAGGAGGTGTGTTCGTTTGGATGGGGAGAAATGGTTCAGCGGGGTATGGGATGGGAGAGTGGAAGGCTTTTTCTTTCATCATTATGTAACAAGTGATACAGTCTCTCTCCAAAAGCTTGATGCACTCATAAAAGGATTTTAGGTGAGCTTTGCCCTGCTCAATCGCCCAATCTAATCCTTCCTCATATTAGTCATGCAGGCTGCAAATAAGAGTTCAACAGAAGCAAAGGCAAACCCTGGTACCAGTTCATTTGCATTTTTTCATTATGCAACATATTCCTCAGTGCTGCAGAAGAATAATGAGGAGTTAAAACTTGTCTATGGAAAAAAAAACTTTGCATCAACCCACCAGCTACACTACAGTGGAGTGTAGCTGAGAAAATGACACATTAACTCACACATGTTTTACAGATAACCCAAAAAACACACTCCTTAGTGGGTCCAGGAGCTGTAGCATTCCATGGTACAGGATTACATGTTATTGCAAAACAAACCTGAGGTCAGTGTCCTGGGTAAAAGGAGGGATGCAGTGCAGTTGAGTCTGACCTGCAGCAAAAGAGAGGTGTTTTTCTACCTTCGCATCCCATCACGCTATGATGTAACAGGTTAATAATTGCTGCTTTAGTCAGGCCACTTGATAGGCAGCCATATTCGTCATGTGACTTAAAAATCCTGTTTTCAAATCTCTACTTGAAAAGACCCTTTTTAAAACCTTGAAATTTCTTTAAAGGATTAATTCATTAAAGGAGCTAGGTATCTTTGAAGCTGTTGGTTTGTGAAATCATACCAGAGATAAGCTGAACATTGTAAAACCCAAGCTCCAATATTTTTTATGAGTGGGTTGCTGACAGCGTGGCTAAGTCAGTCTATAAGATTGGGAGGACAGGCTCCCCATTAGAACTGCCACTCTGCTGATACAACTGAACACTGTGTGCTTTTCTCCTGCCCCATAGTGCTGCATCGATCTGCAGCGACAGACACACAGAGCTAAAGCAGGGAGGCTGAGGAAGGAGGGCAGTAAGAACAGCTGCAGCAGCTTCCACTGACTTCTGCCACACTGACAAAACAGGACCAATCCTACGCCATGATCTTATGAAGGACACCAGGCTATTATCTGCAAGCTTATGTATGCCACTCATCAGTGCATCATCCTTTCTATTGTTCTCCTGAGTTTTAGCAGGTATTAAACAGATGGAAAGAGGCCAACATGCTGAGCAATCTGTGCGAGTTTCAAGGTTCAGCTCAGATCAGCCTGTGAATAATGAAGGGTGCTGCTGTTCAGCTCCTGTGTCATACAATCTGACAGATAAGGCCAATCAATCCCATGCACACAGCTGGTAAGGCCCAGTGTGAGATAAGAGGGTTGATGTGGCTGCAGGGGATTTAAGAGAGCTGCTAAAGTTACCAAATACAAATATGTTAGTGTAAAGGAAATTCTGAAAGGAGCAGAAACTTATGTAATATTTGAAAAGTAAACAGCACATCAGCAGACTTACTTGTATGTATGCAATTATTTTAAGGAGTTTTAAACTTCTTATGTTGAAACAATGGAGTTATCGTTGTTTTAGTCAAATCTGGAAAATATTATTCATAATATCACACAGCATTGCAAGATCTCATGCAATCTGTTGAAGAATATGATGCTCAACTAACATGAAGTTTTAGCTCAATGTCTGTAAAAATCCACTGAGTTAAAGTTATTTTTGTGTTTTCTGGGGTTGTGGCAACCAACAAGTTGGATTGACTATAAATGTTTATCAGTACAAGTCCATGACGTTCTGAGAGTTTCATCCAAATCTTTCAAGTGATTCATGAAATGTTTAGCTAACAAACACCCTGGTTAAAATAGATCACTCACTTTTCTGCAATAGGATAACCTGCTGGGGCCCCTGGCTGTTTGGTGTGGAATTTTTATTTCCCCTAGCAGATTAGTAGGACCTCATAAACCTAACACAAGCATCGTTTTAGAATATTTAGCTAGTAAAAGGTTTTGTTGACATTTTTCTTAAATTATAGTACAATTTTTAAATTATAATCAAGTCTCCCTAAATAACAAAATAAACCAAGGACCCAAGAAGGATAAAAGTCAGTTTGCTAATGCAACAAAAATAACAAATACAACAACATGCAGCGAAGAGTCAGAGAAAGTCAAAGTGTGAATGTTTAGACATTCAAGTTCTTATAATGATGACACAGGATGTCCTTGATCTTATTTGGAACCTAAATATTATGAACACTATGACCTTGTGCAAGTCCAGAGGTGTGGCTGGAAAAGTTCCAGCTGCAGGTAAAATTTACAGCTCTTTATATTAAAGGTGTTGCATATTGATTTTGATTCATTTATATCACAGATTTGAATGTGTTGTACTCGTTTATTAGCAGTGTTCTAAGTTTTGCAGGTGTGATTATATGAGTTTAATGGTCTTTTCCAGACATCAGTCAGTCAACTTCATTATTATTATAGGAAAAACAATGTTAAGCAGCTTTAAACTTTGACCTCTTCAAATCTTTATATGATCATAAACCTTTCCACTCAAGAGTGTCATCAGGTATTTTAGAAGAGGTTTACTTGGAACTGAGAGTTTTTTTTATCACAAAGTCACATCTGTAGTAACACTTTAACAATGTTACTCAATGCAATGACGGCAGCGTTTTACACACAATCAATTCATTTGACGTCATTGAAAACCACAGTGTCAACAGAGTGTGGAGACTGGGCCGTGAGAATGGTAACGTTTATAAAGTGTTCATGATCTCTACCTGTTAATGAGATTTAAAGTTTCTGCTAATAATGAGATTTAAACACAGTTTCTGCTAACAGTGAAAGGTCTGCATCTGAGCTGTTAAGAAACCTCCAGATTCCAAAGCCTCTGATCCTCTTACATCACCACCAAACCACCAGTTTTATCTCTGACCCCGTAATCAGATCAAACCACACACACACACACACACACACACACACACACACACACACACACACACACACACACACACACACACACACACACGGAGCACACAGACACACACAATACACATCATGTACCTGCCAACTCATTCCGGAATTCCATTTCAGAACATCCTCAGTTTTAATGTTTTGTCAATTGTCTGAAAAGAAAGAACAAGCAAAACATGTAGCATCACTACTGGGAGCGATGGAGTGTTCAGAGAGGATGATAATAAAGAAACTACTGTCAGTAAAACTGGATTTAAAGATATTTATTGTATAAAAAACTATTTAACTCAGTATTTCTGTTGTTATTATGTGGAACCAGAACTATAACACACTGCAACTAAATGTTTTATTATGATTTATCTACTTATAAAAAAATGTTGCTTTTTAAAATAATTGTTTAACTCCAAATTTAGAAAATATTTTTACATTTAAATTTTCATTCTGCCTGCTTTGTCCAGGTAACAACCTAAACAAGTATTAGATAAAGAAGAACAAAATTAAAATGTTTAGAATTAAATTACTTGTACAAATGTAGATCATTTTTCATTATAATAAATTTGCCTTCCAGTCATTGAACCAAACTCTTCTTAAACTCAATTACAGTAATGGCAGAGCTCTAGGCTATCTTTTATAAGACCTTTACACATTTTCTGTCAAAAACTCATCAAATATTCAGAATATTTTCATGCACATTTGTTCTAAATGAAACACACACACACACACGGAGAGAGAGAGAGAGAGAGAGAGAGAGAGAGAGAGCACCATAGGTTTTAGGATGCTCTTGTAGCGTGATCAATATACACTCTGACCTCTGATCTCTGACCTACGTGATCATCTAAAATAATAATCCATCTTCTTCCCAATAACACGGATTATAATGACTCTTTTATTATGTTTTAACCTGAATCAACATTCCTCCAAGGTCACGGTCGTACCGGAAGAAGCCACCGGACTTTAATAATAATAATAATAAAGACTCTTGGTGTCTCTTCCTAAAAATGACACTTTAATCTGTTACAGAAATGTCTTAAATGATTAATGCACTTTCTCTTACAGCATTGTGAATGTTTGATCCAGCTTCAGTATTATTGATACTTTGCTAAAAGGTTAAATCAGTATTATTACTTATTTCTACTTTGCTAAAGATAAATAAGTAACTTTCCACCTCACACAGGAGGTGACGTCTGCTTTAGAGCCTGAGTCACGTGTCTTGTTAGAGTCCCCTGATTGGTCCACGTACACTGACAGCTCTCAGCTGTCTGCCTCTCAGAGAAGAACGGGAGTTCTTCTCTAGCCTCAGAGGAGACAACACTTCCCACCGTCAACTCGCTACACGGTGGGTTATCGATGCCGACTGCCACCGGTAACGGGTCCAGCCCCGTCGCAGTCGAAGAAGCTGCTTACCCCTGAGAGCAGGAACCATCAGCCTGCCTCTCTAATCCAACCAGAATGGGTAAGGCAGCCCGCAACCAGCTCACGAGTCATGGGTTCCACTGACTTGTATCCACGGACGCCTCCGCTTGGCCCAGGCGGGTTCCAACACACCTGTCAGGCCCAGATCGACCGAGAGGGATCTCCGCTTTCTC
>SSNR01000007.1:4135419-4250575 GCA_006937965.1 Callopanchax toddi | reverse complement strand
TCTCCGCTTTCTCGTCGACCTCCATCTGCCGGAAACGATCCAGGAACAAGGTCCAGTAATCCTCCATGAACTGGTAAAGCAGGCTACTTGATAAAGCTAACCCTATAACACTAGGTCGCTCATCAACGTAACCTCTCCACCTTATCCCTGATAACTAAACCCTTAAGCTAACTCCTTAGTCTTAATATCACACGAGACTCAAGTTCTAAACTCAGAAGATCAATTTAATAACATCTATCACTTAGTGAATGCTATCAACTTGCTACCTCAAATGCTAATCTGTTTACAAATGTTCGTCAGCTTTTATAATAAATATTGAATATATTTATTCCTGACTCAGCTTCTATTCGTCAAATAACAGGTACATAATTACTCACTGCGATTAACAGAACCTAGGATTACCTGCTTTTATCACAAACAGCTGTTCAAACCCAGGTGTCCGGAGCACACAGACTCCCGTTTAATTCCTCGGTGGCCGTACGTGAATTAGCAGAAGGTGAGTAATAAACATAGCGTTTATATACACTATATGTGGCAAAACGACCACTTATTACCACTACACTCTGCACACAGATGGTGGGAGCAGAGCAGCTAAAGCAGATGGTCCTCTCCTCCTCTCCCCTCTCATTGTCTGTTTTCAAAATTCACTCTGGTGCAGCATATTGAGTTCATTTCCATGACTTATCTATTAGGTCTGCTGTGAATGTTCAGGTAAATACATTTAGTCATAGCTTCCTGGAGAACCAGTCATGTTTATTTAAATAAAGATTTAAAAGATAACTGATCCATATAGAGGTGTTTTTCCCCTGTACTAGAATCGTTTGCATTAATTTGTGTAACTGGTATGGCTGGTTACTTCATACTTTCCACAAATGTTGGACTCATTCCAGTTTAGGATCAAAGGGAGCACTCAATATCCAACAAGCTGTTTCCAGGTCAGTGGTGACAGTGTTGTGCATTGCATAATCATACGATCACAACCCACTGACACTGTCCCTTAGAATAAACCGATCAAGAGGCATGAAATATTTGTGTACATTGTTTACATAATGACTGACATCAAGGTCTCTGGACATGAATAGAAATATTCAGTTTTTATTTTATAGGAACTGTTTTTATGTGATCCCTGTCAAATGAACTTAAATGACCCTACGTCTGACCAAAAGTGCATTGACATGCTTGACGTTGATGTCAGAGAAGAAAACACCTTTGAACAGAAATAGAAAGGTGAAACGTGATGCCTGTTCTCAGCTGATGGAATTTTTCAGTCATTTTTGGGTGTGTTTCTGTGTAAAAATTAGAAATAATTACTATGTTGATCATTATTGATATCCTTGTTAAAGAAATGGCGTTTATGTCTGACAAAAGTGATGCACTAAAGGCTAGTCTGAAACCTACAGAATCAAAGTAAAACAGCTCCAATCTACAACATTTCTAAGAAAATTGTTTTATCATTGTTTACACTGCTGTCAATTTCACATTGCAGTTTTTTACTGGTGTAAATACCACCAGCAGCTTCTGGTGTGTCCAGTCAAGCAGGAATTTCTCAATATTTCTGCCAAAATAATGACAATACAATGTAAAGGCTTGTAAAATAAAGATTGCATGAATCTGTGTAAAACTTAGACCTGTCTGAAGATGGCATTCTTGGCTGGTTTGGATTAGCCATTTTCTCATAAATCCTGTCAGACATAAACGTTATTTTTCTGAATCAAGATTTTTCAGGAAGCTATTTAAGTAAAAGAGTAACTATTTATAACTTTTCACAGAAACACACTTCAAAATTGCTGAAATGCCCCTTTAATGAGGATGGCAATATGCTTTCTTTAGAATCACCATCCTTTCTTAGAGTAAACTGATCATAAATGAGATGAAAAACACAAGAAAACAATCAAACCCCTTCAACATAATCCTGAGTTATCACCTATGCATACAGGCAGTTAAACCACGAAGGAATCTCATTACAAAAACATGTTTGTCCCCTGCAACTGAGACCCAATCAGTGGGGAACGTGTATCATCACTCCCACTCTGTAGGTCTCTTTCACAACCCTCTGAATTCCAGGCTTGTGTAGTATCTGACATCAACAGGGTAAGTGGATAACATTGCTCCTATATGTTATTCTCTACGGTGTAAAAATTCCTGCCCTGTTTTGATCCTTTTGCACTTTGGCTTCAGGTTCAATGAGACAGAATGTTATTCAACAGCAGACAGAGAGGGGGAAACAGACGAAGCATCACAGATCAGCACTGGCCACTCTAACTGCTGATCTGGAAGCAGATTTCAGTAAGATGTGTTACGTAAGAATCTTTTACTGAGCTTGGGGTAATCAATGATTAATTCATTAATGGCATTTAATAAGCAGGTTGATCTTAGAGCAGCAACAATTCACAGTTAAATTGATACTCGCTGCACCACAGATCAGTTTATTTGGAAGTAGCATAAAAATAAAAAAGGGTCAAAATGAGCAGAAAAACAGCAACTCGCCCTCATGTCCTCACACATTTGAATATTTTGATAACAGCTTATCAACAATCCCGTTAAATATCAAACAAATGGACAAGCACACACACCCTCACAGATCAAACATGCTGGTCTGATGCTTAGCCAGGACCTGTTATATGACCAGCTGATCCAGACTGAGGAAGACTGCCAAGGACCAGAAAATAGCCAGAACGCAAGTCTGAGGGAGAACACACTGGTTTTAGAGAGGTGACTTTGATTTAAGATGCAAGGAATAAGAAGGCAGGAAATAACTGAACTGGTATTTTCAATTTCACAACTTTATGAACCTCCTGCTGTTATGGTGAACATTAAAGTGAGCAGTAAAGCATGAAGACTCCATTTTTAGAGGACGAACATGAACGTGTCATCTTCTGCAGACATGCTGTAGGTTGCGTTTCCTCCTCGGCTTGGCTTCATTTCAACATATAAGCATAAATGCTTCACAGAGACTAATTAAATTGTGAAAAATATGTGTAAAACAATTCAAAATGCAACCATATATATCAGTATATGAATGTGATTATGTTTAATGTGATTAGAAAACAAAAGCAATTGTTAATTTTTTTTGCAGTTATATAGGAACTGGGTAATTTTGAGCATTTGTGCATGAATTTACAAATCTGCATCATTTCTGCACAGGCTACAAAAAATATAGATTTTAGTCACATAAAATACTGCTCTGGAGAAAAGCAGATCTGAAAAAAAAATCCAAGATTTTCATGAAAGGAAGACTAATGGGTGAGGAGAGGCGGTAGTGATGGACTCTTGTTGGTGTGACACACTGAAAGGCCAGGCCAAACACAGAGCAGTCTCCTCCCCTCTCTGCTCTGGCCTATATTAACTTTCCATGGAGCTCCACCTCACAACTAGGCACATGGAGCAGGATAACACACTGTCAAGGCTCTGATTCACCACACATATCTATACTGGACTACACTGAAGGTTTCTTCCTGGACTAGCTCTTTGGATGAAATACTCTCTTAGGTGGAATAATAACTTTTGTTCATCATGTCGCTCCTGTTATCTCAGGAGAATCTCAGCCTTGGTAAGTGACTAGATTTACTGCTTACTGTATTTTTACAGACATGAATATGGGTAATGTTTGGGGTTATGTCTGCCTTTATTTAAGAAGACAACAGAAAAAACAGTTAAATGTCTATTTGATCGAGCTGTTCTGTAGTGAATCAGATGACTCGTTCAGGTGACCTGGGAAAGTTTGTGCGTTAAAGAAGTGGCCATCGGCCCTAAAACCAAAACTCCTTGACTGCAAATGTTTGTTTTGGTTCATAGATTTTAGCAGCGTGTCGTTCGTGCACAGCAAAAATAGATGTCTCTTAGTCAGATGTGCAGGACTTGATGTCAAAACTGTTTGTCTCATGATGTAACAAGATAGGCCAGCAGAACAGACTGGGATGATGCTGGTGGGGACACATTGTTAATGCTTGAAGAGGATTGTTTCATGTCATGCCTAAAACAATCAGAAAAAGATTGGATTCTTTTATGTAAGTCAGAATTCATGACTGTATTTTGCAACCTTCATTCATGAGATCTACATCACAATCGGGTCAAAGGGCGCTCACGGGCCAGGCAACCCTGTTAATCTGATTCTTAATTATCATTATTGCTTATCACAAACAGTCAGGAAGTTCTGAGAAAATAGGCCACACATCAAAAGGAATAAAAGCATGTTGAATTATGAAAAAAGACTTCCAAGTTTTGTGTGATCAGAAGATATTTGGGCGATAATCTGATCCACGAAAATAAGATAAAGCACAAACAAAAATAGGAGATACTTTGCAACAGAAATATGCTTGTGAAAAATAAATAATATAGGCTATATAAAATCTGATAGGAATTTTATCAGACAACCCTTATATAAGCTATATTGCAAAAAAGGCATACATTGCTAAAATAAATAGGCTCCTGCAATTATGGCCCTTCTAAATAAAAAAGCCTATAACGTCACACAATTTTATGTATTCGGAAAAACTGGAATGTTTAAATCATTTTTACCCCCCAAAAATGCCATAAATGGTGCTATTTCCTGCTGTTACCATCGAGACAGACGCTGGATAGAACACCGGTCGCACCACGTTCAGTTCGCATGCTCTTTCTCCAACGCAGAGCCCATCCCGGCCTGTAAGAGGCATCTGCATTCCCGGACACATGGACTCTCACATGGTGTGCCTGCGGATGCTGATGTAGACTTCTGCGGCTGTGATGCTGCCTGCATGCCCGCCCCCCTTCCGCTCATCCATTCACAGCATCCAGAGTCTGGACCAGGTGCTTCTGGATAACAGTCGCACTTTGAAGGAAATATAAACACAGTCTAGTCCCTTTCCGTGAAATTTGTTTTGTGTTTGTTTGTTTGCGCGAGATGTGTAAAGAGGATCAAAAAAGAAGACTATGCACCAGATGGACTCTCCAAATCCGCTAACTGCAATGTGCGACCCGGCCGGATGATTTTCTCACTGACAGCCAGGACCAGCCTAATGCAATCTGATCTAAAAACAGCATTAACTCGTTTCAAAAGCAAAAACAAATAAAGAGCTTATTCTCTGGAGCAACGGTGGAAACAGCTTAAAAGCTGCAAACAAACAGTAAGTTATAACAAATGGATGAAAGATGCAAAACCAGAGACTGATATGTCTTTTTGCATTTATATTTTTTAAAATGCACAAATAACAGGCTATTAGGATTATATTCACTCAATTTAAAATACCCCCAAAAAAGCAATACTGCAAAAATGTATTCTGCTGCTTCTAATGTATTTATTTTGTACTTTTTATTTCCTTATATTCCTTTTGTTTTTTGTGATTTACGTCTATGTTGATCTGAAAAAATATATAGGTTATCGTTTATTTCATCACGAGCCTGCATGTTTGATTGCTCCTAAATTGGTTTATAATAGAAACATCCTTTTGTTTTGTCTGATGCAAATGTGATTAAAACGCGTTGATTATATAGAAATAAGAGTCATTACGCTCTTTGTATTGTTAATGTTTCCATGAAAACATGCAGTCATCAGCCAGGATTTTGAATCTACCGCTGTCGCGTGATTTCCAAAACATTTTGAATGACTCCAGCTGCATTCACGTACCGCTCGAAAGTCTAATCTGCGTCTGACAAGATGTATTTATTAGGAGGGTTTATGCTGCATTTTATATTACTAATATTTTGTATTAAACAGAAAATATTATAAAATATTAAAGGATGTATTAAGAGGTGTAACATAGAATATGTATATGAAGTTTCTAGGATTTAAAAAAAATCTAAAATTAAAATAAATGTGATTTGGTCTGTTGTCAAATAAATAAACACTTGTTTACTATATTAAAAAAGTTTGTTAGAATGTTTATTTACAAGATTAAAGTAGAATAATAGTGAATTTCGTTTTTATTAACTTTTGTTAATTTATTCTTTAAAAATTGAACTAATTTCTGTATGATAAGCGTTCTAAAATCCTCATTTTAACATAATACCTTTTAATGTTGGCAAAGATTCCTACAGCCCTTGAACGTAGCATTCTGACGTGATTGTTGCCTTTCACAGCCAGCCTAAATGGCGATTGCAGTAGATCCGCAGAGCTCGGGGAGCGGAGCGTACTCAAACCTCGTCTAGGTTTGATTTATACAATAACCCAACCAATGCGACGAATACGGACTGTAAGTATTCTGTCGTGCATTGATTGTCGTCATTATTGTACACATTGTGTGATATTCTACTGCGGATTTTCACTCGTTTTGAGCCTTTTAACCGACGTCGGCTTTGTGTTGCTTAGCGCTGAGAAAGCTATACCACGTAGTCAAAACCTTCCGCCAACAACGACTCCTTTGTTCGCGTGATTACCGGGTTTATTTTTAACGTTTGGATTTGACATTAACGAAATACAGAATGTCCAAATATAAACGTTTACTCATTATGGTAAATTTTATTCATGTACCTCTCGCCGGCCGTGTGTTGGTGATAAATTGATACCGATGCTACCATTCTTGTCGCGTTTTTTCCGCCAGGCATTTACTCGGTAAGGCCAAAATGGGCGGTATAAACTCAACATATACACAATTATTCGTCATTAAAATGCTGTGTTTATATGTTGTCGTACATTTTAATATTTTGTCAGTGTTCTATGGGGTTTCTCTGGAATTAATCAATATCCAGTAACACCGGACTAGCAAGCGCTTTTACCGGGTAGAGGAGGGGCTAATATGTCTTACGACACGGAGTTAAAGCGAAAGCTGGTTTGGGGTGTCCCTAATGACATCTCAACTACAGAAAGGGGAACGTATGGTGACATTCCATAGGAAATTTAAAGCACGTGTTGCTTAATGAGCATTAATTTTCTTTCTGTACTTTTTCTAATCTGCTTGTTCTCTTTTCCTTTCTTTCAGGTTATACCCAAGTAAAATGGAGGATAGCTTTGATTGTGACTGTGGCGAGCTTGAGCCACCTGATCATTGAGGGTGAAAGATTTTTTTGAACTCTTTAAAGACCAGACTAATTTCAAATTTATAGATCAGGTGACTTTCAAAGAAAAAAAAAATAAATTCAATATATAAAAAACAAGTTGTGCTATTAGGCACATTTCATATGAAGCTGCTCAGGACCAGTCATACACTGAATGTATCTGCACTGTGAGGATGTGACTACATACCTTTATAGTTTAACATAATCCCAGTGCTTTTTTTACCCCCTTTTTAATTGGCCTGAAGAGTCCATTCCATTATAGTTTATAAACACTAGTTTATTTGGAGTTGTTCAGTTTAAGGAAGTAATTTCTTAAAAATATTTCTACTTTATTGAACATGGAGAGAAAGTATGATTTTACACTAGTGCCCCACATCTGACAGTGACGGCAAGCCAGGGGGACTTGGTAGTCATCTGTACAGGGGTTAGTTGGCACATCCTCTGAAGAAAAGGTGAACTTTTTAATAAATTCCTCTGTTGAGGTTAAAGTTGGGCTTGTAACAGGCCTGAAAACAAACTTGAAATAGCAGACGCTTGGTGTTAAAGCCTAAAAACAGTCATCATGGCAGAAAAGTTTGAGTCACTGATGAACATCCACGGCTTTGACCTGGGTTCTCGCTACATGGACTTGAAGCCTCTGGGCTATGGAGGGAATGGCTTGGTGTTCTCAGCAGTTGACACCGACTGTGACAAGCGTGTAGCTGTGAAGAAAATTATCTTGACCGATCCCCAGAGTGTCAAGCATGCCCTGCGGGAAATCAAGATTATCCGACGACTTGATCACGACAACATTGTCAAGGTAGGAACACCTAATTGATTATCTGGATGCCAAAAAGATTGAGTTCATTTTATTTGTATTGAAACTGGTTTTAATAGTGTGTGACGTTAACCCTTTGTGTTCTGTTTTCAGGTGTTTGAGACCCTGGGCCCCTGTGGTCGCAGGCTAACAGAAGATGTGGCTTCACTGACAGAGGTTAACTCTGTCTACATCGTACAAGAGTACATGGAGACAGACCTCTGTCAGCTGCTGGAGAGGGGTCCTCTGTCTGAAGGCCATGCCAGGCTCTTCATGTACCAGTTTCTAAGGGGCCTTAAGTACATCCACTCTGCCAATGTGCTGCATCGTGACCTCAAGCCTGCCAACCTGTTTGTTAACACCGAGGACCTGGTACTGAAGATTGGGGACTTTGGGCTGGCCCGCATCATGGATCCTCACTATTCTCACAAGGTAGGCCGATGACTTCAGCTGCTGCTTGCAGTTCAGTGTTTAAGAATTTAAATATTTATACAATGTTGTGATTGCTCATAATGTTGTATATTCCGTTGTTCTGAATTTTGTGCTCCAGAGGTAAGTGTTTTGTTGCACTGACACGAGATGTTTATTGCCCAGTAATATGGTGCTCCCCCGGGTGACGCAGTGTTTCATAGCAGGAAGTAAACAAGACAGGATGTGGTTCCGTGAGGTAACGCCTCTGTTTCCGTTCTCAGGAGGAGTAAGACTGGAAAACTAAACCATGAGAACTTTTTTACATACAAGTGTAAATTTAACTATATATAATATATCTTTTAAATTTGAGGTATATAATGATGTTGCTTAATGAGACATTCCTTGTATAAAGGGAGGAAAAATGATGGCAATTTAATGGTGACTGGTTATAACAGACTCATTTCAATTTGGGCTTCATCAGTTTCTATTGCTGACAAAGTTTCAAATTAAAGCATGTTTTATGGACATGCAGCAATAAAATACATAAAGATATGTTAATTTTTCTAAGCACATGGTTTTCATTTGCAGAAGGCAGTTCCTTAATTTTCATACATGTGATTTGCAGAATCTAGACATTAGTCAAAAGCTGGTCATAAAAAGCCAGATGTGGATCCAGCAAATGCACTCATTTCAAAGCTGACTATAAAACATGTAGGTTTTTTCTATAATGTTTAATCACAACAGTCAAGCATGTTGCTTTTCACCATTAAAATCAGAGCGTTGTGGTTCTCTCTGTCTTGATTGGAGCCAGGTGAAATGTTTGTGTTGTGTGTTGATGTCAACTTTATAAAGAGATGAGGAAATTCCAGGTCATGGCCATATGGTGGTGTGATGTGATGGGAAACTAGGTTGGGCAGTCTAGCCTTCCCCTCATGTCGCTCTCTCTAGTGGTCGAATCTCCTTTAAGCACAGAGGCAGTCAGATGCTTACACGTGTCTCAGATTAGTCATCAGAGGGTCTAGAATGAGCTCACATGGTGTGATCCCTTTGGCTTGTACAGCTTCATACACAGCCAGGGTCCTACAAATCATGTAACACATTTAACACAGACGTGTACACTTGTTTACCATAATTTAAGCACATAACCACAACTAAGTTTTTAGCAGTCTGGTCACATTTTCAGTTCAGTTGGTTATGAGTCATATGCTTGCTGGAGACAGTATGTCACTGTGTGATAGTTAGAGGAAGGTGAAGGCTTACAGTTGCCAGGAAGAAGTGAGTTTCTCAAACAATTCAGTGGCTGCAGCCAGTCACACCCGCTCTATAGCTGGATTTGCCATGTAGGCGTATTCCCTTTTGTATAAGCAGTTTTTCCCTAATGAGAAACATGCAGGCAAGGGGGAATTCTAAAGCTGCTTGTCGGCGGTTAGGTCTTTTTGTTTGACTGCTGTAGCAGACTAGTGCTGAGTTTTGTCAAAGTTGCAAGCACTGGATGTGTAGTCAGGGTTTTTTTTTTTTTTTACTGGTTTGAACCTTTTTGTCTGATCTGTGCAGATTGGCTCTTTTGTCAGTCGGTTTTGTCATAACAGCATTGGTTTGGTGGGGGTGTAAAGCTGATTCATGGCACATGTCATTTTAAATTTGTTTGTCTGGTCTTATTTTGAACATCATGTCCAGATAAGACTGTTGTTCAGTGATTGAAGTTTGTGGAACATTATGGCAGAAACACTTAAATATTTTTTCACAACCTCCCCCTACTTCAAACTGAGACAGCAGCTGGGTGACTGAGTGCATGTTATTTGAATAACGTTTCTAAAAAAAGAAGTGCTCATTTCTTCTTTTTTCTTTAGTGAAGCTCAATTTCTGGATTATTTTTAGTTCTATATTTACAATTGTTTATCAGTGGAATTGGCCTTAGTGTGTTTCTGTATTTTTTCCATCCCACTCCAATTGTTTTCTAATGCTAATCTACCTAATACCTCATAGTTCCCTTTGGGCTTTTCATTAATTCTGTGTGACTTTGTTTTAAGTACATGTACCTGTGAGTTTTGCTGTTTCTGTTTTTGTGAGCCTTGTTGGCCCAGTCTCAAGAATGACAACAATCCATGTGCACTCATTCAACTTCTCCAGCCTGGGTTCCCCTCCTTTTCCCAGCCAGCTCTTTGTCTTGATTTGGGGGCCTTGCTCAGGGCCTTTTTCAAAACCACCCAAAGCCTGTCTTTATTTCCAGTTGTGGCTTGTCTTCCAACATGAGAGATTTTTGTAGATGTAACAATACCTGCATTAGTTCTGCTTAAAATACTGATTTTGAAAGCTTTGAACTACTATAGAATACTAATGGTTAGTTCAGGGAAATTGCATTAATCTTTAGTTGCAGGTCTTTATTATTAAGATCATGTGTTTGCTTGAGGCATGGTGTAAGACTCAGTAATTTGAGATGCTCTAAGAGTGTTCAGTGATCTTATAAAAGGGAGTTCAGAGGTCCTTTCTGCCACACAAGCTTCCCAAAACTCCAAACCACAAGTGCAGAAACACCTGAACACACAGATTTGACCTAGTTGTTATGCCAGCAACAGGCTTGTCTGGCACCAGACTGTACAGCAGGGCTTCTGAAAGAAAAATGCTTTGGAAGTTAGTAGCACTCAATGATTTTCAGTGAGTGGCTTTCACTTAGTTCCCCACATTTGGAAAGCTCTTAGTTTGTTGCATCTAAACATTGTTTAATTATGATCTGCAATATGTAAGAATGGCTTTAAATGCATAAGATTTTGATAAACGGGTTGTTTAATAAGCATGCTTGGGATTTTAGTGATGGTAGCTCCATTTTTCCCCTTTATAGTCCAAGAGTCAAGTGTTGGAAAGAAGTTAAATTAAATTTAAATTGAATTAATGGTTTTAGTTTTCACTTATACTGGAAATGGATATGCACATAATCTTTGTCTTTTATTTTAATTTTTCCTACTTAATTTACGGATGTGTGGTTAGGCCAGCTTCAGGAAGTTGACTGACTCAGTCTGACACATGGAGACGGCCTGTTTGAGTCATAATAGTCAGTCTGTTCTGATGTAGATCAAGTGGTTAAGTTATTCACCAACTGTTGCAAGAGCCATTGAGACAGTTAATGCTTTAATGACTGAGTGTATCCGTTTATAGCAAGTAGCCTACTTGGAAATCAGTAAAAGAGGCAAATGTTCACCTAATGCACTTAATACGTTCAGCTGGTAGACAAACTTTAATCTGCTTCTTTCAGTTCAGAGTCCACTGGACACTGAATTGTCCTTATGCAATGACACAAGCTAACCTAATTTACATCCCTCTCGGCTAAGCTGGTTGCATGTATTTCTCAACCATAGGTCATCTTCAAAAGCAATTTCTCAGAGCCGGTGCTGGGCAGGTCGCATTAGGTGTTCCCCATCCTTGTACAATACCACATTCTAATTTGGCCTGACCTCTTTAACAAGCTGATCTTGGACAAAAGGATTAACTGGTTACCTGAAGGAAGGCATAATGTCTGAACTCCACATTGCATTCCATTTATAGGCCCATCAGAACAAGGGCTAGCAGAGCACTGATACATGTCAGGATAGTGTGACATCAACTATCTGCAGCTAAATTAGGGAAGAAATAGGAGCCTTGCTTAGTGATGAGCCAACCAGTTTGGTGTCACCACAAACTACTGCTGCAAGTTGGGTTAAAGGGGGGCAGCAGTGGTGTCGTTTTACCACATCCCCTCCCCCAAAGTACACACACAGACAGAGATGGAGACAGGTCAGTTTCTTTTGTGTTCAATGTCCTGTGACTGGTCAGGGGACTGTTTGAGAGTGGAGGGCAGGTTGGCATCACTGGTGTGGCAGTGGGGGATTATCCTGCTCTCTCAGATTGCTGACATGGCCTGCACGTGCCTGATCTCTCCATTTTCTAGTGCTTTCCCCCCCTCTTTGAGGTCTGACTTTCTGCTATGTTGTGTACGTGACCAGCACAAAGAAGGTCTGTCAAGGAGGTCACACAGAGTTTTGAAGTTTAGCGCAGACAAACTTGCCTGGTTAAAGGGATGGCTTGGATTTGTGGAGTGGTGATCAGTGGATTGATCAGTAGTTTACCTGGAGTAGAAAGTGTTAGAGCAATATCGCTTTCTCTCAAGGGAGTTAAGCTAACAGTCAGTCCAAGAGGAACCAAAGCCAAAGAATATTTCTGCAATTTTAAAGCAAGTACAGTCTGAATAATTTAAGTGATTAATCATTTATTTTGTTGCCTTACTTTTCCAGCTGACCAGGCAGATTTAACACATTTTGTTTTGCAGCATGTTTCACATGAATCACTACTGGTAATGGACCACAGACAGCCTTGTCATCAGTGTAAATGATCATCTAATACAAAAGTGATTGTTATAACTTTATAAAATTGCTGTCACATTAACTACTATAAAGTTTTAGAGACTTGTTTCAAGATGACAGACATCCACTCTGACTAGATGTTATCTCTGCTCCCCTGTGAGCGCGTCTGCCTGATACTTCAAACTGATAATGCTCAGAGCCTTTTTAACTGCAGATAAAATATTGACTGCTGATGACAACTGCTCCAAATAAACCTGATCTGTCTCTTTAATGGCACTGTTGTGTTGTAAACACAGTGATCAGTGGGGAGGAAATGGCCATCGCATTGCTGCTTGGGGCCTACAGCAGACCTATGAGCATAATTTCTCGGTTGTTTACTCTGTTTTAACAAAGGCTCCAATGTGTCTTGTCTCTTTCTGACACAGGGCCATCTCTCTGAAGGCCTTGTCACAAAGTGGTACCGATCTCCTCGGCTGCTTCTGTCTCCTAACAACTACACCAAAGCTATCGACATGTGGGCGGCTGGCTGCATCTTTTCTGAGATGCTCACTGGGAAAACTCTTTTTGCAGGTAAATGTTGACTTTGTGTGTTAAACTCACTGTAGCACCCTGTGTACAAACATAAAGGAGAACGGTGTTTAAAGCTGTTTATGTAACTTGGTGGTAAATTTGTAGCACTGGCCTGGGTTGTGTGTTTGTCTTGCCAGTTCAAATCTGTTTAGATAAGATGCTAGATAGATTCAGTGCAGGTCTACTTTCACTATTCTTGGTGTTCTCATTTTCTAATCTAGCTGGAACTGGGTAAAACTGCCTTCAGCTGGGCACAGGGCAAATGTACTTTTATGATCTGCCACTTTTAGCCTCACATAAACCCACCGAGTCATGAATGTTGTGTAACCTTTCCAAGAAACGACCTAATGTTTGACTGTCTGGTGTTTCAGGAGCACATGAGCTAGAGCAGATGCAGCTAATTCTGGAATCCATTCCTGTTCTGAGAGAGGAAGATCGACAAGAGCTGCACAGTGTCATCCCCGTCTTCATTCGTAATGACATGTCAAAGCCTCACACACCACTTGCCAAGCTGCTGCCTGACGTTAGTCCACAAGGTGAGCGTCACATTATGCATTCAGAAGGACCCTCAGAGTCATGAGGGACTCCTGATGAGTAAAGGGTTCAGGTCCCGCATGTGTCACATCTTCTGTTTTCTTCTTGACATATTTGATTTTCCTCGTCCTTTACAGCCCTGGATTTTCTGGAGAAGATCCTCACCTTTAACCCAATGGATCGCCTTACTGCAGAGGAGGCCCTGGCCCACCCCTATATGGCTGACTACTCTTTCCCCCTGGATGAGCCTGTTTCTCTGCACCCCTTTCATATTGAGGATGAAGTAGATGATATCCTGCTCATGGACCAGAGCCACAGCCAGACTTGGGACAGGTACGTTTGATTCTTTCCAACAAAACACCTAGAATTATGTGATTAGCTTTAGGGAAAATAGTTTTCTGTATGCAATCTAAATTTTGACTTGTATACAAATATAGAAAGGAAAATATCATTGTTTTCTATGTGCGTTTGAATGGTTTAGTCATTGTATGTATTTTGTGTTCTAATTTGCCTTCCTTTTCTGCTGTATCAGATATCACGAGAGCCAGTTCTCAGAGGCTGATTGGCACTTGCACAGCACCCATGATCCGGATGAAGTTCAGGTTGATCCCAGAGCTCTGTCTGATGTCACAGATGAAGAGGAAGTTCAGGTATGTTACTTTAATACTTGTGTACTTAAAAATCTTAAAGTATATGTGGTTTGTTGTTAATATGTTAAGCACTGAAAGTTGTGTGTTTGTGTCCAGATTGATCCACGTAAATACACTGATGGAGATCGAGAGAAGTTCATGGATGAGCCATCCTTTGATTATTCAGCTCGACACCCATCAGAGCGATCTTGGCAAGATGACCATCACGAGAACAAATACTGTGACGTGCAATGTAGCCACACCTGCAACTACAAGGCCGTGTCACCCTCCTACCTGGACAACCTCATTTGGAGGGACAGTGAAGTAAACCACTACTATGAACCCAAGCTCATCATTGACCTCTCTAACTGGAAGGAGCAGCAGAGCAAGGAGAAGGCAGACCGCAAGGCCAAGAGCAAGTGTGAGAAGAACGGGCTTGTTAAGGCCCAGATCGCACTGCAGGAGGCTGAGAAGACCCATAGCTTTGTAGAGAAGGACAGTGCACAAGAAAAACACCAGACAGAAAGGCCTCAAAGTCAACAGAACCAGGGCTTTGACTTTGACTCCTTCATTGCCAGCACCATTCAACTGAGCCTGCAGCCCGAGCCCTGTCAGGAGGTGACCTTGCTCAGTGAAGTAGGCCTTCTAAACGAGCTCAACTTTTCTGTCTCCCAACTGGAGGCTCCTCGCTCCAGCTCTGTGTCAAAGACCATCAGTCAAGAGAAGGAAGAGAAGTGCCTGGTAAACCTTGCCCAATTAGGCGGAGGAGGTTTGGGGGTTGTCGCCGGGGATTGCGTCTGGCCCGCTAAGCCATGGGAAAATTTCAGCTCTGCAGAAAGAGTCGGGGAGAATGGCTGTTTGATAGATGAAGCATGCTGGGACATTCGTAACGTGGACCACTGCCAGAAGGAGAGCACTTACACCAGCTACCTGGACCGCCTGTTCAGCCGGAAAGAGGAGGGGGTCACAGAGACTGTGGCCAGTTCGGAGATGGAATCCTCAGTGGTGAAAGAGCTAGACGATGGCTTCCTAGACAGTAGTGCAGAGATTGTGTTTAATATGCAGCTGGACACTCTGGCCCTGCCTGGCTTTGACAGCCCTGATGACTTGCCTCTAAAATCCATCCAGGCTTCCCTCACGCCTTGCGCAGTCAAATGCTCTCCACAAATTGCCCACAAAACATACAGCAGCATCTTCAAGCATCTTAATTAAAGTAAAATCTATATCTTCCCTCACAGTGCAAAATGTAGGCAGTTTTTTTGTTTTGTTTTGTTATTTTTTATAATATGGTATGTTATTGTACTTGAATCATTTCATACCTTTTTTATTGTGGTTATTTTGTTTGTTTTCTCCTTGGAGTTGAGGAGTGATTTATTATATTTGAGGAGTTTTGTCATCACTCTGAGCCTTGATCACCAGGCCTTTATGGGGTAACGTCTTCGCCTTCATTGCTAAACTGGCATGTCACTCGCACACCTAAGTACTGTAGATGGAATCGAGAAATGAGGTTTGGCTGTGGTTCATTTTATTTTGTTTTATTTGAACATGACATGAGAACGGGTGTTAGACTAACATTGCTGTGGGCTTTTAAAGTGCTTTCAAACAGCCTTTCCTGGGATAGAATATCTAAACGAGTGGAACAAGAGGGGTGGGTGGGTTTTCCTTTCTTTTTTATTTGTTTATTTGGACTTTAACATTTTTCCCAAAGAAAGCTTCCTTTACTATCCCTTTCATACTGTAAATCTGACACATGATGCCAGCAGCAACCATTATCGTAGGCGTTTAAAATGTAAATGTGTTATCTACCTCAAGGTAACAGCCGAGAGAGACACTCGAAGCCGCACTAGTGCTTTACACACATGACCATCCTCATACCATAACATGAAGTGGTCGCAGAGATGAAATCTCTCATTTAACACAGTGAGGTGTTTCAGTAATCATTATTTATTTCTAGCAGATGTGCGATATTTATTTTATGAAATCGTGTTACGTTGATGTGAATATTGAAGATTGAAGAGTTGGACAAACTTCCATTTTCATTTCAGCACTATAAGGATGTGCAAGTGTTCCGCTAATCCATGTGTTCTGTTCTAAAAGAAGTTGAAGCTTTCCATTTTCCATCAATATTGTTCTTTGGGTATCAGTTATTTTATTCTTTTTATTTTAAATATAGGTGCAAACAGTCTTTAGCGGGAAAACTTGTGGTTGAAAGAAGCGCCTAAAAGTCTTAATTTTTTAAAATCCAAGTGTTAAAAAAAAAAAGAAATTGGAAAATAAAATGCGAGCATGGAGGTGACAGGAAGGTACATCAAAAATCAAGTTAATGGTGAGTGTAATGTACGTCAGTTTTAATTGTACATTTTTTGTTAAATTTCTATGTACTTTTTTCCAAGCAAGCATGATGAATTAAGTTAAGGTGTAGCATGTAGAACACTTATGGACTTTCTTTTGTAATCATTGGTTCCCCTGTTCTACAAAATATCTCAAAAATAAAAATTACTGGCAAAGAGTTCTGTCTCCTCTTTACTTTGAGCCAAGTTAAATGGTGTTTTTGTAACCCGAGTTTTGTTTGGACTCAAAAGCTTCTTGTTGGAGGACAAAGTGCTGAGTACTGTGCTGCGTCGTTAAATTTTCACTTTTAATGTTCAGCTAGACTAAATTACACGGTGATCGATGGTGACACAGTGTTCAGTCATAACTAACGGTTTCTCTGGATGTTTCAGGGAAATTTAAGAAATGTAATTGGATACAAGTGGAGGACTTGAGGCGTTTCAGAGAAAACCCAACAACTGTAATGCTTTATATAAAGAATAAACTGAAGTCCATTTCAGATGTAGTAAAATTTACTGCAACAAATTAGTTTTACTAAACATGGGGCACATAATGAAAGGCCTGACCTAGTTTTGTCCCTCATGTTTGTTTTTCTGTAAAAATGACGTGTATTTTTATGTTAATGGTGGTTTTTGGTCATCCCACGTTTGCAAAACAGGATCAATTTTAATAGAGCCTACAAAAACACAGGCATTATAACAGAGTTGCAAAACTGTCTCGCTTTATATGTGGAAAATAATGGGTTGTAGTGACATTGTCAAAGTCACCCTGACACTCAGTTTTAGGTTCAGTCATACAGGTTGAGTGGGCGTTCTTATTTATAAATGATTTTTCTTTGAAGTAAAGAATATGTTTACATTTTGAGATCATCTAAAGGGAAACCTGTTTGTTTGGGTCAGACATACAATTTTATTCCAAGAGAAGAAAATTAGGTGAATGCACTTTAAAAACTTAGTGAGTGAATTCCAGCTTCTACCTTTTTGCTTTTTGGCTGCTTCTGTTGACTTTAAAACTTCACCTTTTACACGTGGTTCCCAGACCAAACTGGTTTCTTAAACAGTACAAGAGGAAATTCATTGTAGTCCAAAGGCTGGAACTGATTTTCTTTATAAAATCAGCTACAGCTGCCCTTTTCTCTGCTGTCACTTCCTGCTGGGAAAAAATTAGGCCAGCTATGCAACGCTTTTCTTCTTTTCTGGTAACAGCACCATTCACTCTCGGTGGTTTCAGCCCTCCTGGAATACACTGACGGAAACTGAGCCACAATATTTGAGTTTTAGAATAAGAGGTGGGTCTGTTCTGTAAATGTAGGACATTTTCTGCTGTTTTCAACCAACTTGAGTCATCTGTCCTATTATCTTTGCTGTCTTTGTTCAGAAGAATGTGCTGAATCTGAGTTGTCTGCATCCCAACTTATTGGTTTTCATTTTATTTAGAAATGTTCCACATGTAATGTGAATTTTTCCTGTCCTCCACCCACATACTTTCTCACATTGCTACCTCTAATGCCTTCTCTGTGCCCAGAGGCCTGTCGGGTGTTGTGAGGTCAAAAATACAAATCAAACAACTTTATAAATAGCCATTTAACTTGGCATCCATCAGCTGACAGTAGCTTTACACATAATTCAAGGTTATAAATGCTCTTGTCTGTTCCAGGAAACAAATTAAAAGTGTTCTGGATTTCAGGAAATGAGACAAACTCCTTTAGTTGCTTCCATGAAAACAAAGTGAACTAATAAGATGACCTGCTTTCTGAGAATGAATATAAAGACAAAGTGGAGGCCTCCAGTGGCTATTTGCTAATGATTCAGGGCCGCTCATGATGGCTCCTCAGTGTCAAAATGTGTCCATATTCAGACCAGAGCTGCAGAGAGAACTGGGTTCTAAAGTTAGAACACAAAGTGCCTTCATAAATAGACCTGACCCCTCAGGGGCTTGCACTTTAAAAGTTACAGAGCGTCCTGACCACTGATATCAGATCAGAGTATCACCTTTTAGACCTCCAAGCAGCACGTTTTGGTTTCACATTTACAAATTCTGCATGTTTTGTTTTCAGTGGTGCTTCCAGAACCGAGAACGTCAAAATGTTCAATGCTGCTGCAAAGATCCAGTTCTAATGTTTTCAGCTCAAACGGTGCGTGGCTTTAAAAAGAAGGGTGATCAACGAGCATAAATGCATCAGCCTTTAATTTGATTGGAGTACTTAGGAGCTAAAGTGATGAACAACAGATGCTAATTTATGCCCTCGTTCGAAGAAAATCATCATAAGAGCTTTTTAATATTCGCTGCCCTCATAACGCAATGTTCCCTCCGCCTGAAGAGTAGTAACAGCTGCTCCTGATCATGCACATTTATTTCACAGGGACGTGCAATTTAGCTGTAGACTCTTCATAATAGAACATTTTTCTTTTGAGTGCACAACAAATACAAGGTTTTGTTGTGGTGTCTCCACCATGCAGCTTTTCTTGGTGCTCTGCTTTGATGTAAGCAGGGTATTTTTGTTTTCTCAGAAGGACAGCATGCGGCCTTCTGACTGCACCGAAGATTAATTATAGAATTTAGGTTGAGAATTTTTCAGGTAGTGATTTTGTTTCAGCTGAAACTGTAATGTGCTGATAAACAAGGTAACTTTTAAAGGTGAGTTACGTCTATTTTTACCCTTTAGAAACTGACTGATTTGGATCTTTCTGGACATTAGGTATTTTGGATAGTTGTTTCGACTATTCTGATGATTTGTATTCAGACATCTAGTCGTGGTGAAGAGGACATGAGGTATCAGGACATGGGGAGGTTGTTGGCATCAGTCAGAATGATCTGAGGATTTCAAAACCTGCAGATTTACTGGGATTTTCACCCACAACCATCTCTAGGGTTTACAGAGAATGGCCTGAAAAAGAGAAAATGTTCAGTGAGCAGCAGTTGATATTAGAGGTTATGGGAAGAATGGGCAGACTGGTTTTAAATGATTGAAAGGCAACAGTAGCCAAAATAACAGTCTGCAGAACACCATCTCTAAACCATGTTGAGCCTTGAAGCAGATGGACTACAGCAGCAGGAGACCATAACAGGTGTCTCTCCTAAGAACAGGAAACAAAGGCTAGGACCACCAGGACTGAACAATAACAGACTGAAATATGTTTCCTGGTCTGATGAGTCTCAATTTCAGCTGCAACATTCAGATGGTCAGAATTTGGTATCAACATCATGAGAGCATGGATCCATCCTGCCTTGTACCAGCAGTTCAGGCTGCTGTGGTGTAATGGTGGGGGAGATTTTCCTGTCCCACTTCGGGCCCCTTTGTACCAACTTAGTATGATTTAACCTCCACAGCCTATACCGAAGTATTGCTGCTGACCACGTCCGTCTCTTTATGACCACAGTGGACCATCTTCTGATGCTACGTCCAGCAGGATAGTATCAGGCTTATATGATGTAATAAAAACACTCAGCCTGATTGACTGACAGCATAAACCTGATGTTTTCAGAACTGAAGAAGCCTCCAAGCCCCTGAGAATCTACCAGTGTTACATGTTTGGTTTTTTTTAAAAGCAAGATGGAAACAAAAATAGGCATCTGAGGAAATGTTTAGAAAAGACGAGCACAAAGCGAAATAATCTCAAACACTCATGTATCAACACTCTTTTTTTTGCACGTCACTGCACACTAATATCTGGCTTAACAATCCAAACAAACTACTTTGGAGCCATAATAGTTATTTTACGGTTTGTTATTTTTTTGGAAACCTCTTCCACTGAGAAGAAAAATAAACTTTAGGTGAAACAAGAGAGCCTCACCAGACCAACTGCATTTAAAACGTTGTGAGTTTAAGTGGAAAACTTCTGTAATCAAAGTTTTTCTTTAACATTTTCTGCATTATTGAATATTTACTGTTGCAAGTTAAACAGGCGGTAGATCATCTGACTTGTTATCAGCACACAGTTGAAGAACCAGCATTATCTGAGATAGGAACAGCGGATTGATAAGCAAACATCTGTGTAGACTAAACGAGGTCTGACTGATACGGACGAGTTAGGTGAAAACACGTCACCATCAGCGCCTTCAGGAGGGAGAAGGTTATTTCAGCATGACAACACAACTAAATCTAAATCCACCTGTATCACAGCAGAATGGCCCTTCAGTGAATCAGACTAAAAATAAAAGTTCAGATTTTGATATTTATTATTACACAATGCCATAAAAAGGCAGGTGAGGATGTTTTTGCCTGTCTGGGTCGGCCTGTGCAGTGGGTGTTAAATCAAATCAAACTTTATTTATAAAGCACATTTCCTGCATGGGAACCCAATGTGCCTTATAGCTGATATGCACAACATAAAATAAAATAGGATAAAATGTATATAAAAACACACTGCACTCTCATAACTTACACACAATACACACACCTAAGGATTAAAATGCACACTTAAGAGCCATTATTCACTCACACACACAGTCATATATGCACGCACACACATTTGCAAAGCAATCAAAACAGAACTGAAGGATCTCAAATAAAAATAAAACTGTAGAACTGTTATGCATTTCTTCACGATTTTACTTATTTTATTTTGTTTAGTTTGTAATACTGCCCGTCTGAACAAAATGCCAAGTATAGGGTTATTTTTTGTCTGAAAAACGACCGTTTTCAATATTGTTCTTTTGTGTGTGTGTGTGTGTGTGTGTGTGTGTGTGTGTGTGTGTGTGTGTGTGTGTGTGTGTGTGTGTGTGTATTTTTCATTCAATTAGAATGCTTATTTCTTATATTGTATTGATCATTTACTAGTTTTTTAACAGCAGGTTTACATTCCCTGCTCTAGGTCTAATGCAGCCTGTGTCTTTTCTTTCTGTGTTCCTGGTGAATGCAGGAGCCATGTGAGTTGCAGTGAAGTGGGGAAAAACAGGTGAGGTGAGGCGAAACAGACTGGAAACAAAAAAAAAAAGGACAGAAAACCAACAAGTTACTCATTTTCTACTTTGCAGCCACTCATCCACAGCTCACAACAAAACCTGCATGCCTCAGTCCCACAATAACAACCCTGTTTTTTATCAAAACAAAGCTGACCTTTCTCAGGAAGTGGACTTTTCCACTACAAGTTGACACTTTACAGTGTTTTTAGTTCAAGTCAAAACTTGCAGATTCAGATAGCAAAATCATCTAAAATCGTTCTGACAAAAACACTTTACTGTATAATGAATTTATTTATTATCTCCCAGTAATGATTAGACATGCTCTGATGTACTTTGCCTTCTTCTGATCATGCCTAACACTGCTCATAACTTAGTAAATATCCTGGTTCAGAGTACAGGTTCAGGGAGGTAAAAACAATGTGTTCCTCTTAGAGCAACACAGAATCCAGGGATGGACATCAAAACTCAGTGAGTCGGTGTTACTGCTGATTTGTCACAGAATGAAGTCAACAATGATGCTGAGTGTTCGTGTGTATGACCCGAGAGGCTGCTTGATTACTGCAAGGTTTGACTGAACAAAGAAAAACATTTAATCATAAGGATACTAAAACAATAAATGCTAAAGAAGGGTGTGTGTAAAAACAATCAAGTCAAAAACAGTGAAACCCAAAAACTGAAAACATTCCTACAGAAAAAGAAAAGACAGAGGAGTCTTCGATTGAGTGTTGAAAGTGTTGAATGTTGGAGATGTTCCAGTGTGAAATCTCCTTTAAACTCAGTGACCTTTCAGGAGTAGACAGAGTTAACACATCAAAGGAGATTGAAGGATAAGATTAGATTAGATCTATTTGCCATTTGTGCCCGTAGTACACTTGGTCTGAGTACATAGGAATTCTCCTACAGCGCTTAGAGTCAAGACGAAACAATAATGTGCCGTAAGCAATAGAGGAATAAGGTGAAAGAATAGCTTTGAAAATGAAAACTAATATCCAAAACGGCGTAGGTCCTACTGTGTTCCAGGTGTTGTTGTGTGGTGGAGAGCCATGGTCACTGCATCACCTACTGTATTAGGATGGTATAGAGAACTGGAGAGGGTCATGGTGTCAGGGACCACAGGGTTGATGTGTGCCAGGACCAGGCTTTCAAAGCACTTTATTGCCACTAATGTGAGTGCCACTGGCCTGAAGTCAATCAGGATGGAAGAGTCTGGTTTCTTGAGAACCGGGATGATGATGAATGCTTTGAATGTGTGGAACTTCTGCTTTTGTTGGAGATGGTTGAATATGTCTACACCAGCTAGCCGGCCAGCACAGGACTTTAGGACCTGATGATGATATTCTGTCAGGGCCTGCTGCCTTATGGGGGTTCACTTGCTTTATGACCTTCAGGACCTGTGAGTGTGTCACCTGAAAAGTCCTCAGGGTTGGAGGTGAGTTTGGAAGGGAAGTCTGCGTTGAGCAACAGTCTGAATACTCTGCCACATGCTACGTGTGTTGTTGTCCATGAAGTGTTCCGGTTTTGAGGAATGTGTCCATGCTGCTCTGACAGTCCTGTGCAGCTCATTCCAGTCCCACTTCTATGGTACTTCATCCCCTGACCTAAAAGCCTCACACCTTTGCTGGAGTTTCAAACATGCCAGCATTAAATCAGGGCTTTTGGTTTGGGATGACATGAACCATTCTGGTGGAGATGCAGATGCAATTGCACCATTTGATGTAGTCACTGGTGGTCTCTGTGTAGTTGTGGATGCAAATGGTTGCCTCTTTAGAAATGTTCATGTTGGGAGTGTCAGCTCTGCAGGTTTTCTAGTGCACTGTCGGTCCAGGTGTTAACAGTTCTCACTCTGGCTGTTTGATATAGGCAGGTTTAAGCAGGATGGTCAGATTTTCCAAGATGGGGTTTGGGTTCAGCAGTGTATACATTCCTGTTGTTACAGTAGCAGTGATCCAGTGTGTTGTTTTTGCTTGTGTGTAACTTTCAGGGGTTGCACTGAATTCTACTAAAATGCAGTCAATAAAACAATAACTAAATAACTAAAATCCAAAGAAAGACCTCTACGTTCATAAAGTCTGTAAGGAAAAAACTAAATATGATTGTTTTTAAATTGCTTATTTGCTCATCAAATGAAAATATGTTAACAAAGATGACCTTCACAGTGACTATTTTCTAAGTTTTCAAAGAACTGAGAGCCCTTCTGTGGGAGGAGATGGTCGGGATGTCTAAAAAAGCACCACTTGTCTTTAGCTCAGTGTGTGTTTTCCTGTTTATTTAGTTTGAAAATATATTATTTTCCTTCTATTCTACAAAACATTCAAATGAGATACATTTCTATTTGTGTAGAAGATAAATGTAGGAATTATTGGGCTAAAAATAAAATTAAGTTTCATAACTCAAAAAAGGCATGCAATGGAAAGGAACCCATTGATCAGACAACAGCGCTTTGGTATCTTGAAAAGCGCTGTATAAATCTAATCCATTATAATAATAATAATTATTATTATAAGTCACCCTGCTTGATCCACAGCCATCTTGACTCCTCTTTGGCAGCATCTGTGATTTTCTTTCCTCATGCGCAGTTGCTTCATTCATCTTGAGGGCCTTTATAAGTGACTGGCTGGCGACTCCTCTACCTCAGTGGGGTTACACCTCCACCTCCCGCTTCGACATTCGCCTGCCAGCTCCTCATACTTGGACCTCTTCCTCTCAATATCCTCCCTCCAGTCTCCCTAGGGCACAGTCAGTTCCACTGAGGTCACTTGCTCAGTTTGTTCTAACACCAGAACAATGTCCAGTCTGAGAGTAGTCCCTGCAATGTTTTCTGGGAATTTGAGCTGTCTCCTTTGGTCAACTTTTAGCTGCTAGTCTTGTGCTGAAGCAAGCAGTCTGCTTACAGATGCTGTTTGTGCTGGTGCGGCTTCTCCACTGCTTTCATCAAGGTGATATTCTGCCTTGTCGGTTGCTGATGTCTGCTGCAGAAGATCCCATTACTGATGACCTCTGCAATGACCCTCAGCACTTGGTGGTTAGCCCTTCCCCCAGAGCTCTTGGACAGCTTGGAAAGAATAGAGAATATGAACAATTATGTTGCACTTTCACTATCATATTTATATTTGAATTTGCAATAACTTTACTTTTTGCTTTTTACTTCACCTGAAAATAAAGGATGCTAACTCCTACTCTACTACATTTTAAAGATTAAACTTTTAGTTTTTTTAAGCCACTAAAACGGAACAAATTGGCAGATTCACATTTTTGAAGTTTGCATTAATACAAGATAAATCATTTCAGAATATAACCAGTTAATATTTCCAACCTCATATCTATCTATCTATCTATCTATCTATCTATCTATCTATCTATCTATCTATCTATCTATCTATCTATCTATCTATCTATCTATCTATCTATCTATCTATCTATGATGATAGATAGATAGATAGATAGATAGATAGATAGATAGATAGATAGATAGATAGATAGATAGATAGATAGATAGATAGATAGATAGATAGATAGATAGATAGATAGATAGATAGATAGATAGATAGATAGATAGATGATAGATAATTTATTAGAAATTAGTTTTTAAATGAATAAAAATGGGGATTGTAACTTTTGTGATGACTGTGTTGAATAAGTCTTTTCACAACTCACAGCTATTTTTACATGAGTAAACATTTTTACCACATCGAGTATGATCTGCAGGGTTAATCTGAGAATCTGTGTGGTTCCAGAGAAACACCTACATGTGATTACATCAGACTCCTGCAGGAGATAAAATCTTTATCATTTGGTTTTCTTGTGTTTTGCGTGGGTGACCTGAACGAGGCCCTTCAGACTAAAGCTCATCCTGTTTCAGAGGACACTCGGTTGTGTTTCTTTTGGTAAATCAATAGGTTCTCAGATTAGACGGAGCTCAAAGGTTGTGTTGAACAGAAGAAAAGGAAAAATGCCCTTTGATTTGAATGGATTAACATATTTTAAGATAGAAAGTAGATTTGATTTATGCAACAGAGCCCTTGAGGTAATTGTGTGATTTTTCCACCCCCGAAGACAGAAGGAAGGGAGGTATCACGACGTCCTGGAGCTACTGAGTGTGTTTGCTGTGGAGAAACATTGTAATCAAAACAGACTTGGGCTGAGAGGCTGTGACTGTTTGCTCTTCTCCTTGTTTAATGCTGCTTTTGGAGGACAGAAATGTGCATCGTACAGTAGTTCTCATGACTAAATCACATTGTTTATGACATTCTTTATGTGCATCTTGACTGCAGGTATCAACAGCAGAATTTCCTATGAATATGTCACATTTTGAAACTGTAATTATGATCATAAACAATTTTTTACTGCAAAACACTTTTCAAATTAATCTAAAATTGAATAGATTTTATAATTCAATTCCACTTATAGTAAAAGGGTTTTAGGATGCATGATCGTAAACACTCAGGTTTATAATCAGAGGAAGCTTCTGGAGGGAAGGTACTCCTTCTCTAATGACCAGCTCTGATGTTACCAAGACTGCATGGTGCCAGCAGGTCACATCTGCTCTTCTGATTCTGCACTTTTAAAGTCCAACCTGCACCCCCTACTGGTGAGAAAACTAACAGCTGCACCAGTTTAATTCACTCACAGCCATCCACAGGCAGGCCGAGACAGCACTCCTGCTTCACACACATTCCAATAAAACCTCACACACAACATTTGTGTGTGAAGGTTTTCGTGACAATGCTTAGCTGGACCCGATTCAGAGGAAAGTCTGCAGACCTGAAGACCTGCATGAGAGTCAGCTGGGTCCTGACCGGATTCACAGGGTGCTCAGCTTTTTGGCTTATCTTCTTCCAAATGATTTACTCATTCCTGATGTTCTGTGGTTTATCATTCATGTGAAATGTAAAACATCTTTTAATAAGTCATCGTGATTTATGCCTGGAGACTTTATGGCTTCCTGAAGGTGAAAACTCGACTCAAGGGAGTCACTCCTGATCATCAAGGGCCACTATGCTGCATGTTAGATGTTTTCTTGCTTCAACACACCTGATCCAAATGGTTGGATTATTTCTTCAGTGTGCCCTCAAATTCATCAGAAGTCTCTTAATCATTCAGATTAGATGCATTGAAGTAAACAAACATCTAAAACATGGAGGATAAAGGTCCCCCGAGGACCAGGACTGCCCACCTCTGTGCACCTAAAGCAAAACTAATCCAGATCTAATGCTAAAGTGCTAAATTATCTACAGCAGGGGTCACCAGCACACCTGTATCAAATGATTTAATCACCCCTTCACTAAGTTGTCTTGTTAATTACTCATTTAAATCAGATGTGTGGGAGCAAGGAATCAGCTAAAATTACAGGAGAGAGCTGGAGTTAATGGCCCTGAACTAATCACGTGGTGGTGCAGTTGGTAGCACTGTTGCCTTACAGCAAGCGGTCATGGGTTTGCGTCCTGGCTTCTCTGCATGTTCCCTCCAAGCATTCTCCAGGTACACAGACCAAAGACATGTGGGTTAGTAAATTGCTGTCTCTGAATTGTCTCTAGGTGTGAGTGAGAGTGCGTGTAGTTGTTTGTCTCTGTGGCCCTGTGGTGGACTGGTGACCTGTCCAGGGTGTCCCCCACCTGTTGTCCTTGATTACTGGAGTTATGCACCAACTCCCCGCGTCCCTCAGTGGAGGATGAAGCATTTACAGAAGATGGATGGATGGATTTAGTAAAACCTTTTTGTAATAAAAACACACCCACATCAAGTTTTTATTGTGTATTTAATGTCTGCCCTACTACAGAACTCCATTTTCAAACAGAATACTCTCAGAACAAATGGTTTGTCACGGGGCGGTACCCTCTGAACTCTGACTACTTGTTATCCTTGTAGTTTGGACCTTTTAAAGGTGAGTTTTGTACCTCTGTTGGGTGGCAGCTCTGTACTCTGGATTACCAGGAAAAAATGGACCCTTCAAAAAGCTCAAAAGCATTGTCTAATATCTTCTAGTTGTTCCAGTCTCCCAGTTCTTATCAGGATGTTCTGGTTCCCCAACATCTGACGTGTTTATCAAGGTGACACCTGATCAAGCAGACCATCTATGTTCATCATTTCTATCATTTTAAGATTGTTTCAAGGTTACCTACAAACTTTTGGTAAAATATATTGTTAATAAAAGCCTTAAATACAACTTCCCAATCAATCACTTCTAATAACCAGTAGACCTTTTAATACATCAAGACTGTTATTTAAAGGTTATGTTCAACAGTTGTGACCCAGCCCAACAGAAACATCCACACAAAACCTTTCCTTTATTATTCTGCATTTCTCTGATTTGTACCCAAACTAACATTTTCATACAAAAAAAACCCTTCTATATTGCTCTTATTTAACCTTCAATTAAAATATTTGAAACATCATTCTTTCAGACTTGGTTGTTGTATCTCCCTGTGGTTGAGGAGGGATGACAGTGAGGTAATTAGATCCTCATCCTTCCTGCAGCAACCTCTTCTGGCTGGTCACCGCCATGAAGCTGAAAATCAGCTCCCACTGATCTATTATCAATAATAATGAGAGGAATTTATTTAAAATTAATTTGCTATTCCAAAGCAAAAATTCTGTCATTCATTTTTTGCATGAAAAATTATAATAAATGATGATGCAATAAGGTTCTACATAAATAACTGCTTGTAAAGATTAGTGACCTCTATCAAAGGTATAATCTTTATGCCTGTTCAAACCTTATTATAACATGCATGTTTTCTCCTGAGCTCCTAAATGGTTTCCTAAATGGTGAACTCATTCCTGAAGGAGCAAATCAGTCGTAAGTGTTGCTACAGTCAAAGTGTCGTGTTTGTACGTCGTCAGGACTGTTGTCTGGCTACTGAGGCTCCCTGGTGATTTACCCTAACAGCAGATTCTCCTGAGTGTGTGATTTGTACGTACACACAGCCATTCACACACCTCACAGGAAAACAGACACACCAGTCAGTTTGGTTATCTTCAGCGACACAGAACCTTTTTTCCTTCTCTCCTGACATCATGGTGATTTCAGGTCAAGCAGCTTTATTCTAAGAGGATTTTATCTTCAATGTTTTGTTTTCTTGTGAGGCTAAGATGAAGGCCAGGTCTTTGTCAGTAAAGGAGTGTGACTGGACATCAGAAGAGTGCCACCTAGTGGAGGATCTGCATGGAGATTCACAGAAAGAGAGACTTTGTTTCCCAAATATCTTCAGGTCAAAAAGAGTGAAGCCGCTCACAAAGGCTCAGACGAGCCCCACGTGTCAGGTTTACTACACAGCCAAAGAGCTCCTGCTGGAGGTGCTGGACAAAGAGGCGATGCAGAAGCTGATGAGGAGGTCTCCTGGCGGGAGGGCTGGAGCTCAGCGGCCCTCTCACAGTCTGAGGGAACGGAGCACCAGTCTGTCTGAGGAGGAGTACAGCGAGGCACTGACGTGGTTTTCTATAGCTCTACAGAGTGGGTTATCTGTGGGAGAGAACTGCAACTTGGGTTCAGAGCAAAAACTGGACAGGCAGCAGGGTGTTCTGAAGAGAAACAGCATGCAGACCAGCCTCCTGTCTTTGACCAGGCTGGAGGATGAGGACAAGCTGGAGGTCCTGTCTGCTTTCTGCGGCCATTTATCCAGGCGCTACCAGACCCTACACACACCTGGTCCCAACCTGGCTGTGAAGAAATACACACTTTTCTCCCAGGATGGTCCCTGCCCTCTCCTCCTGGCCCTCCTCTGTGACCTGAGCTCTGGGTTCATCTGTAACATGTGTCTTTACTGTCCAGAGCAGCTCCAGAAGCAGAGCGCAAAGCCTGTGGTGGAGCAGGTAGTCAAACATCTGGTGGGACCTTTCTGCAGCCAGAGACCTCTGGTCCAGCTGGACAGCTCTGCCTGCAGACTCCAAACTATCCTCTCTGGATCTGGCCTCAATATTTGCTTTGTTCCAGCTGTAAACAACCAAACTATCAGCCCAGCATCACCGTCATCTCCCTCAGTCAAACCACATCAGGATCATCAGAAATCTGAGGACTCAGAGTCTAAACTTGCTGCTCACCTGCAGGGCTGGACTGGACCCGCTCTGCTTCCACTCTCAGACCTGAAAGGATCTACAGCAGATGTGTTTCTGCCAGGGCTTTGGACAGCGCTACACGTGATCTCCATCAACACGTATGTTCTCCACACCCTGCAGAGTCGAGGCTCAGGCCGGAGCGTTCAGCTGACAGAGTTCTCCAGGGTTCTGGCCTCTCAGCTGGCTGCAGAAAACAGCAGCATCGTCCCCGAACTGCCTCGACTAAACAGCTGTTCCTACCAGGAGACAAGTCTACCAAACCTACTGAAGCAACGGTAACAGATTTAATTCAGACTAATTATGATGTTTTAGATTATTGAACATGAAAAATCAAAACAAACTCAAATTCTTCCAGTCTTGGATCATTTGATTTTCATAATCTGTGACAAACCCACTGTGGTTCAGTATATACGGTACACATTTAATCATTATTTGTAACCACTGCTCATGATAAAAAATACAAAATACCTTGTCAACAATTAATAGTATTTATGTGAAGTTTTTGCTGTTTGCAGGTCAAATAGTATCAGCTGTGTTCAGGCGATGGATGATGTAAAAAACAGCTCTGGAGCAAAACTACAGACCAGGTGGAACAAACCTGGAGTTTGTGGGTTAGACAACTCTGGCAACTCCTGCTACCTAAACGCTGTGTTACAGTGTCTCTGCTCCACCGTTCCCCTCGTAGAGCATCTCCTTAATCAGGACGCACGCAGAGAGTTGACGAAGTAACAGCATCCACCTCCTCTGACTCACCTAAAGTAGACTGATTTCACAATCTCTTGATGCACTTGAACTCTGTGTACATGCAGGTGTAAGTGCAGGGTTGCAGAGGTTTTTTCCCGCCTGCTGGAGAAGATGTGGTTGGGGAGCAGCTCCAGCTGCACCCCCGTTGAAACCAGGTCTGTGCTGTGCTCCATCCTCCCCCAGTTCAACAACTTCTCACAGCAAGACGCCCAAGAACTGCTGCTCCATCTCCTCAACGTGCTCCATGATGACTTAAAGAAGGTAAAGAAACATCACACACACACACACCTCCACTGGCTTTTACAAATAAAACCAACTTTTTTTGTTTGCTTTTGGTTCTGAACATAATTTTTTATCAAAGTTTCTGTTAAAATGTCTCACTTATTGAAAAAAAAAAAGTGTTTTCACACCATCACTAAACCATTTCCCTGTACAGTAAACTAAACCTTTTTGTACGTTTATTAGGTAGCAAAGCGTCAGCTGCATTCCTTGAAACAGCCGAGAAAAGAACAGAACAGAAACGTCCCTCCTGAATCCACCATCGTCTCACACCTGTTTGAAGGCCAGCTGAGCTACGTGACCCTCTGCATGCACTGTGACCACCAGGCACACAACACTCAGAGCTTCACTGTCCTGTCACTTCCACTTCCTAAAGACACCATGAAGTGCTCCATTCAGGTACCTTTAAACAGCCAGTACGAGCTCTCTCCTTTAAAATGCTCTTCATCCTGTGACCTTCGTGTTTGTGCAGGACTGCTTGTCTCTGTTTTTTGAGGAGACTGTCCTGACGGGGGGTGAGCAGATGCTCTGTTCAGAGTGTGGGCTGAGAAGAGAAACAGCTGTCCTCACATGTTTAGATAAACCGCCAGAGATCCTCCTGTTGCACCTGAAGCGGTGAGTGGAATATACATAAAATATTTATTTATAGAAACAGCTTATGAGTTTAACTACTTATTACTGCAAATGATTAGAATTTCAATCCTCTCATTATAGATTCCTACATAAATGATCTGTTTTCACAGAGGCATGAAAGTTTAATTACAATGTTTATTCTTTGCCTTGATCATCATTTTTTGTTTAAGTAAATATGTCAACATATTTGACTGAAGAACACAATGGGACACTTGAACAAGTCTTCCTGCAGGCACAAACATGTTAATATTAGTAATAAATTCATAGTTTCTCCCAACTTAGCTTTTATTTATGATCTATGCTGACAAAATGATTGTTTTATGCAAGCAGAAGAATGAATACATGTCCATAAACATTCCATTAATATCTAATAAACATGATGACATGAAAGGAACTACAGAGAGGACCTGCTTAATGACCTGAAGAGAGCTGGGGCCACAGGGTCAAAGGTTACCATTAGGAACACACTACGCCATCATGAAAATAAAGTCCTACAGCAAGGCCCCCCTGCTCAAACCAGCACACGTCTAGGTCTGTCTGCAGATTTCCACTGATCATCTGGATGGTCCAGAGGAGGCATGAAGGTCATGAGATCAGATTAGATCAAAATAGAACTTTTTGAAATAAACTCCAATTGCCGTGTTTAGAGGAAGAAGGATAAGTAAAATTCCAAAAACACCATCCCAACCATGAAGCACATGGGTGGAAACATCATGCTTTAGGGGTGTTTTACTGCTGTGGCGACAGGATGGCTGCACTGCAGTGGGGAGAGAATAAATAGGGTCATGTATTGCCTTATTTTGGGCAACAACCTGCTTCCCTAAGAGCACTGAAGACGAGTCATGACTGGGTCTTCCAGCATGAAAATGACCTGAAACACAACCAGGGAAACTAAAGAGTGTCAGCATGTGTATACATTTCAAGATCCTGGAGTGGCCTAGCCAGTCTCCAGACCTGAACCCAGTAGAAAATCTTGGATGAGCTGAAACTCCCAGCAACAGCCCTGAAACCTGAAAGATCTGGAGAAGATCTGTTTGGAGGAGTGGGTCCAAATCCATGCTGTAGTGGTGACCTGGTCAGGAAAATCTGACCTCTGGAATTGTAAAGTGGGAAAATGAGGAAAAGTTGGCGGTGAACCAAATTTTAATTTCCCTAATGTAAGACACAGGAAAGATAATGAGTATTATTAGCTGGAAAGGTTTTTTTTAAAGCTCATTCTGATCTTGATGTCGTCTTTAGGTTTGGCTGTAAAGGAAAGAATCAGGTCAAACTGAGGACCAACGTTCTGTTCTCCATGAAGCTCGATCTCACTCCGTTTCTCTCCTGCTCAGAGCAAAACACATCTACATACCACTTATATGCTGTTGTGGTGAGTATCACACAGACGAAGCTTACACAGACCCATCTTATTCTAAAGCTAATAAACCAGATGATGTTATTAGGAGAAATGAAAAATGTGCATTTTACCAAACATTTTGTTATTTTTGCTCCGTCATCTTTGGGATTTTCTTTTATTGCTAAATGAACTTTTATTTTCAAGAACCACATAGGTCACCTGAACATGGGTCACTACACAGCTGTGTGCTACAACGGCTCGGCCCGATCGTGGCATTGCTTTGACGACGCAGATGTCAGAGAGGTACAGGACAGCCTCGTGCAATCTCCAAATGCCTACATGCTGCTCTACAGCCAGAAGCCTTTCCAGAAGCCAAAGATCCAAGGACTCTGAGTTCTCCACGGAGAGGAGCCACATCCTCAGGAGGGGTTTTAAAATCCTGTTCATCTGATCTGTGTTTAATATAATTTGATCCATTGCTTGTTGTGAAATTGACTTTTATTTAAAAAAATGTAATCACAAGCCTGTAAACTTGAAGATGAAATGGACAAAGAAGCACAATCACACAACTAATTTGAAGTAGTTTTAATAAATAGTAATATGAGTTGGTTGAGGTTATTATATTTGTTATATTTGAAACAATTTGCATTTAGAGCATTAAGAAATAAATGTACAAATGAAAAGAAAAAACTGATTATAATTTCATGCTAAGCAGGAAATGTTTACTCAGGTCAACTCTTGTGATTTCACACCTCTGGTCCATTCAGATATAATATCTGTCTCTTATGATTTCAGCTGTTTGTCCGTCAGGCAGCAAATGCTGACACAGATTCACTCATCGAAATAAACACAGTCAGTTTCTAAAGTCTCCATCGTCTCAGGCTCAGTACACGAAAATCGATCAAATAAAATCTGAGTAAAACAAAAATAACTGAGTAACAAACAAAACCAGAATCACAAAATAAGCCAAGAATGATGTGAACGTATCCCAGTTATTTTCCTCTATATGATAGTGTTTGATAAATGTAAGAAGTTATACAAGTCTGAGAATAAACTTTACAGAAGCAGGTAGAGTGTTCTGTTAATGTCTGGACTTTAAAAAATGGATGAGATCTCAGCATCAGCATCTACGTAAAGCATTCTGAGATGAAGCTAAGGTCTGCTGTTAAATCAACCTGCTCTTCAACTTAAAACTGATTGCATACTGTATGTGCAAGAAGGTGATTAATAGAAACAAGCAACAATCGGAAATCTCTCCTCTCTTCAAGAAAAATGCAAAAACTCACAGTTTCTCCCATTTTTTCTTATATCAGAAACCAGACGTCTTTACAGTTAAATCCTCAAAACAATTAGGTTTATATAGTAATATAATAATGGCTGCTACTGTTTTAAAAAAATTGGTCACAAAAACGTTTTGCCCTCAAGTATTTACACAAAAAATCTGTATGTGCAACATCAGCATTAAGAATGTGCATGCTATCTAACTGTTAGTCGTGTACACAGTACAAGAAAGCTGAAAATCAGTTCTGCAATCCACACTGCGTACAAGAGAGATGAGAGTGAAGAGCATCTGAATCAGCGGTCAGCCCTAAAACAAACTCTAGTAAAAAGGTCAGACTAACGTGAGCATCTGTTTAGTCTCTGGATGGTCAGTAATGTGTACAGACAGCATGTTTTAACAGCTATAGGGTCCTCTAGTAGCTGAAGCATTGCACAGCGTGCCCCTGACATTCTCCCATCAGGATGTCAAAGCCACTGTCCTCTCGTTCACATACGTGACCATTTCACTCACAGCTCTGTGGACCAGGCCCCTCAGAGCTTAGATTTTGAAAAGAAAATAACCTCTGGGTTAGAGCATCGCTGCTCCGGTGTACTTTTCTCCCTTTCGTGTCCAACAGCGCCGTCACAGGGTGGAGTAAAACAGGATATAGCCTGCAGAGGACTTGACTGAGGAGGAGGAGATTTCAGACACTTCGTGGTCATCAAACTTGTACCAGCGCTGTTTGACGACATTCTTACAGTAAGCTGTGTAATGGCCACCATCCAAGCCTCCATAGTGATTCTGGAGATGGAAAGAAAAAACATCATGTTTTCATTAAAGTCATAAATCAGTTTGTCACATACATTATACCAGCTGCAGTTCAGCAATTGTGTTTGAAATGTATTTAAACTTGTTTCTACTCACAGAAACTCCATAAAGGTTGTATTTCTTCAGGTTCTGTTTGGGTCCAATAACATACTGCATCAGGTCCAGACCATCTAGTGGGAAGTCTACAGAGGTCTGTAGCTTTTGTTTCCATCTGCCTTCATAAGAAAACCTGGAGAAATAATGACAAATTTAACATTTTCAAGTTCTCAGAAATTAAAACATTCATATCTTATTTTTCCAACCAGTGAAAAGGATTAATACAACAAATAAACAGTTTAACTTGACGCCATGTGAAATGCCAGCAGTGACTACTGACCGTTTCAGGTGCACCAGGAGGATAGGCGGAACCTTCCAGATCTCCAGTTTCTTGGTTGAATCTCTGTGGGCTTTGCAGTGTCTACAGAACACTTTGTTGTTGTCGGTGAGCTTCTCTTCTTTGGAGAATAACCTCAGACAATCCTGACAAGATGCAGTACAAGATTACACGTCTATAAAGGATCATAAAGCAGGCCTGCAAATCTAAAGACAATTTTTTAAAATCACTCAAAGATTTTCATGCAAGACAAAGGTCTGAAATTTAAATGATTGCTGCTCAGACATGCACATCTGTAAAGGTATTTTGTTTTTATATATTATCAAATTTTAATTAATGAATTTTAAAAATGTTTCTGATGCAAACTGACCTGCAGGGAGCACTTGCTGGTAGAGGCCAGAGGCAGCGACAGGTACATAAAGGTCTCAAATGTCCGTGACTTGCGGTGGCAGGTCAAACACTGCACTGTGGATTTAAACTGACCCTGGAACAGCGCTACGATAATAGATTCATTCAGCAACTTGTGTTTGCTCCAGGCCAGGTCAGCTGCAGTTTGGTCATCCAGGTGGTCATTTTCCTCCTCCTTGTACCGCTTCCTGTTGTCAGCCTGATAGTAGAGATGACAGAGACAACATGATGGTACACACCAACATCTGAAACTCTAGCGTTTATGACCCTGCTAAAGCTCTATGACTGAAAGATACACAAAAAACATTTTTATATTACAAAAAACCCAAGAAAACCTTGTGATTTCTTCAAAGACCATTAATCTATCTACTGATATACTGTATATTAAATTCTAAAGAAAAGTCACCATCTGGATTAACTAAGAATGTTTCACAAGACATTATTTTCACACATCAACTGGCCACCAGGGCCCAGCTCTTGACCCAATTAAGAATCGTTGGAATCTGCTAAAGAAAAGTCACTCAGTGATCCAACTCTAAAATCCAGGTATACAATAACTAAAGCAACTCGACAGTGTTTAAACTATGCTTAATGACACTATTCCATGAAAATGCACGCTGTAATCACAGCTCAAGGTGTTTCAATGAGTCACACCCTTTCAGCTGCATCAGCATGAAAATCAATCAGCTGACTGTTAGGCATGAAAATACGAGCACCATTTTGGTTCTATCTAATGTGTTTGCTGTTTGACATCATCTCCATGTACAAAGATCTTGGAGAGATAAAGGAGATCAGAACTAGGCCAGCCTGATGGCAGACAGGTCACACGAAAGGGAAACACGAAGAGATGGAGATTGTTTCCTGAGAAATGCACTTCACTTTATCGTCTTCATTTAGAAAAGAACAGCTGAATATATAAAATAACCAATTCTAGGAAAGGATATTTGTCACAGTAGCTATGTGATCTTCTACAGGAAGTTGTAAATGTTTAGGTGAATTTAAAAACAAGCAAAAAAATAAATCACGCTTAAAATGACCTTCTTTAGTCTTTTTGCAGAATTGTTTGGACTTTTCCCATGTTAAAACGCACATGATGCCAGTAAAATAAAACATCAGATTCAGACAATGAGCATGTTTTGGGTCTACATGCACAGAGGTTCTGACGGAGCGTCAGACCAGACAGAGGCAGACACAGCACATTCACACTGCTGCAGGAGGACCAAGAACACAGCTATTTACTTACTCTCTAATTTGCCATCAAAATGAAACCCAGTGCAAAAATAGAAAAAAGGAAAATGATACAAAAAACTATGTTTTTATTTATTAACAGGCAAATGTGCAACAACAAACGTGAAGTATTATTTAAATTAGCCAACTCAGAGTGTGCTTGTCCTATTGTGTTTTAATATTAGATGGAACCACATGAGAGGTTCAGTTCCAGCCTTAAACAAAAGTACATCAACTACCTTGTTGAGGTCTTCATGGAGCCCATCCATGAGAAACAGCAGCAGCTCCTGAGAGTCCTGCTGGTCATAGCCTGCAAACTGCTCATTGATCTTGCCAATGGTGCTCTTGAAGTCCCGTGGACTGATGCACTTGTACAGTCCGCCCCACAGGGCTTTCATGATCACACCAAACTCCTCTGCAACCTCTCCTTTATGACCAAGAATGTTGGATCTGGAAGAGAAAGATGACAGACACTGGGATGTTACACAGCTTCCTCACATCTGGTGGGCAGTTATCAAACTGATCTAAGATCAAACCTGTTAATGTCCTCCAGGTAGTAATTGTTGTTAAAGTATTCAGCCATCATGGGAGTGTTGCAGAGGCACTGTAAAATGGAGTTCATATAACAGGTGTTGCCCAGGTTACGAAGGCCAGTTAGCAAAGCACCCAAACCTCCAAATGTAGGAGTCAGGTTACGGATTTTAGCTGCAGAAGGCCGCACAATCTCTGCTTTCGAGTAAACCTTTGAACTCGGAGGTCTGAAGGAGAGAAAAGCAAAACGATAAGTATAAAACAAATCAGTTATATAGCACTGAATTAGTAATGAATACAAAAAACTGCCATATTTGTGCTAAAGACGATAAAATCCATGTCCTTACTTGGTTTCTCTGTTGATACTGGGTATGACAGCAGCAACAGTTGGAGCTGTGACCTTTTTTTGAGCCTCCTCTCTCAGGTCCTGGCTGATATCTGGGGAGGAGTAGGAGCGCTTCAGTTTCGACTGTTCCCGTTCCCTCTCGCGGTTGGTGTCTGGCTCAGTGGGTCGCTGTGGCTTTGGTTTGACGGTCGGCGGTGTGGAGGGTGGGGTCTGAGGAACGGTGACCTCAGGTGGATACAGGTGGACGCGGTTGGTGGGGGAATGATAGTATCGGTAGGTACCTGTCACCGTGTCAAGAAACTAACAAGAAAAGGGAAAGATTCTCAGTCAATAGATACAAACGTTTAAATTTCATAACCAGTAACACTATTTGACTCAATATAATTGAGCTTTAAATATTTTGTACCTTCATCCAACCATCTGGTAGGCCTGGCACACTCCTACCCATCTCCTCACTCCTTGCTCTGGTCAGAGGCTCCCTCTGTGAAGTAAACACATGATAGCTTCACTATAAAAAATATAGTTTTAAAAACGCCTTTGAAACTAACAGTCATATCTACAATTAGAAAAGCAGTATCTTTAAAAACTAATGTCTAAAATATGGTAACTATATTTGGGGCAGCTGGATTTCTTGGTAATAAAAAAGGTTTTTACGTTTTTTCTAAAAAAAACAGCACTGAAAACTGTGGGGCTGCATTTAGATTTTACTTTAAGGGCTTTCCCGCTTGTGGAAATAAAACTTTAGCAGTGCTTGCTAGTGATAACAAGAAGAACCCACCTTTATTTCACTAACAATATGGTTGGGAACAGGTGAATCCAGAGACATGCTCTTTGAAGGTATATCAGAGTTTGGTTCTTTTCCTCGCCTCTCTCTCTCATCCCAAACCTTGTTCACTTTATCTTCCTGTTCTTCTGCTTTCTGCCGTTCGAGTCTCTTTTTCTCTTGATGTTTCTTTTCTTCATCTTCATTCTTCCTCTTTTCACTTTCCTCCTTCTCATGCCTCTCTTTCATCTCCTTCTCTCGCCTCTCCTCGTCTAAACGACGCTCCTGGTTGCGTTTTTCCTGCTCTTGTTTTGCTTTCTCCATCACTGCCACCACCTCAGTGTGTATCTGCTTCTGTTCGTCTTTAGATAGAGCAGCGTTGAGGGTAAACGCTGGTTTGGCAGAGCGGTCAGGGATAACCGGGCCATTCTGAGTGGAATCCTTTGCAGGTCTGTTCTGGCTAGGATTAGTTTGATCTGACACTGGGACAGAGGGCTTCTTGGTACGGTCAAACTGCAGGCGAATGAAACAAAACACAAGTTATATTTACACACATCTGGAGAAATATAAAGTATTTTATGAACTGAGACCAAGCAGTTTTCAGGGTAGGTGAAATACCTGTGGGAATGCCCTGGCTGTAGCAGGCGACTGGTTTGAGGCAGAATCCTTCTTACTTTGGTCTAGTCCTGAATTTGTAGAACCCATAATGGAGATATCAACAGTGTCTGGCAACCTGTCAGCAACCATGGAAGTTTTAGATGTTGGAGGCTCTGCAGGTGCGACCCCGTTCACCAGCACAGGAGCTGACGGTTCTGGAGGCTCAGGTGAAACTTCAGGCTCAGGTTGAACTGGGGTCGGAGGCTTTGGTTCCTCTAAGGATGGATAGCTAAAGTTTACTGTTCAAAACATCACAGAAAACAGATGAGTCAAAGAACAGTAAATAATGCAATAACAGTGTTTTTAAATATGCTTCATTCCTGTAACTAATGCCTTTTAGAAAAGCATTTCATTACCAATTAGCCCATCTTAATTCTGTTAAACAATCTAGTTTACACTTTAACATGGGAATTAAAAAAAAACATTTCATACAAGTTCAGTTATGTTTTAAAGTCAAAGTGAAGTTTAGTCATTTTTTGGTAAAAAGCTGGATAATAATCAAATCATCATCAATGAAGCAGTCAAGAGAAAAATATGAATGTGTGTCAGGTAGCTTATTGATGCCCTTGTTGTCTTGGTACTCCAAATGTTTTCAGTTAGGTTCAGAAGTAATTATCAGCAGAAAAAGTTTAATATTGTTTGCTTATGTAAGGGTAATTTTCTTCCTGTGGTATAAAATATCAAGTTGGACACTTAATATTGAATACTATTCCCATACTGGATACAGGTACTGAGTTGAATATTAAATTTAACCTTAATTATTTCATGTATAGATCACTTTGTATAAATGAGGGATTATACATTTTTAAAACCACACGAATGATGTAAGCCTCGTCCGATGCCAGTGATACTCACACTGAGGGAGGTTGTTGGTAATATTCTGTCTCGGGGGTCGAACTTTAGCGTTGGTAGTGTACATGGGGTAGAACAGCAGCCAGTTCTCATAGCCACCCTCCAGCACCAGCGGCTCACTACGCAGAAAGGTGACGCTGTCCCACTGTGTAATCAGGATTACTTATGTTAACATTCTGTTCTTATTTTCACACAATATAGTGCAAATATTCAACGCACCTTAAAGAGGGCATCTTTCAGACTCTGCAAGGTAGTGCCTAGTTTAAGGTCAGCGGCTGAACTAAACCAGTCAAGTAGAATTATATAGTCTACAAATCCTCGCTTCCTCCAATGATCCTTGGACACTTCAGGCAACTTTGCCTCAATCAGATTCACAGTGATTCTGAAAAGATCAGGATCAGTCGACATTTAATGACATATAAACATAACTTGCAGAGACAATGTACTAAATTAAACACATGTTCCATCTTAGTATCATTCCCCAGCATCAGACACAAAGCCTCGTCTCACCCTGGAGTAATGGCTTCCTCAGGCACACTAATGCAGGTCTGGCCTGGGACCTGGATGTGAGACTCCTCGTAGTCTCTGTGATTGCGGGCATCCATGACAATTATGGAGATCGTCTGGTCCTTCATCATGCTGAAAAGTTTCTCAGCTGTGATCCCGTCTGCTGGCTGCACAGCTAAAACACACAAAGTCACAGAATCTATAAAAGACTTTAAAAACTAAACTTTATGGCTTTGAGTTTATCAAAGGCTATAGGGCTTATTTTGGGTCATCAAGTTTACCTTTAGTAATAACGCTCTTCAGCTCATTCTGCTCTCCTTTCACCTGACACACACACACACACACAAAAAAGTAACAACTATATCAATACAGTGACAATAACTATTTGATCAAATGTTATTTTTAACATGAAATAAATTAGGATTCATTCCTGATGCAGATACTATAGTAGTCAATCTTCAGTCCTACCTTTTTGCTGTCCTTCTTTTGTACAGATGAAGGTTTTGGAGATTCACGATCACCATCTTTCTCTGTGACTTCCTCCCTTTTCTTCTTCTCCTCTAATCTCTCCTTTTCCTCAAGTTTTTTTCGAACCTCAACTTCCTCATACCTTTTTGGAATACAAAGATCCATCAAGCCCAACAGAAATAAAATGCTTGGATATATTAGAATAGATTTTGCAACATTAACAATACAATACACAAACTAAACAAGCAAAGTCTCTAACCTGAGTTTAAGGCTTTCAGACAGCTTCTCAGCTTCTTCAATGGCTTTCTTAAAACTAGTTGGCCCAAGCATAGTTATGTAATACTCCTAAACATGTTGGAATAGAAAAGAGTAACTTCCAAATAGCACAATACTTCCAAACTAATAAGTTGAAACAAAAGCACAAATTACAATTATTAATCATACCGGTTGTTGCTTGAAGTCTGGCCTTTTCTTGATGATGTCATATACCGTTAAATACTTCATGTACAACACATAAGCTTTCTCCTCATCCCTGTCCAGACGACACTCCTCTGCCGCCTTGAAGAGTTTGCAGGCACTCTGAACATAACTACAACACAAAATAAAAACAAGACACCATCAACATGTGCCTGTAATGTCCTCAGTGCAAGTTTGATTTTAGACTTTAATAGTTTGTTTAAGTCTCCCACATTAAAACAACTGTCTACTCTGGAAAGAAAAGTTCCTCAAACCCACAAAACTGAATGGCACCCACTTTTGGTTTCTTTAGGTGAAAACACACTTGTTTTGTTCAAATTTTTTGAAATTTAAAAAACATACAACATTTTAAATCCAGGTAAAAAGTCTAGATAAAACGTCCAAAATGAACATCAAATCTAAATCTCACATCTTGTGTAAACTCCTGAATAAATAAATCTACTTTGAATGACCCAGGGCTAACAATGGTAAACAACAGCACATATTGTTACCTTCTAGTGCTCGACTTGTCTGGCTTTATTTCAGCTTTTTTGTTGAGGTCACCAAGAGACGTAGATAAATACAACTCTTTGACCTCTGTAGATACTGCAGGCATCTTGGCAGATGTGTTAGAGCTCACAAACTGTCGACCAGGCAATCAGTCAGTGCCTTGAACTGGCTCTGGACATCTCTTCAAAACAAAGTGACAACAGATTTTAAAAGACTCACATTGTTTGTGTGACAATGAAAATGTCCCCAAATCGATGTTAAATGTGTGGTTTACTGAAAAACAATTTTTTTCCATGTTTTTTCTGATTAACATTGGTCACTTTGAGCTTTAGATGAAGGCTGAACATGAAAACAGTTTTCTACATGGATCTCCAGCTGTAACTTCTTATAGAAAATAGAGGTTGAAACGCTAGGATTTAAAAAACCTCGCAGAGCTACGTCACACTGTGAATTTGCATTTATGGTCTCGCCCATCTTTGCTCGCACCACCCCACTGGCTGGCCTGGATTAATGCACAGGCTAGATATGGCTTGAGCCTAGGGGCCTTGTGTGGTCTGGGGGCCCCACTGGCCAGTAAAAAATATTTTATTTTAATTAAATTTACATGCAAGAATATTCTTAAAGTGAAATGACCCACAAAATCGTAAGCAATGCAGAATTTTCACAATCTTGACTCACATTATGTGACACGTAATGTTCATGTAGAGAAACAGAACGAAATCGTAACATCAGCAAACTTCTGCATCAGAGAATAGAAGCATCATAGCTTTTGTCTTTATAAAAATGACTCGTATGGCATTGATTTGCACTAGAGAACACTGCAGATGAGTAATCCACACCTTTAAATCAAGTTAAAATCTGTTAGCTCTTAATGTCATCAAAAATGTTTCCAACAAATCAAATTATCAGGTAAATTAGACAAGACCATTTATTTTGCCATGTTTTTAAATATTCAAAGTAGACATCCATAATTCCATTCTGTCTAGAAAATAAAGAAACACTTCAGCTATCTATTTTGTACTGTCAAAGATCAACATTTCAGATAGTTTAAATGTAATTCTTCTTAAAACAAATTTGGATCTTGAACTAAAATTGTGCATATCAGAAATATCATTTATGAGAAATTTGCATTTTAAACACAATCAATACTGATTTTCAGTAGCCATATGTTTTGTCTTTAGTGATCCAATGGATATTTCTAACTAATGTTAATTTAATGTTAAAAAAAAAAAACTTTTTTAAATGTAGCTAGAGATTTACAGTATTCATATAATAAGTCTAAACTGTATGTCCGTGTTAATTGTGGCGACCTTGAAACTGAATTTTCAATAGTACGATTGTAATTTTAGATATCCTAAATTTTAATCCTATCATGTAAGCATGTTGACTAACAATAGAAAATATTGATATTTAGTAGTGCTAAGAGTGTAGCTAGGCCTGTCAAGAGTTATGAATACACGGTTGATCAATAAATAACAATCGTGTAGCATTTAAAATGACCAAATGACAATACGTTAAAGTGAAAACGAGAAAGTCAATTTTAAATCACTTTAATTCAAATGCTACTCTTACTGTTAGCGCCTTAGCTAAAACACGGTAGTCCGTGAAGTGTAGGTAGCTGGCGCAGTGTTTGACATTTACATTAAGTTGTTTTCTAGCTAAAGTTAGCACCGAAAATCTTGATCAAACCGATTATTAATGGTCAGTTCATGTAAAATTAAACTGACCGTTTCCAATGTTGAGTATAAATCGAGTTATCACAAACATCGTTTGGAGAACGAAACGTGAACTTGGTTTTGTTTTGTAGTTAGCTGCCTAGCTATGTTAGCATGTTGCGTTTCGAGATGGGAGCTTGTTAACTAGCTGTACAGACGGCTACAACAACATTGGACACGTTACAGATTAATTCGGTAATAAAACAAACTGGTGTATGAAGCAGTTGCTTTCAAATTAATCAATGAATCATGACATTACCTTATTCTGATCCAATTCTTACTTAAACTAGCTTTTTGACAGCTGATTTTTTTTCCGCTTCCTTTCTTTTTTCTTCTTCTGTGGTATTTACTGGCGTTCCCCAAACCTGCTTTACTGACTCACTGCTGCCACCAACTGGAGTGAAATGTGGAAATGTGAAAAGGGAAGTGTCTCCTCCTGCTCTCAAATTCCCACAACAAACATCAGGACTGAACTAAAATCCGTGTACTCTTCGTTCTTTCCATTTTCAATTAAAACCAAAAATCGAAAAAGGAATTTTTTCTTTCATATTTTGTTATTTGTTTTTGAAACGGACACAAAACGCCAAAAAAAGTCTTGTTTTTCATATTTTAATCCTAGTCGAAGATCAAAAAAACGAAATGGAAAAACGGGCTGTAAGAAAGAATTCGATTTTCATATTTTATTGTTCCGGTTTGCGAGTCTGGTAAAGTTTAAGAAATTGGCAGATTCTAAGTTTGCCGTTCAATAGCTTCCGATCAAATGGGTGTAATAACAAATACTGGACCTCATTAGAATCGTAGGAAGGTGGTCTACAAGCTACAACCTGGTTTTTATAAAACCATCCCTCCTCCGCTGCAGTTTTACATGTTTGATCGCTGGTCCAGTCAGCTGAAGGCTGCTGAGCGGGCAGGGACCGTCTACAAATTACCACTCTGTTGACAGCTCTTATGTAAAAATTAAATAACTACACTCTTCTACACTGTACTTTCACCAAACTTATACATAGTGTCAATAGATATCTTCTCTTCAGATTGCATTCTAAAAATATAATTTTGGGGGATTTTTGTTTATATTTTGTTAATATTTGTTTTATATTTACTAGGAACTCTAAACCTGTACACTGTAATCACCATATTATCTACTCTACATACTAGAAGTCACCAAAATCACACAGATGATCACAGTACAGATATATACTACAAGTCTCAGCTTCTGGAAATGTGTCTTTTAATGATTTGTGGTGAAATATTGTTTATTATTTTTTCTATCACTCCACCACTGTACACTCTGCTGACACCAAACTCACAGAGATGATCACAGGACATCTCCTCTCTATACTACAAGTCTTAGTTCTGTCAAAAAACAATCAGCTGATTTTTGTGTAATTGTTTTGCTAAAACTATTAATGATAAGAGATTTGGTTTGTTTTTTGGGTAAGTTGTTTCAATAACTCCACTAATGTACACTCTGCTGACACCAAACTCACAGAGATGATCACAGGACATCTACTCTCTGTACTACAAGTCTTAGTTTTGTCATATTAAAATTAAGTTGACAGTCAACTTCAAACCCAACAACACACTCAGACAGAAACTGGTTAATCTAAACTGAACCATACAACCAAAAAGAAGCTTGGCTTCTTTGTTCATGCAGTCCTTTACAGTGAGGACTGGCCAGACTCTTACATCAGAATAAAAACCAACAATTACACAAGTACATGGCACAACACAGTAGAGTCACCTTTTCAGGTCATGACTCAGCAGTCCATTTACATCTCAAGGACAATGACAGACCTTTGAAAATGACAATGTCCACATTTTGGACAGAGAAGGTAGATGGTTGTAGAGAGGATCTACGTCAAACATAAAAGACCTACACTAAACAAGGGAATGCCTCAGGTTGCACTTTTCCAGTGCGACCATTTTTCTCTGAACCTGATTCCAAACCTGCTTTGATCTAATTTACACATTCCTGCATTAAAAAAAAGAGAACCGTTCAAGGACAATAGTTCCTAACGACATCTACAACATCTCAGGGATTCAGGAGGAAGGTGACTCACAGGGACTTTCAGCTCATTTAGAAACAACAGACAGCTGCAGTTAATCAGGTAGACTCATCCAGGTAGACAGATCAGCTGATTGTTTTTCGACAGAACTAAGACTTGTAGTATAGAGAGGAGATGTCCTGTGATCATCTCTGTGAGTTTGGTGTCAGCAGAGTGTACAGTGGTGGAGTTATTGAAAAAAATAATAATATTTCACCAAAAATCATTAAAAAACACATTTCCAGAAGCTAAGACTTGTAGTATATATGTACTGTGATCATCTGTGTGATTTTGGTGACTTCTAGTATGTAGAGTAGATAATATGGTGATTACAGTGTACAGGTTTAGAGTTCCTAGTAAATATAATAAAACAAATATTAACAAAATATAAACAAAAATCCCCCAAAATTATATTTTTAGAATGCAATCTGAAGAGAAGATATCTATTGACACTATGTATAAGTTTGGTGAAAGTACAGTGTAGAAGAGTGTAGTTATTTAATTTTTACATAAGAGCTGTCAACAGAGTGGTATTTTGTAGACGGTCCCTGCCCGCTCAGCAGCCTTCAGCTGACTGGACCAGAGATCAAAATGTAAAACTGCAGCGGAGGAGGGATGGTTTTATAAAAACCAGGTTGTAGCTTGTAGACCTCCTTCCTACGATTCTAATGAGGTCCAGTATTTGTTATTACACCCATTTGATCGGAAGCTATTGAACGGCAAACTTCGAATCTGCCAATTTCTTAAACTTTACCGGACTCGCAAACCGGAGCAATGAAATATGAAAATCGAATTACAGCCCGTTTTTCCATTTCGTTTTTTTGATCTTCGACTAGGATTAAAACATGAAAAACAAGACTTTTTTTGGCGTTTTGTGTCCGTTTCAAAAACAAATAACAAAATATGAAAGAAAAAATTCCTTTTTCGATTTTTGGTTTTAATTGAAAATGGAAAGAACGAAGAGTACACGGATTGTTTTTAATCATGCTTTCAATTCTAGTCTCGGATAAAAAAATACGAGGTGGAAAAAAGGGACAGAAGGAAATTTAAAAGCAGCTGGTTTTAATAGTTAATTGCTCAGGTTTACTAGCCTAGTAAAGTAGACCTTCAGTTCTGCTCTGCAGAGTTTTTTATATATTCACATATATAGTCTGGTTTACCAGACTACAGGTTTACTTCACCAGGTGTTACATTGACATGAGCTCCCCAGTCTAGATGTGTTCCCGCACCAGTTCGGCAGGGCGAGCTCGTTGTTAAATCGTCCTCAGAACTGTATCAATCTGACACACAGCCGCCAGGATAAGTTCCCCCGTATAAAAGTAGAAAGTAAAACGGAAAAGGATTAAAAACTCATTATAAATCATGGCAGTAATTATTAAGCCTATTTCAAAGGTTTTTATAATGTCACTATTTCGCCACAAGAGGGCAACATCTGATTGTAAGAAAAGCTTAGGTTGTTGTAATGTCACTAAATCACCAGAAGAGGGCGACAGCTGTTCAGCTAAAGCAAAAGCCAAAGATCATATAATCACAAGATGTTTCACTGCTTCTGGCTCTTATCCTCACTTGAACAGGTCAGCTGTCATTTAATGTGAGCTTAATCTTCGCCCAAAACCAACTTAAAAACAAGATGATAATTTATTGTGTGTAATGTTTGAATAAAAATCATAATATTGCCTATATATCTACTACTTTATTTAAAATTAAAGATCATTTCAAATTTGGAGTGATTTTATGTGTATTAAATTGATCATATCATGGAATAACATTGGAGTCAATTATTATATATATATATTTTTAATTACATTCTTTGATCATTTGTGTCATTTGTCCAACGGAAAGTGCTGTATATTAATAATGTTGTAATGTCAGAAAACCGCCACAAGAGGGCGAGTGTTTGACAGCAGAAGTAGAAAGACCAAACAGTCATATGAAGGTATTCAGAAACTGGTTGGGTTTCCAGTTGCAGTTAAACATTCACCCAGGGCGTAGTTTTTAAAAAACAGTAGATGTCTGACATGGTTGGTGACTCGCGGTTGGCGTAAAACTGCGGGCTCCGGGTCTGCAGCCGTAGGCCTATACTAAGTAGGGAAATGTAGGGGAATGCAAAATCAAAGGGTGGTGGCAGGGGAAAGATCACACGATTGATGCTGCCTTTATTCATTCATTCGTTCATTCATTACTAACTGTGTCCCATTCAAGGTCACAATGACTACAGCCAATCCCAGATGTCTGGACTTACGTACTTTGAACAGCTCTCACATCACAGCAACAAGCAGTCATGCTCACTCTCTGATGATGGCTATAGTGATTAGTTTCTCAACTTTAATAAACACTTCTCTGGCTCTTTTGGGAAAAAAACATACTGACAGACTTTAAGCTACTCCAGTTTCACCAACTGAAACAACCAACTAGAGACTGAACATGGTCAGAATGGAAGACACAGATTTCACCTGGAAAACTGAGGTGAAGTCAATGATAATATGAAACAATTGCAATATGTATCCATGTGAAACCTAAACATGTTGAATATTGAATCTTGAAGAAGTACGGTAAGTGTGGAGTGAAAAAGAAAGAAAAAAAACACACAAAACAAAATAAAACACAAACAGTTTCATAACAAAAGTAAAGTACTTTCACTGTTTCACTCCTCCGAGTCAAAGACTTCTGGTCTTTTAAATGTGATTAACACCTTTTATGTCATTTTCACAAAAATGCATTTTATTTTCACAACCAGTTCCTATTCTAATTTATATTTTGGTTGGTGTCTACCACCAACCTTCTGACACTAAGTGAAAATAGCCACTGGTCATTCACCTTCACTCTCAGTCTAGTTGTCAGACCGTGGTATGTCTTATCTCATGTAAAACTCAGTGACCATGCTCTTCCTCTATAAATTGCATTTGACCTTTTTGTTTAAATTATCATGCTTATATGGAAGTTTTCTTTGTGGTAAGCTGATGTCACCATGATTTTATCAGCATATTTGCATAAAACCCCAAGAAAAGGCTCGACATGGAGCACTTTCTCTTTGATGTCACAGAGTAGTGGTCAATCCTCAGATTGTGCAATTTTGATCAAACCTGCTTTCATCAGGGTCGGACTCATAGACAAAAAGCTACACAAAGGGTGAAGGGACAATAGTCTCAGTGTGCTCTGCTTCATATCACATGACCTTTATTTGTGAGTCCTCATACATGCTATGACTAGTCATCACACGCTACGTGTGTCCTGGCTGCAGTGGGATCAGATTGTGGGAGCTATTGTTCAGATTCCAAACATGTGCTTGTTAGTTTAAAACCAAACTGAACTTGACCTGTTTTTAGTAGTTTGGACATCACACCAGCAGAAAATGTGTTGACATGATTTCCTTGTTAAATTTAGAAGAAATTCACTGAGTAAAATTTAATGATGACTTCATACGATCAAAAAAGAGAAATGCTGCACTTTTTTATAACTTTGAACAGGAATAGATATTTAAAAAACATAGACAAACATCCTCTAGAGCCCTTGTAGATCTAATGAATTGTTTGACTCTCATATGGTCCCATTAGTGTTACACTAATGGGACCATATGAGAGGGATCAGATATCGAGCTCAGTAAACAGCAGAGTCCAGGTGCTGCTCCAGTCTTTGTCATAGTTTGAAAGGTTGTAAGTTAAATGGGTTTGGCTTCAAAATTATTTCACCTTTTAAAATCTTTATCATGTGTATGTTCATTATAGTTTATTGTACACACTGTATTTCACCTGTTGTTCAGTTTCTGCAGTCATCATCACCTGCAGATTAAAAAAAATTTTTTTTTGCTCTATAATTTAAGAATTACATAAAGCCGTGTTGACAAAAACAAGACTTTTGTACACCACGACCTTTGGTTTAACTGAGGAGGCATATTAATGTTTCAGAGAAATGTTCCATGTTCTGTCTCCATTCAAAGAACGAAGGTGCAAATATGTGGTAACATCCAGTGTGACCAACAGTTTTCTATTGCACCCCTCCAACCTCTAGACCAGTCTTTGGTGTCTTGCACAGAGAAGGGGGATGAAACTCTATAATCAAGGTGAAGTTATGTGTTTGGAGTCACTCACTGTATATCTCTCCTCATTGCAATAAGAAAATAAACGTGTTAAAGGAAGAAATTCAAGACTGTTTTCTAACTGTTTGATAGGAGCCTTTTTTGACAAATTCCATCACATTTTTGAGCACCACAAACATGGATCTTTGTTCAGCTGAGAGAAGGAAAGACTGTACATATTTAGGACCAAAGGACTCATCAAACTTTGTGTCGTCTTCAGAGAGACGGAGGGGCTTCTCAGGCCCTTGGGTCGTCGACACTCGGATCCAACAAACCTGTCTTAGAGGCTGAGTTTGGTCAATCTGGTGAGATAGTCTGGTTCTTTCTATAAAATGTAGGTATTTCTGGGGATGAACCAGTGTTTGAATATTTCCCCCTATAAAATAAATTTTAAGGAGGTCAAGAATGATCTTAAGTGTTTGAATATTTCCCTTATAAAGTAAATATCTGAGAGTAGGGTCAAGCTACTCTAAACATTTGGAAAAACCTGAAAAGGTTTGAGCCACTAGGGTAAAACAGGATCATTCCCCCAGACAGTCCTCTGAGCCAAATCAGAAAAAAGAAACATGAGCATGATATTGTGAAGTGTGTTGGTTATTGGAGAACGTTTCCCTGAAGGAGGAAGTCTGACTCAAATCCAGGAGGTAAAAGAATGGTTAAAGAAAGAGTAGGATAGGTTAAAAGAACAAAAGAAAGTTAAAGGAAATAAAGAATGTTTGAATAAAGAGAGAATGTCTGAGAAAGAGGAAAGAGGAAGCAGAACTGAGAGATAGTTTTCTCAGTGTTTGATAAAAAACTTTATTCACAAATTCCACCACAGCTCTAACTGTGATCAACTGAAAACTAAGTAAGACACCCATCAATATTAGCTGTATTCTTGTATGTTTATGTTGGAGGCCTAAAATAAAAAGCAAGAGTGTGACCTAGTACTCTAAAATAGTGACTAAAAATCCACTTGAGTTAGTCTAGCAGTAGTTTAATGTATTAGTATGAACAATTTATACTGGCTTGTCACTTTTATAGAGCTATTCTAATATATTTTAAAAATCATGTTTAAAATTATACATAAGGATATAATTGTTCACTACTTTTTGTACCAGCAATAATTCAAGAAAAAAATTGGCATTGACATTTCAAATCTAAAGAAACTCAGTTAAAACAAAATCATATTCAAAGGAACTTTTTACATTTATTTTCAAACAAAGCTGCAGAATTTTATCAATCAGAGTCAAATAAAGAGTAAATGTAATAAAATCAAAATAATTAAAAAACGACTGGACATAAGAATCATATAGAGGGAACATTTGTTAGGAACATATTTATCTGATCTGCATAAAACTAGATACGTGAATCTGGGAAGGTAAATATTTATTAAACGAGGGATTCAGTGGAATGATGGGATGGAGGGCATTTGTTCAGTGGTTGGGAGGCATCACTAATTCAGGGCGTGTTTCGTACCAGAAGCTCTCTATATATAGGTCTGTGATCTCTGATCCTGAACACGTCTCTGCAGCCACTTGTTGCACAGCTCAGTCAAAAAGGTCTCATCTCTGAAAATGCAGGCTGAGGAGTACAACCGCAGAGGTAATCAGAGGATCCCTTTGACAACACATTCATTGTATTTCACTGAAAAGGAAACACAGGGAGTTACTAACATTAGTGTCTGTCACTGATCAGGGAAGGAGCTGGTGGACTACATCACACGCTACCTGAGCTCCATCAGGGAGAGGAGGGTCATTCCAGATGTGAAACCAGGTTACATGAGAGAGCTTCTTCCTGACACCGCACCTACAGACCCAGAGGACTGGGAGAGCATCTTCAACGACATTGAGAGAGTCATCATGCCGGGGGTGAGTTCCTATCGACACCCATTGTACAAACATCTATTTTCAGATATTTTTAGGCTGTTTGTTAAAATGATAACAAAATGTGTTTATGTTTAAAAAGTAAGAACCTGTTTTTGTTTTGGTCCAGGTTGTTCACTGGCAGAGCCCTCACATGCACGCCTACTTCCCCAGTCTGACTTCATGGCCCTCCATGTTAGGAGACATGCTGGCTGATGCCATCAACTGTGTGGGATTTACTTGGGTAAGTGGACAATGTGTAACAACAACAGAAATGAACCACCGTTCTTATGATTAACATGCATTAAACAGGCATCCAGCCCAGCCTGTACAGAGCTGGAAATGAATGTGATGGACTGGCTGTGTAAAGCACTGGGGCTCCCCTTTTTCTTTCTGCACCACCATCCTGACAGCCGAGGCGGGGGTGTCCTGCAGGTCTGTGAGAACTTTTTTCATTTAAAATCTCTGTTTTAGCTCATTAAAGCTCTCTTTGTCCTGACTCCACTCAGAGCACAGTCAGTGAGAGCACGCTCGTCGCTCTCCTAGCAGCCAGGAAAGACAAACTTCTGCAGCTGAGAGCTGAACTGGACCAGGATGTGGACGAGTCAGTTCTCAATTCAAGACTGATGGCATACGCCTCTGATCAGGTCAACGGCTTGTTTGATTTCTCCTCTGTCAGTCTGATAAAAACATACTTGGATTTGATGTGTAACTGCTCTCACAGGCTCATTCGTCTGTTGAAAAGGCGTGTCTGATCTCCCTGGTGAAAATCAGGTTTCTGCCCACTGATGAGACGCTGTCTCTGAGAGGGGACACCTTAAAACAGGCCATTCAGGAGGACAGGATGAGGGGCCTCGTCCCCTTTATGGTGAGTGTTTGACAGATCAGTGAATCTGCCTGTTACTGTAAGAGAACCAGTAAATTGGGTTGTTTTCAACATTACACAACTTGTTCCAATATTACACTTTTTAATCATTAGTATCCTGTATTTATGTTAAAGTATTAGATCTCTTATAGACAAGCAGAAACCACTTATTTTCTGTTTTTGTGGATTCATTTAAGAAAATATGAGATTTTAATGTGATTTCTTAAGAAATCCAGATTTAAACATCCTTACTTGCAGGAACCATGTATTTATAAGTATTACATTAAGAATAACCAGGCAGTTAACTGGTAACATATTTGATAAAAGTAGTCAAGAATTTTTCATTACATTTTTTAATTGTCCAAAAAATTTCATTATTTAGGGAAATTGTTTTAGCATTTAATTTTTGAACTATTATTTAAAAGTGATGTTTATATTTTATGTTGCAAGTTGCTAAGTGACATTAAAAATGGAGCGTCAAAAACATCGTCCACAACAACTGAAGCCGTTACTCTACAGTATGTTGGAAATTTAAAGAATGTGATTAATATTTTATCAGTGTTTGCTAGACAGCAAATTCACCAGTGTTGCAACTCTGTTTTAAAGTGTTGAGACATTGGTGTGATAAATATCTCAGAGTTGAAGGTGGTTAGCTCTGGAACACTGAACATCTGGGTATTTGACCAAAGCACATCTTCTCAGTGTTTTTTGGTACACCATGGTCCTTTTTATCTATTATTTAACAAAATAGTCTAAAATCAGTTCCATAGAGAACTAAAATAACCCTGCTCCACTGTTAAAAGGATAGTTGTAGGTGTACTGAGTGTACCTTTAATACTGTCTTGGTGAATTTAGTGTCTTTTCTGGTGTTAATATTTAGTGTCAAAACCTTTGGAAAGTGTTAAAGTAACACTGCATCAGTGGTTCCCACACTCAAAAAAATTTTTCATTGGATGAACTCAATTTGATTGATGGCAGGTTTTCCACATAATACAAATATGTTGGTTCAATCAAATCTATATACATCATGACAATGTAAATATATTGAGTCAGTCAAACACAATTTCTTTAATACCTTTAAAAGGAAAAAAATCACATTAACAAGATGTGAACATTTTTAGTTGGTTCAACTCAATACAATGTAATTCAGTGAAGCTAAATTGTCATTGAATTGAATGGATGATTTTTAGTTCAACTACCTTCTTGACATGTTTTGACTCGCATCTGCGGTTTTCATCAGAAGTGTCACAGATGTAGGTGTGACATGTCATTATCAGCTGTTCTTCCTGATGGGCGTGACCAACCCAGACCTGTCATATCTGCAGGGATGGCCACGCCCATGAGAGTCCCAGGTGTGAGAGTGAGACATAAGCCCCCTGGTCCTGGTTCATAGACCACCTGGCCTGCTTCCTTCTTTTGATGGCCTCTCTTATCCGATGTCTGTATCTGTTGTCTTCTGTGTGATACAGACATTGGATAAGGACTTTGGAGGTCGTGAGAGTGCAAAATGTTCAAAGAGGGTGGACCGTTGTGCAACTCAATAGTTTTGTGTTATTGTAACAAATCCCATTTTGAAAGAAAATATTTTAGGTTCACCAGACAAATAATTATTGTAAGCTAAAGTGCTACATTTACATGGAGTGAAATAAAAAAAATGTTTCAGCTTAACTGAATTTTTTTTCTTTGTGTACAAATGTGAATGTGCAAAAGTGTGCTCCTCCTCCCCCCAGTGCCCAAACAAACTCATTTATTTTGTGTTCAGAATCAGCCTCTGATGGTTTAGAATAATTTTTAGTCCATACAAAGAAAATCGAATTAATTTGATGTTTATTAATTTCATTTATGTACAACTGACAAAATGTAAATATGTTCTTTGAAAGAACGACCTGAATCTGTTTTTTGAGTGCATATAACCTGTGAACGTGTTGAATTCAGACTATTTGGTCTATTAATTTACTGTATACTCATTTATAATTGGTATGGCAGAAAAAATTAGCAAAATTCAACACCGCTACTGATAAATCATTTAAAGAAAGATACAACTCATGAAAAACACTGTGTTATTTTTTAAAGTTATGCATTGATCTCACCTGTTTCTCTCCCATCCAGCTGTGTTCGACACTGGGAACAACAGGAGTTTGTGCATTCGACAAGCTGTCTGAACTGGGACCAGTCTGTGCGTCTCTGAACTTTTACTTTAAAAAAAAAGTTCCCATTTGTCAAATTATTGTGCTGTTAATGAATGCTCAGTAAAGCATTAAGTCCTTTGTCCAGGTGAAGAAGAGGGTCTCTGGCTCCACGTTGATGCAGCGTACGCCGGCTCAGCCTACTTCTGTCCTGAACTGCGCTGGTCCCTGCAGGGCATTGAGTTTGCACAGTCTTTTGTTTTTAACCCTTCTAAGTGGATGATGATTCACTTTGACTGCACAGCTTTCTGGTGTGTGAGAACTTTGACCTCAATATTATATAAAAATAGCGCATATGTTAATAAGATTTTTTTGTTTCTTAGGGTAAAAGACAAATATAAGCTGCAGCAGACCTTCAGTGTTGATCCTGTTTACCTCAGACATGAGAACTCACGGGCAGCCACAGACTTCATGGTACTAGAACATGTTTTTATAAAAACCTAAAGTTTAAGAATGACAGATTTACTCCCAACTAATAAAACTACTTCTTTTCTGTCACCCAGCACTGGCAGATTCCTCTCAGTCGGCGTTTTCGATCTCTCAAGCTCTGGTTTGTTATGCGCTCATTTGGGCTGAAAAACCTGCAGGCTCATATCAGACATGCACGTGATACTAAATTATTTTTGACCAATTTTTTTATTTAATTAGCAAATATCTGTTAAAGTTGCATTCTGCTAAAATCTTAAGTGTTCATTCATCATTTCTTCTTGTTTTAGGGTATTGAGATGGCCAAACTCCTGGAGTCTCACATAAGGAGCGAGCCGAATTTTGAGGTTCCTGCTGAGAGGCACCTCGGCTTGGTGGTCTTCTGTCTGAAAGTATGTAGCATGACCTGTAGTAAACCACAAAGACATGAGGCCTTTTGCATGAAGCAGGATGTTTATAGTGATTAATCATTATTGAGACATATACTGTAAATACTTCAGTCACACCTTGTTCAATGATGAGTTAGCTAAATGTGGCTCTATCAGGCTTAGGTGAAGGCTAGAGGTTAGTGAATGCACTCAAACTCAGAAGTAGAAAGAGATTTTGATTTGCTATTATTACACTCAATCACTTTTTCTGTTTTTATTCTAGGCAGGAAATACTTTGACCCAGGAGCTGTTGAGGAGATTGACCCGTTCTGGTACCATGTACCTCATCCCTGCAGAAGTTAACAGCAAACGCATCATCAGATTTACAGTGACCTCCCAGTTCACGTCTGCTGATGACATTCTTAAGGACTGGGGCATCATTTCCAAAACCGCTTCCACTCTTCTTGCCGAGATGCAAGCTCTGAATAACCAGCCCAGAAGGGGTGAGGATGGGGTGACAGGAGCGGAGCAAGACGCTCACTCAGACGATACCTCTGATGAGAGAGAGGACGTGGTCACCCAGCTGGAAAAGGCCCAAGTAGAGCTGTGGATTGACAAAACCTGGAATCGACCGAGAAGACCGATGCGCTCTCTCAGCTGCAACAGCGAGCCTCTGCCTCACACCTGCATTGGGCCGCTGTTTGCCCACGACTGTGAAATGAGACCAGGTGTCAAAGAAACTAAAACCGGCCTCCCGGCGGTATCAGAATCTGGATCAGTGTTAGAAATGAATGAAATGTCTTCAAACCTTCCGGGCACACAAGTCCTAAAAAAGCTAACAAAGTTCTACAGTGTGCCCAGTTTCTGCAACCAGTGGGTCCAGTGTGGTCGGCACCAGCTGTGCTGCCCTCTGAAGGTTTCACAGGGAGCTCAGAAACACTTGCCCTCCAACTGCAGAAGAATAAACTGCATACCAACTGCAGCCAAAGCTCCATCTACCCCCCCGCTGGAAACCACCACCGCAGCTAAGCTGCTGTAAAACCTAAATAATCACCATAACCTGACAACCAGTTCATTCTGTTTGGGCTCTGCTGCTGCTGAGCCTGAGCAGAACATTATGATCAACTGACCATCATTAAATAATAATGCATTGATTTTATCAATATTGTTCTGATCATTAAAAAGGAAACATTCCAGTTTGAAATGTTCCCCTCTCGTGACATGATGTGCTTTGTACTCAATGTAGTCATTCGGAATGATTCTGCCTCTTGTGTCATTTGAAACCTGAAGAATTAAAAGCACGATTTGACAATCCAGAGAACTCCTTCAGAGCCTGAGTGTTCCATCTGAGATGGAGTTGAATGTCTCCTTGGTCATGGGTACGTAGCCTTTACTTTCCTCCAGGATGAATAAAGGTTCCTTGATGATGTTTGGGTTGAAACCCTCCTCAGCCAGCTTCCCTTTTAGCTGCTTAAATGTTCCAGTCACCGCCAGAGTATCCTGTTCCACAAAATCAAATAAATAATCTTTTGATATTCTCATACACATTAGTGTATATATAAACATTTTAGTTAAGCAGGTCATTCTTTACCTGTATACGTATGAAACGTGGCCTTGCATAACTGGGCAGGAAGTATTTCACGTGCTCAGATATAGCTTTAGTGTCAAAGTCCATGTTTTCTTTCAGCGTCACTGCTGCCATTCCTATTCTTCCTTCATGCCCTAATTAGACACAAAATGAAGACACTTCATTTATAATCTCAGTTTTCCCATAATTAGTGTTAAAATTATTTATAAATGTTTTGATGCATAATTCATTATGTGAAATATTTTATTTTTATCCCTTTGTCTTTAGTGAGAGTGCAACATGAGTATAATAAATAAAGCTAAAAAATGTATTTAGGTCTTAAAGGTTTAAGTTCTACTTAATAAAATAATTTAACAGAATGTGTGTTTGTTCAGTCTAGAGTAAATTCTAAAGACGTTCTAATCACCTGGAACCTTCACTCCATAAACATTAGCCTCCTCAACAAAGTTCACGGTCAGCAGATGATCAGCCACCTCTGTGGTCGCCACGTTTTCGCCTTTCCACCTGCATCACATCATAAATACAGAGAGAACATGCAGAAGTCAGCTGCAATGTTTTCAATAGTCATACAGGGCTCAGCTTCAAAAAACAACTTTAGTTCAGATCTTTTAAATTGTTTTTCTGTGGAAAGGTCATGAATAATATCTCACCTGTAGTAGACAGCCTTTTGAGCAAACTCGGTTTGCTCAATTAGTCTTAATCAGAACAGTTAAAGTGTCCTTAAACAAATCCAATCTCTAACTTTCCCCTCTCATAATTAGGGTGTGTCTTATAATCAGACCAACACCTTGTGCAAATGCAGATTTTAATACTTTTACATTACCATAGATTTCACTTATCATGGTTACTTCTGTATAAATTCCAGCCAGACGTGCTGCAGCTAATTTCCACTGCAAATAACCGCCAATTACGTAACCAAGTATTTATATATAAAAAAACCCAACATTTGGTGTGTCATTTGTGTGATTTAAAGGCTTAAAATAACACCTGCAAGAGCTGCTATAAATCTTTTCATAATAAAGTTGTTTTAAGACAGAAGAAACCCTTTGGAACTGTCCCCACTCAGACTCATCTGTCCTATCACATTTAATCTTTGCTTCTCCAAACTGAGGTTGTTCTAGTAATAGTCATCTACAAAGGGTAAGAAATTATTCATAACATTTCCACAGAAACATGCTTCAAAAGACGCAAGTTATCCTTTTACGCAAGTATCAGGATTGTGACTAAGATGAATCATCACAAAAAAAATACCAGACAAAGCATGTGGTTTGAACTCGGAGTGAACTTTCAGGCTCAACACTCATTTAACTCTCTGATTCCTCTTTATGCTTTAGAGTACTTTGTGTGTACACACATGTACAAAAAATCCTGCTGAGGAAAAGAGGGGAATAAAGTGTCCTAATACTAAATCAGCTGTGAAAACAAAAAAGGAAAACATCTGAATAAAGGCCTGATTAAGAGCAGGCATAATGTCAATTTTATATTAAAAATGGATATTTAATACACATGGAAATATTTAAAGCAACTACTACAGTTTGTTTCAACCTTCAACCATAAAAGGTCAACAATGAATCACACCAACCAACAGTAAAACTGTTTCCAGAGGCTCTTTGTCCTGATTATCTGTCCATCTTGTCACATTCCTTCAGTCTGTCTCGTCCACTGACCTGAAAGTGTCTCCGATGCGGTCCTGAAAGTAGATAAAGCCCTCATTGTCAATCCTTAAAAGGTCGCCACTGTTAAAGTAGAGGTCTCCCTTCACAAACACGTCTCTCAGCTTCTTCTTCTCAGTCTGCTGCTTGTTTTTGACGTAGCCACTGAAAGGTGTTCCTTCTCCAATCCTTCCCACCAGCAAACCAGTCTCTCCTTCAGGTGAGAACAACAAACAGTTGAGCATCAGAATAGATGGAGGACAGTGGTGTTGGAGGGGAGTGGTTTACCTTTTGAGACTTCAAGACAGAATCCTCTGGAGTCTCTGACAGGCTCCTCTTTCTCTGTGTCATACCTGATGAGGGCATACGGATAGCTCATCTAGAAAAACAGAACAGATTTCATCACTGATGGGTAACCTGCAGTGTTTGTTGCATTGAAACACATTAATCTGAAACACCAAAATGTCCAACGATGCACATTTTGACTCCTCACTTTATGGAGAAAATGCACTCGTCCAATAGCTCCAACTTTTCCAACGTAGTTGACAAAGCCGATGTTGGATTCAGTCGCTCCGTAGCACTCACAGATACGAATCTTCCCAAATCGCTCCAGGAATTCAGCCCAGGTGTCCGCTCTTATCCCGTTACCCAAAGCCACACGGACTTTATGGTTCGTGTCATTGTCGGACTGGGGAAAAAGTTTTTTAAAAAGGTGAAATGTTTTAAAAGAGCTGTAAAAAGCTGCATGTCTGACTAGTGTTAAGGAACAGCAGTATAAAATCATTCATAAACTTTGTCTTTTATCACTAAAGTGATGATAAACAAATTCCCAGATTACCTTTGACTTATGAGCATCTGGATATAATAAACTCTTTGATTTGTCAATAGACATCCATTCCTGCATTTCTGATGCAACACATTTTTTAAAAAAATGCTGAAATTGGGGCAAATTACAAAAACAAAAGGAGAAAGTCAAAATACTCAAATGACATTAAACTCAGAAAATTAGGAGGACTTTGTCTAAAAGTGATGTTTGCCAAATCCCTAGCCATCTCTTCAAACTCCTAAACTTAACCTCTGATAGCCTCAACGTCTCAACCTAGCTTAACCTCTGACTCCTCTACTTTACTTCATTTAGACAAGGACACAGTGATCTCCAACCCTGGTCCATGGGGCCATCAATGCATGTTTTGGTTGTTTTCCTGCTCCAATACACCCAATTCAATGAGTTCATGTTCAGCATGTTCTCAAGTTCTGCAGAAGCCTCTTAACCACTCATTGATTCAAATCAGGTGTGTTGGAGCAGAGAATCATCTAAAACATGCAGGATAGTGGATCTTGATAACTGACCTCCGACCTACACAATATGAAGGAGAAGGCAACTGCAAAGTATGAGATAGGTGTATGAAGATGATGAGATAATGAAATAACCAGCCTCCTGTTCTGCATGTATTACAGAAGCATGGCTGAGGAGGTAACAAGTCATTACATGTGCTGCTTGGAGGAAATATGGAGGACAATAAAAATGTGACACTTCCACTGCACACCTTTAAAGAAAAAGGCAAGAATAAGATTTATTACTTCTCTGCATTTTTAGCATGTGTTGCAAGCCTGAAATGCAGAAAATAAGCTGATAAGACTTAAAACTATATTCTGGGTTCATGCTCTTTCCAGTTTAATAATTAAAAAATTGATTTGACTTTCTCGAATCACCCCAAGTTCTCTGACTGGTATAATAATATAAGTGTGAAATGTTTATACCTTTGGCGTGTTGCAGAGGTAACGCATGATCTCTCCTATGTACTGAACAACAGTCACATTGTTCTTCCTACAGTCAGCCCAGAAGTTGGAAACAGAGAATTTGCGCCTCAAAACAACAGTGATCCCTGAAAAGACACACAGATGTCACATAGTCCACCAGGCCGAGGTCTCAGTAAGGGTCTGTAACCCGGTAAACTGAACTTGGGACTTTGAAATACAAACAATGAAAATCAAAGCCCAGCTGCTTGTTCTCTGAGGGCAGTTATCTGTTGGTGTAACCTGTAATAAACTTGGTTTTATCATTAGCAAGAATCATGCAGCTTGGTTTAGAAGCGTTTTATGCATTACCTCTTTCTATGGCTCCACAAAATCCCATGAGAAAGCCAGCAGTGTGGTACAGAGGCAGGTATAAATAAAGAACGTCGTCCGAGCGCACGCCACCCATGTACTGAAGGAAACTTGCCGCCCATACTTTCCCGTGGTCAACTATTGCTGCCTTAGGAAGTCCTAAAAGATATTGCTGCCATTAGAAGATGGTAGTTTATGTTTTTATAACTTTTTACATCTGTTGCTCAAGGCAACTACAAACATGAAACACTAAAATATAACACAGATTACAGGTCAAGGTCAGATCACTCAGACTACCTGTGGTTCCTGAAGTGTAGATGTACAGTAAAGGACTTTCAAGGCTTACGTTGGCCCTCAGCTGTGGTGACAAAGGCTGATCTGAGGCCTGCTGAATCTTATCAGAGAGGCTTTTGATGCCCTCCACATCACTGCTTTCGCTGAGGACAAACACACAGATGCCTTGCTCCCTCAAGGCGGGCAGCACCTCCAACACCGCTCCTCTCAGCTCTGGGAGAGAGAAACCATTAGGAGAGTGTTAAACCTGTATGGAGGTCACTGCAGTGATGGGAAGGAGGAGAAAATGATGCAAATTTATAAAATCTGTTAATGCAAATCACAGCCTCTTCAAAAGTTTACCAGTACTTATAAGTTGGAAAAAAAAGCGGATTGTAAATTTAATATTTGTTTCATTAGTTGTACATGTCAGGTAAACTGTGGCGGGTCTAGACCAACAAAACAAAAAACTACAATCATTAAGTATTTCAAATTTTAGTGTACTTACAGCAATAACAGCAATTCAGTTACAGCTGCTTTGGACATAATAACTTCAATAAGTTCTAAATAAAACTATTTTGCAAAAATACTTTGATTTTTTATCATTTCAGTGACAACATGCAGTATTCGTCTCCAATGCCTGAGACTCAGCACTTAGCGGGGGGCCAAGCTTGCTGTCAGGGGGGCATATTCTGTTCTTACCAGCACTAGTGATGAGGACTTTGGCCTCGCAGCAGGAGAAGCAGTGGATCAGGGATTTGGACCTGATGTTGGTGTTGAGGAGCGCCGTGACGCAGCCCAGCTTGGCCAGTCCGAGCCAGGTCCACACGTAGTCCGGCTCGTTGCCCAGGAACAGGGCCACCGTGTCCCCTTCCTTCAGGTTGGCGTGCGTCATCAGAGCTCTGCCCACTTTGTTGCTTTGTTTGTCGGCCTGGCTGTAAGTGTAGGAGCTCCCCTCAAACACCAAGAACGTCTTCTGCGGATGCTCCGCCACTTTGTCCAGAAAGCAGTCCAGAAGGCTTGAAAACTTCCTCCTGATTTTCGTTATTCGCTTCCCGATGTGAAATGCAGTGATTATGAATTTCAGATCTGCCATAATATAGGGATTCCTCCAGTAAAGCAAAGCTGGCAAAACTGCCAAAACGGTGAAAAGAATATATGCGATCATGATGAGGAGGAATGCGTCAGTCTGCAGGCGCAGGAGAACTGGTATGGAGAGCTCAGATTTCACACCTACGGGAGTAGTTTAAAAAAAAAAAAGTTGTTACGCCCCTCGAACTTTGCTCGATTTCCTCCGTTGTGTCTTTCTGAAGAGCTGACAGACATCAGGGGAAAGGATCAGCGCTCCCAGGGTCCTACGTTCCCAGGGTTCAGCAGAACGCAAGAGTTTTTACTGACTGAATAAACGTCCACGTCATCCATGAGGGTCAAGACGCACAGCCGCTCCAAGGTTCTACGAGGCCCTAGGATCTCGAAGTGTGCGCCCTTGATAATGTGCATTTCTTTCATCATATAATAAAAATGTTGAGAGTAATGCCAACAAATGAACCATCAAATGTAATATCTACTTGATTTTTAAAAACACTCCATGAATGTTGTGTAACCTAAAAGTTTTTGGTTCTTAAGTGTCTGTCAATCCAACTTCATTTAAAGGCACTTTTTTATGGGATGGATTCTTGGCCTCGTTTTTATGAGCCAATAAGAAAAAGAATAGTTTACACTCAGTTTTATTAAACCAATTCTACTTTTAAAAAAAAGCAGAACACTCCCATGAACATACCAAGTCTTCATAGACCAGAGGTAGTGGTCCTGGTCCTAGAGGGCTGGTATATGTTTCAGAGGTCTCCTTGATTCAACACACCTGATTTAAATGTTGAATTACATCCTCAGGCCTCTTAATCACCCACTAATTCAGATCAGGTGTGTTTAGGCAGAAAAAAACAGCCCGTTTCACTTGAAGCCTTGTTTCAATGAATTGCATGCTCAGAAAAATGTTTTGACTCACTCCCGTTTCTGCTTGTTGCATACTGAAGCTCTACTGGTTCATTTCCAAACATGGAAAAAATGATTTACGGTAAATGTTTATGATCAGGACTGTATAACAAGTCTTTCTATTCAACATTTGATCCCCCCCACCCCAGCAGCAAGCCGCCATCTAAACATACATATATTTCTGTAAGAGGCCATGTTCACCATGCAGGTTGAAATAACCAAATTCAGATTATTTTTTTCTAGAGTTGATTTTTTGTGTGACAGATTTGCACCAGAGGAGACAGAAAGCAGCATGTAAACAATGAATGGAACAAGCTTCACTTGGTCACCACTTTAGAATTGATACACACATGCTAACATATAACACACAGTGTGCAACGTCACGCACAAAGCATGCTGGTCACTTAAGAACTACAGACTGTTCACAATGGACAGAACATTTAAACTGTAATGTTAACTCACATACCAGCATCATCATTTAGAATCCAGTTAAAAACACACGTTTATACTAGTACACATGATAATCATTTCAGACCAAATTCTTGTTAGTAAAACACAATTTGTACAGCAAAAGCATTCATTTTTACAGACCAAGAACAAATTATTTCAGTTCACAACTCAGATTCATGCTCATCTTAAATATATTGTGGCGATAATGTTGCTAAGAATGAACGCATCACTACTCCCTTTGCAATCCATGGAACCTTTGGTCTTTATTTGAGCCTTTTGTGACATAAAATGAGTAAATTATAAACTACTTTTAAAACCTCTGAAAGCCCTCAGGCTTCTGAAGTAGTCAAATCAAAGATTAACTTTCAATTGTTCATCTAAAAAATAGCAAACCTGCTATAAAAAAGACAAAGAGGCATTTGTACAGCAGAACAATTAGTGAGGAAGAGTTTAAAGGTCCCTCGTGGCAGGAAAGAAGAAGATAATTCTTAGAATGTATTTATTTTATTATTTTTTTTTGTTTTGGGGGGGGGTCACTAGAAATTAAATTGAATGGACATTCAGTCTTTAACCATTAAGACAACTACTTGTTCTCATAGTGCACTAGCTGTTCCTGCAACCACGAGGACTTTAAGTAATTCTTTTCTCTGTTTTGCAGAGAGGTAAATAAAGAGACAACCAGCAAAATTAACAAGCAGAATCACATCAAGAGGTTTATAGATCCTACTTTAAGTCAGCTGCTGATTTACACAGTTTTATTTTCACCTTTACATACAAGAACTTTAGTAAGTATGTAATGGATTTCAGCTGATTGGGCGCAGAACACACAACACAGTTTATAATCATGTGGAGATCTGCAGAAGGCTTGAGGAGTGTTTGCAATTTAGAAAAAAAAAACACTAAAAACACACTAAAAGGTCAGAATGCTTAAAAAAAGAGGGAAAAAAAGGTCAAGATTATGATTTCATTGCACACAGCATCAATCATCAGAATCTATTTTAGGCCAAGATCTAATCCTGGATTTCAGAACATTTCAATACTTAATAATAATAATAATAATAATAATAATAATAATAATAATAATAATAATAATAATAATAATAATAATAATAATAATAATAACTTTATTTATATAGCACCTTTCTCAGGTTAATGACCACAAAGTGCTTTACAATAAAAACAATTATAAAAACACAAAGGATAAAACTTAATAAGAACATAATAAAACACAAAATAAAAACTTGATAAGAACATGATAAAACACAAAATAAACCTAAAATCAATTAAAAGCCAGCCTGAATAAATGAGTCTTCAACTGTTTCCTAAAAGAATCAACAGAATCCAGGCTACAGAGGAGGAGGTAAAGCGTTCCATAATTTTGGAGCCACTACTTTAAAAGATTTATCTCCCCTGGACTTAAAATGTGATCTAGGAACCTCCAACAGCCTCTGACTAGCAGACCTCAGACTACGAGGAGGACTGTAGGGTTTTAAAAGGTCTGAGAGATAAACAGGGACCTGACCACGCATGGCTTTGAGTGTAAAAACTAAAAGTTTAAAATAAATTCTAAAATGCACTGGTAACCAGTGCAGGGATCATTAAACTGGAGTAATGTGCTGACTCTTACGTGTGTTGGTTAAAAGCCTTGCAGCAGCATTCTGAACTGACTGGAGGAGAGACAGATATTTCTTATTCAAACATGTAAAAAGGCTGTTACCGTAATCAAGGCGAGATTAAATAAAAGCATGAATAATCATCTCTAGTTGTTCTGATCTTAGAGATATTTCTCAGTTGAAAAAAGCAGTTACAGATTAATGTTTGTGAATGTTCCTCTAATGACATGGCAGAATCTAGAATGATACCAAGGTTTCTGACGTTTGGTTTAACAGAAGCAGCCAAAAAACTAAGGTGCTGCTTAATGTCACTCATTTGGTTCTCTGGAGCAAAAATTAGGGATTAAGTCTTATCAGAGTTCAGCTGTAAATAGTTGTCACTAAGCCACTGTTTGACGTCGTTAAAACATTTTAACAGAGAAGACAACTTAAAATATTCAGACGGTTTAAATGAGCAGTACAGCTGAATATCATCAGCATAAAAATGATAAGACACATCAGCAAACTGTCTGATCAGTTGGCCTAGGGGGAAAACATACAAAATGAACAGGATAGAACCCAGCACTGAGCCCTGTGGAACCCCACAGGTCAGGTTCTGGGAGTCTGACATGATTTGGTTCGAAAAGACACTAAAGGTTCTACCTGAAAGGTAGGACTGGAACCACTCTAGGGCTACACCAGATACACCAACAGTATCATGAAGCCTATTAATTAGAACACTGTGGTCTACGGTGTCAAATGCTGAGGAAAGATCCAGGAGAACCATGACAGTGGATTCTCCAGAGTCAGCTGACATCAAAATGTCACTAGAGACTGAGTAATGTAGTTTCTGTGGAGTGGAGCTTTCTGAAACCCGACTGAAATTGATCAAAGATCTCATATTTCTCCATAAAAGAAATCAGCTGTTCTGCCACAACTTTCTCAAAGACTTTGGCAATAAAAGGAGTCTTTGAAATCGGCCTGTAATTATTAAGCTGTGCTGGATCCAGATTGTTTTTTAGTAATGGCTCAACGACAGCGTGTTTAAAGGAGCTAGGGAACACACCGGATGAGAGTGATGAGTTACAGATGTCTACGATACAAGGACCAATGACAGGAAAAACCTTTTTAAACAACAGAACAGGAAGGGTGTCATTAGGACAGGTAGATGGTTTCATTCTGTCAATGATAGGTGAAAGGTCAGATAAGGTCACTGGGTCAAACGCTCTCAGAGACTGAGTGGGCTGACTGCTAACAACAGAATGATGGCGTGTGGATGGACAGATGCTTCCTCTGATGTTATTGACCTTTGACACAAAAAACTGAAGAAAGTCATTACAGTCACTTTTAAAGGACACAGGTGCTGTAGGGGTCAAAGGTGAAACAAGAGAGTTTATAGTGGAAAACAAGACCTTAGAGTTCTTCTGATTTAAGGAAATGAGATTAGTGAAATATTCTTTTCTGGCATTTTTCATAGATTCGTTTAAAGCGAGCCAGAGTTCTTTGAGGTGAAGTCTGTGAACCTCCAGTTTAGTGGATTTCCACTAAACTCCCTTAATCCAGGGAGATGCTTTTTTAAGAGGAGCAACAGAAGTTTTCAGGGGGGCCACTAAATTAAGAATATCAGCACAGTGTTGATTAAAACACTGTATAGCAGCATTTACATCAGAGCACTGCCTCAGCAGAGATGGATCAAATAAATCACAGAACTTCTGAGCAGCGTCCTGTGTAAAAACTCTCTTTGTGATTCTACGTTTAACTGGAACTGGGTCCAGAGGGAAGCTAAGGTTAAAAGATACACACCAGTGATCACTCACATGAGCATCAAAAACAAGCAAATCAGTGACATCTAGGCCCAGAGAGAAAACAAGGTCCAGGGTGTGGCCTTGTGTGTGTGTAGGACCAGAGACATGTTGAATGAAATTAAAAGAGTCAGTAATGGATAAAAAATCAGCTGCTGTGCTACAGCTACAGTCATCCACGTGAATATTAAAATCTCCAATTATTAAAATGTTCTCAAAGCTAATAATACAGTAGAAGATAAAAACTCAGTAAAATCAGAGAGAAAAGCAGCAGCAGGACCAGGAGGACGGTAGATTAAAACACAATAAAACAATTTAAAAGAACCAACCTTGAGCACCTGTGACTCGAAGGAGGCAAAATTCTCAGTGTCCACTGTCCTACATGAGCAGCTGTCCCGGTGCACTGTGGCCAGTCCTCCACCACGGCGGTCCACGCGTGGAGTCCCAGTGACTTCTCAGTGTTGCCATCTGACTGCACCAATAATATGTTCTGACATTCAAATGATTCACTACAGAATAAAGCACCTAAAATGTTATTTTATCCTATATTTTTGCAAATACACATGACATGGTTGTTATTTTCACACGTTTGTTTGCAAATTTCTCCATGCAAGTGAGAAGCGGGTTAAGGGTTAAGACAGACATTGAAGAAACCTTTTCTTCTGTAGGTGAGCCTTTGTAGTGTCTGCATAGAGTGGATTTACAATTTCTTATAGAAGAATGCATGGTTGTCTTTGGAAAAGCTATCACACATTGCTCTAAAATAAGTTTATTTTACGATAATGAACTTGTACTTATCAAATAAGACTATTTGGGTCTGACCAGCAAGAGACATGATGGTGTTTAGAACTGGGTCATAGCCTTTAGCGCCTCTGGAGCATTTAATATGGACCTCAAAGATTTAGTTTTATTTAAAAATAAATTAAACTTCTTGAGTAACATATTCAAATTTGCATTTACTGGCACTCCTTCAGAGACAAGTGTTTTTAAAAGTTTACATATATTTGAACTTTTCTTTACCCTTATGGGTATGTCTGCAACAAAAGAAAATGTAATTAAATGTAAAACTTTATATTGTTTTCATTTTTCACTTCAACGTTTTCTGATTTGGATTGACCAGTGAGCAACTTTCTTAAAACAATAGGTGACTATTTGGCTCCCTCTTGTGGTTGTTTGTTGCCAAGTGATGGGGAATTTGATTAAAATCACACCAGACAGACATACACATGAAAATAGGTTTGATTTTAAATCCTTTTCATTTAATCAATGTACTTTATAATGATGACATAAAATATCCATTTCTAAGAGGCCATTTTTAGATGTTTTTGTCCATCACACACTGTCACATGCTACTGGAATTTTACAAAGCAAACATTTTAAACAATGCATGTTTTTTAAAAAAAAAGGAAGGACAAATGTTTAAAGCTTTTTTTGTTCAGAGAAGATTGAGAATATCTTGTTAAGCTACATCATCTTTACTGTTGTAACAGGATCCAGCACCAAACCATGCCCAAAAGAAACACATTTAAAAACCAAGATTACAATGAAATCTATAATCTAAGCAGCAATTCTCCAGGAAAGCAGTCGGCATGCTAGTAAATATATTTAGACCAAGTTTAGTGTAAATGGATCACCCAAACACTTCACCTCCTGCAAGCTGCAGACACAGGTCCTTTCACATTAATACTGATTTCCATGTACACATTTTAAAGCATAAACACAATAAAAAATACTGTTGTGTCCCTGAGCAGGAAGTTAAAAACTTCAAAAGGGCCAAACTGAAAGCCGTGCACGGCCCGTGAACCTGCTCATAGCTTGATGCCTCCTGATAGGATGGAGCTGTAGAGCTGAGCAGTCAGAGGAACGTAGCTCTTAACACAATCATCCAGGATGTACAGAGGGTCCTGGACACATCCTGGATCAAAACCCTGCTGCACAAGCTTCACTTTCATCTGCTTAAAAGTGCCAGTCACTTCCACTGCACTCTGAACAGAACACACACACATACAATAATGACAGATGTTTACAGCAGAACAATGTTTTGTTTCACATAAAACATTTATTTTCTGCCAATAATAAAATGACTGAAAGTACCGTAAATTACCTGGATCCTTATAAAGCGAGGTCGTGCGTATGAAGGCAGGTAGCTAACAACATGGTTATAGATTTGACTTCCATCAAACTGTGCGCCTTTCTTCACACTAACAGCTGCCATCCCTACACGACCCTCATGCCCTAAATAAAAACAAGACAGATTAATTCATAACAAATTATTTCCTCATTTTTATTGTTTTATTATTAAATGTGTAAAGGGAATGACCATCACCTGGCACCTGGACTCCATAAACGTTGGCTTCTTGGAGACAGCCGCTGATTGAAAGGATGTCCGACACCTCAGTTGTTGCCACGTTCTCACCTTTCCACCTGCAGGTCAGACAAGCTGCAGTTGGATATCTTTCCATCATATCCTAACAGGTTATTCTGCTGGAACATGTTCCTTCATATCCCAGCAGAATAACTGGGATACTTTTTATCTAACCAATCACAAAACAGTCTTCTCTCTTTTTGATTCATGTCAGTCATGTGGATTTAGCTCTGAAGAGTAAAGTCTAATCTGTAATGGAATTCTTGTAGTATGAAATTATAAATCAAACCATAAAAAAGCACACATGCTCTGCACCTAAATGTGTCACCAACTCGATCCTGAAAGTAAATGAAGTTGTCTTTATCGATTCTCATCAGGTCTCCCGTGTTGAAGTAAAGATCTCCTCTCTTCAGGACGTTCCGGAGCTTTTTCCGCTCCGTTTGCTCTTTGTTTTGGGCGTAGCCTTCGAACGGGGCGATGTCTGTGATCCTGGACACCAGCAGTCCTGTTTCACCTATTTAAAAATCGTTGAGTTTAGCATGAAATGATCTCAAACTGGCTTTAGAAGAATCTTTCACAGGAACATTTAATAATGTTTACCTTTGGGAGACTCGATGCAGAGACCATTAGCATCTCGTACTGGTTCATCCTGTTCTGTGTCGTACTTCACCAGAGTGTAGGGAAATAACTTCTGTTAGAGGAATAAAAAATACACGAATCAGTGTCGAATACGTTTTGTGTCAAAATATCGTTGATTTATAACAAATTATCTTTAAACATCACAAATGAAAATGTTGGGTCATTATTCATCCATGGTTAAGCTTTTCATTATTTTGTTGCAATAAGCCTTAAAATATCAAGAAGAACCAGATTAAACATTAATGTACTCAATCATTAATTTATTTGAGAAATCATGAAATGTAGCTGTTTTATTTTGAAAAATCAGAATCTAGTCATGATAAAACATTGTTGGGAGCAAAACAAAAACAAATGAGGCTGCATTCTGGAAATGGTTAGAAAACCTAATGATGACACTGTTTTCCCACTAGTTCACATGTAGACGGTGAGAAAATAAAGAAAGTTCAAGCACATTGTTTATTTTCCCATAAGTAATCAATCATTACATTCTCTAATTCTCTATTCATGAGGGAATTATCAGAACAGTGTACAAACTGCATGTTTGTAAAAAGATAAAATAATAAAAATGTTTACAGGAAGTTGGTTAATTTAAAAAAAGGTGGTGGCAGAATCATAACTTGACCCTGATTTGTTGCCATCATACCACCTCGCCTTCTCCCGCTTATCTGGACCCAGGTCATAGTGGCAGCATCTCAAGTAGGGAGTCCCAGACCGTCCTCTCCAAGGACGCCTCCACCAGCACCTCCAGCAGGAACCCAAGGCGTTCCAGGACCAGATTGGAGATGTACTTCCTCCAATGTATCCTGGGTCGACCCAGGGGCCTCCTGCTGGCAGCACATGCCCAGAACACCTCCCCAGGAGGCATCTTAACAAGATGCTCAAACCACCTCATCTGGCTCCACTTGATGTGGAAGAGTAGCGGTTCTTCTCCGAGTCCCTCCCGAATGTCAGAGTTCCTCACCCCATCTCTAAGGCTGAGCCCGGCCACCATGCGGAGGAAACTCATTTTGGCCACTTATATTTGCAATCTTGTTTATTTTGGGTCATTACCTAAAGCTCACGACCACAGGTGAGGACTGGAATCTAGATCGACAGGTGATAAAGAGCCTTCCTTTCTGGCTCAGCTCCGTCTCCACGACAACAGACCAATTCAGTGTCCATCACTGCAGACGCTGCCCCAATCCGCCTGCTGATCCCTCTCTCCTTCCCTCACTCGTGACCAAGACCCAGAGATACTTAAACTCCTTCAGAGGTAGCCCCCCCGACCCGGAATTGGCAAGCCACCCTTTTCCATTTGAGGTGCTGATCCTCATCCCAGCCGTTTCACACTCAGCTGTGAACCTCCCCAGCAAGAGCTGAAGGCCAGAGCCTTCATCAGGCCATCATATGTCCAAATATTAATAAAACATTTATGGATTTCATGAGAAAAATCTAAAGAGAAACATCAAGAAATCTGTTCATGAACTGAAAGACCTCTCAGATGACAATGGCTGATTGAGTCAGACAATGACTTTACAAACACTGATGAAAGGTCAAAGAAGGTCTCAGTTAACATTTTGGAAAAGAAGAGTCAAGACTTTGACCAATAAATCGACAGAGAGGTTGTGAAATGTCTGAACTGAGCAGCTCATGTGGAGAAACCTTTGAGCTGGAGGTGCTCTGTTCAGACAAACAGATCAAACTTTAAACTTTAAAACTCAAATCAGCCTGGCTCGATGTGTAAGAGTTATTGTTCCCTAAACTTAATAACTGGTTGTAAGACTCCTGGCAGCAACAACTGCATCGAACAGTTTTTAATGTTTAGTAATGAGCCTCTCACATCACTGTGGAGGAATTTTGTCTCACTCTTCTTTTCAGTTGTTTGAATTCAGCCACATTAGAGGGTTTTCCATGATGAACAGTCCATTTAAGGTCAAAGCTCAGACAGTCTCTCCTTAAGGATTTTGTAGCAGGCAGCAGGATTCATGGGTCCACCAATTACAGCAAGTCGTCCAGGTCCTGAAGCAGAGCAGCTCACCATCAGACCATCACACTACCACCACCATGTCTGGCTTTTCTAAAATACAGTTAGATTGACTCCAGAGGGTAGGAGCACACGCCTTACAGAAACTTCTCCTTTTCTCTCGTCAGTCCACAGGATATTCTCACAAGCATCTTGGGGATCAAGTGGATTCTTGGTAAATGTGAGGTGGACCTTTGTCTTCTTTTTGCTCATCAGAGGTTTGGGCTTTACAACTCTCTCATGATGCAGTTTTTGCCTCCCTGCCTGTTTCGTCTTATTGAAACATGACCTCTGACCTTAACCTTCCAAATTACAGTTAATTCATGATTAACCAGGGGGTCAATTACTATTTCCACATAGGACTAGGTTGGTTTAATTTTTTTTTCTTTAATAAGTAAAATCCTTACTTTAAAACTGTATTTTGTATTCATTCTTTTTATTTTTGCTTGATATTGAAAGGTTTCTGTTGATCTGAAACATTTAAATGTGACAAAAAACTAAAACTTTTTCACATCACTGTAACTCAAAATCACAGCTTTTTAGTATTATTTACAACACAATGAAAAGCTAATAGATTTATATGAACAAATCTGATCATTTATCCAATTCAAAATGTTTTAAAAAACAGATTTATATCAGATGTTTTCTACTCACCCGGTGCAAAAAGTGGACTCGTCCAACCGCTCCGATTTTTCCTGGATAGTTCAGAAATCCTATATTCCCCTCAGTAGAGGCATAAAACTCTCGAATTTGAACGTTTCCAAAGCGGTTGAGGAATTCTTTCCAAACTTCTGCTCTGACACCGTTCCCAATAGCCAGTCTTACTTTGTGGTCCTTGTCATTGTCTCTCTGTATTTTTAAACAGGGGAAAAAATAAAGAAATTAAATAAATAAGTAAAAACTGTCCAGTACATCAGAGAATGATCTTAAAAAGTTGAATACACATCAAATGAGTATTTCTAAAGAGTAACAGTGTACTGTGTTATTTTAAAATCATGTGCATATTAGCTTACAAGGTTATAAATATTATCTAATAACACCAATATGTTCAAAATCTGTCACTTTCTGGATCATGTTTGCCTCCAAATATGTTAAAGGCATACAAATGCAGTTTTGGCTTGTTTTAGGACCCCTAGTGTCCGTTTTAAAAATGTTAGCATTGTCTTTGCTCAGAAACACCTAAATCTAACAGCTGAAATGTCTCCTCAGCCTTCATTGCTTTCTACTGGAGCGGTTCATCACTCATTCAAAGAAATCAGCTGTGTTCAAGCAGGGAGAGATTTAAAAAAAATATAGGACTCGTGTGCTAAAAGCATAACAGCTAGCCAGATTGGGTTAGCCTAACCCTCGCGAGATATGTGACTTTGTGAGACTTCAGGACACCGGACCAGAGACTCAGAAGTTGCAAACATGGTATTCTAGATACAAGCAGCAGATGGGGCTGAGTGCCATTTCATTAACCCTGTAAAGGGTCATTTTAGCACAGACTGGCTCAAGAAAAAGATTTTAAAATAATAAAAAGTTACATAGTGTGATTTAACATAAAACATAAACAAACAGCCCAAACAAAAACCACTGTACTTGACCTTTATGACCTAAATAACACAACCATTGAGTTCAACTGAACACTAGTAGAAGAAAATGTGGTCACCGAGTTATTTGATACGGCCCTCCAAAGTTAAGGCCAGCATCTATTCCGAGAGGTGACCAGAAAAAGACAAGCCACCTCCTCTGACTCGGTCACACTGTAAACGGAGACCAAACTTCATGTGATGTAATGAGACACTCTGAATGGCATACATGGAGAAAGAATGTTTACAGTACTACAGAATATAAATACACCTCTGAAACATTCACAAAACTAGGCCTTCATTCTAATGCTTCATAAAATCTGATGATTTCCTTGTTGGTCAAAACCACGTCGATGTGGAAGCTGAAGGCTGGAACTCGATAGTTAAGATTTAATGATTTCTATTTTGGTAAGCCAGCTGTGCTGCGCTTTAGGGAATGCACAGATTTGGAACGTTTTCTGGGACTGGATGCGTCTCTGTGACAGCAGCTCTCTGCAGACGGTTTGCAGGACTCTGCAGCTGACTTTCACAGGAAGTTTTACAGTAGTTAAGATCGCAGGGACAAGGTGTGGTGCTCAGTTCCTGCCAAAGCACCATGAGTGAGCCTGTTAAAGTTTCAGTCCTCCTGCGAACACCAAATGTCATTTAAGCACCTGGCTAATGATCAGATCAGTATGTAAACTTGTAAATATGAACTTCCAACTGGTAAATTCCAACTAGAACACTTAATTTTTCAGTAAGAAAGAAAACACCATAATGCTCCTTACTGGAAAAAAAAAAGGTTTTACCTTAGGCGTGCTGCAGAGGTAGCGCATCACCTCTCCAATGTACTGAACAACAGTCACGTTGTATTTTCTGCAGTCGTCCCAAAACTGAGAGGCAGAAAACTTCCTCTTTAAAACTATTGTTGACCCTTCAAAATAAAACAAAAATAGTTTAAAAACTTTTATTGCAGTCTTCTCCAACAGATCTCTTTAAACAAACACATGTTTACATAAACTTTAATTTAAATTTAAAACCTCTCTGAATATTAGATCATTATATAAACTCTAGTCATGCTCATTACTGAGCTACGGGGGCAGATAAAGGCATGCAGCACATAACTGTGAATGTTCTAGAAAACATTCTGTAGAAAGGATCTGTTCAGATTATAGGTTCCTGGTGACAAAAGACTCTTTCACAGAATGAGAGCAGCCTAACCAGAGAGAAAGGAGGAGAAACAGGACTTCTGTGTACAGTGCAGGGGAAAGAGCTTGATTTGATTTTGCAATTTTGCAGCAGTGGTCTGAGATTTAAGTCATATGAGAGGCGTGTGGAGGTTTTGAATCTCAACTGTCATAAAGCTGATAAATTACCTGATGTTTAAATTAAACCTTCAGAACAAAAACAGATAGTTTATCATACACGAGGCACCGTTTGACTGCATCCTGTTTCTAAAATAAAACTAGGAATTTGTGACAGGACTATTTTAATGTTGCTGGTTCAGACACAATCATCACATTAACTCTCAACATTTTGTCAAATTTCTAAAATTATATTTTAAACTTTATTTAGATCATTTTAATACAGTTGCTGGCAAAAGGTGGGAAGTGGGTGATAATGTGTTTGCCTGTGTTTGCATCCGAGTGACCACTGAGAGGACTTTAATTAAACTTTTAGAAAGTCTTCATTGGTTGTTCGTCTACCTACAACCAAATAAATCGAGTCAACTCGATTCACGATCAGCTGATCAACATGAGCAAACGCAAAAATGTTTTTAACTCAAGTCAAATTTGCAGATATTGAGCTAAAATTGCTCATAGCTGAGAGTCATTCCCAAAACATGCTCCCAAAGCTCATTAATCACGTGATCTTTGTTTCAAACTTTGCCATTAACTCAACCAGTTTCCACTGAAGTCAACCACTGATCAGATTTAAATAAAACTCTCATAAATCATCTGATTTACAACTGGAACCGACTAAACACTGTGAGCCACTGCATCTAGCTCTCCACCATCTCACCTGTTTCAATGGGGCCAATGAAGCCTACGAAAAACCCTGCGGTGTGGTACAGAGGCAGGTTAACGTACATGACATCTTTGGATGTGACACCATTTGAAGACAAAATAGCCAGAGCTGTCAGGAGGCGATTCTGGTTGACCAACGCCGCTTTAGGGAGACCTGAAACACAGAAAGACACAATCAGGACGAAAGTGTGAGAAACAGAAGGTTTATTTCTAGATGTTGCTACAGATAGTCACAAAAACCACCACATATCCAGCCTCTGGAGTACCAGTAGTTCCAGAGGTGTAAATGTAAACAGCTGGACTTTTGAAGGTGACGTGTGATCTGAGGGATCGAGGAAGAGGAGAGTCCGACGCCTCCTCCACGTTAACAGAGAAGCTCTGGATTCCTGGTGTGTCACAGTGTTTGGTCATCAGAAGGATGGAGACACCCTGATCCATCAGGGAGGGCAGCACGTCCTCCACCGCCTCCTTCAGATCTGAAAGAAAAAACTATCAGGTTTACTCATAATAAAGTTATTTAAGAGAAAACCTTGAAGGATCAAAACTTTGTAGAATTTGAGGAAAAATACAGTTTTATCCAAGGGGCGGAAACACCGGAAATGACGAAAAAAAAACCACCTGAATGTGAGCCCAGGATGCCCTACCTGAAGCTGCTATCAGCACTTTGGCCTTGCAGCAGCTGAAGCAGTGCAGCAGAGACTTGGTCCGGATGTTGTAATTCAGGAGGGCGACAGGAGAGCCGAGTTTAGCCAAAGCCAGCCAGGTAAACATGAAGGCGGGCTCGTTTCCCATGAAAAGTGCGACTGTGTCCCCAGCCCTGTAGCCGGGCTGACTCTGGAGCGCCTGGGCCATTTGGTTGCTCTTCCTGTCCGCGTCAGCGTACGAGTGGCTCTCATCTCCAAATACAACAAAAGGTTTGTCTGGACACACTGAGGTTTGCTCCAAGAAACGATCCAAGACGAAGAACAGAGGTTTCCTCCTGCGCCTCGCAGCGTACGACGCTAAAATCCGCAGTAGGTCCCTAAAATACAGAATGTCCATCCAGACATAAGGAGACAAGGTCCTCAGGGCGAAGGGGATCAGGAAGATGCTCGCTAAAAGGATCGAAAACAAACACAAATCCATCGTCTAATCTCTTTTAAAAGCCTGGGAGAAATGTGCAGACCCTACTGCAAAACTCCCTAAAAAAAAAAAAAGTTCTGTGGGGCGGAGCGTTTTCTCAGAATGTACAGAAAAAACTTAAATATTCCAACAAGTTGAGAAAACAGACCCAGTCCTTATTCTAGTGAGGTCAAACCCACATCTAGTTTTCAATAATGACTCCGTTTACTTCTAATTATATTATACTCATTAATAATGACAAGAACATTACATTTAACCCTTTATGATTGTAAGGCATTTGACACGTGTGTGCTTTAAGTAATATAATTCAGTTTATCCAAATAAACATTTTTTAAAGTAACAAAACAGTAAAATAAATTAAATACATTAAAATAAAATAAAAAAAAACAGAAAAAATGTCCTTTTAACTTTCCCCCAATACATTCAGTGGGTGAAATAGAAATATATTTGTCCAAGAGCACATAAGGTCAGTGAGTGTCCTTTAGTGTAAAAATGACATTTTTTGTTGTTTTTGATTTATTTTGGAATCAATTTATTTATTTGACCTTTTTTAATGTTTGTAATTTTTTAAAACCTTGTTACTTTTTCCTACTTTTTATTATTTTTAAGACTTGAAGGTTTTAGGCTGCAAATCAGCACAAATCATCAAATCTTGTCTTATAATGGGTTAAAACAAAAGAAATCATTTAAAATACTTATTCCCTAATCGATTTAAGAAGATGCTGTTCTCTTTTGTTTTCTTTCTGAACACACTTTATGGTTATTTCTCTTTTAGGAGAAGCTGCCTGCGATTCTCCAAATGACCACATTATTTTCATCAGCTTTTAGGGCTGAGAAGTACAAATAATCCCATAATATTATTATTAGAAACATTTGATAGCAGTCATTTATCTGTTAAGTGAATGCAGAAGCGTGGTTAGGATAAACATCGGGTTCCAGCTCAGACATTAATTTTTGAGCGGAGGTTTCATATCAGTGTTCCTGTATCTTTGATCATTAGTACTCCAGACTTCCTGAAGGTATTTGATTGTTTTTCTTTGGACTTTGGCTGTTTTCCTCTCTATTTCAGTTTTTGTACTTGATCCTGTTCAGAAAAATGTTTTTATTGTTGTTAAAACACTGACCTCTGAATCATTCAGGCATAAAAGAACTAAACTCAAGAAAAAACCAGAGTTGAGTTGACACACAACAAATAACTTATGAGAACCAATTTAAAAACCTGTTTGTTTTATTGCCTTATCTGACAGAATGGTTAGCACCAACAAGTAGATTTCCTGAGTGCCATTAGCTTCATTTATCATCCAGATGATCAGCTGAAGGACGATGCTTCTCTCAGGTTCTGGTTAATTGGATTTGTTGCTGTTTCGTAAAAACGTGACATCTAAATTCTGTTTATCTGTTGTTGTTTTGAAACCCAACTCTTCATCTTTTGTCTCCACTTGTCCATTTTCTCATTATAAAGACAAATTGAGTGTTGCCCTATTAGACACAATGACAAAAATTTACAAAGCAACAAGAGTACAAAGAAAAACTTTAACAGACCTTCAGAAAGCCTGAATATTGTGAGCTGGAGGGATCAAAATTCATCCATATATTGGATCTGGACCCCAGTGATTCCCACATTGGGGGTGCTGTAATTGTAGGGGGGGTGCAGGATTTTTTTTTTAAGTTGAGTGCTAGGACACTGCTTGGACAGGTTTTTGACAGGGCTAACAGAAAAACACAAAGAAGATCTGCAGCAACAAGCTGGCTCACACCAGTCATTGAGAAGATGGGAGAATAAATATTTTTTTGTAAAAATAAACCTTTACATTGTTTTTTATTTTCTCAGGGAGTTTTTCATGTTTTAAAACCCTTTTTTGCACCGAAGCATGTTTTGAAGTTTCTATTGAGCTGTAAAAGTGGTTAGTTTGTTGTTTTTTAAGAAAAGGTTGAAACCATCACTCCTCCCCGGCCGTTGCTACACCTGGTAACTATGGCCGTAAAGCAGGTAGTGACATCATCTAGGAGACCTACCCGCTCCTCAAAACTGTTTAGTGCGGTATCTGGCCAGTAGAGGGCAGCAGAGTGGTGGCAAATATAAAAAAGGTCAAGTTTCTAACTCAAAAATCAATTAGATCAATTAACAATTAAGCTGTCCACTCCACGGTGGGTAAAATACGCAGCGCCAGGCGCAGACCCTCCATAGAGCCAGCCAGGTTATGATGCTGCTCAAATGAAATATAGATAAAACACGACTAAAAGGCTTTTGAATAATTATTCTATGCTAATAGATCTGTATTAGAGATCTATTCATTAAACATCCAGAATACCAAAGTCTAACCACGCCAAAGGGCGCATGATTACCGTTTTATTCACCAGCTTTAACCAACATGGGGTTTACACCTGAGAACCAACTTACTGTAGTTTTAAACATAAAGTATTTTGACCATTTTTGTTTGACATGTTATTCCAGCTGCTCTCCAGCTGGGGGCTTCCTTTTTAAAAAACGTTCTGTTTCATTGTGTGTAGCTGTTATTGATGTGTGTGACGTCTGTAGGTAGGTATACTGTATGTGTCTGGGCAGGATGTTGGTCCTATTTACCATCTGAACTTTTTACAACTCAATATTGTTTTTACATGTGCAGAAGACTTTCCTTTCTTCTTACAAAATGACTTTGTTGCTGTTTATTCAGCATTTGATTTGATTTATTTCAAACAAAAAACAACAGTTAAATGAACAATGAACATGTCCTATCCTATTTCCTTACAACTTATTCAAAAAGGAGTAGGTAGAAGTATAAACTCATATCGCATTACTCAGTTTACAATCACCTTTACCATTTTGTCTCAAAATGGTGATAATTAGTAATAAACACATACAATGATCCATTGTGTCAAATAGAAATTGGTTGATTTTAGTTCATTTGTTCCATTTGGAACAAAGTAAATGTATTGCACTCTGCCCTGCAGGTATAGCCTGTACCTGTGACCAGATGGGAGAGGAACACATTTCTCCCATATAGAACATTTCACTGCTGGCTGAAGCCGACCTGGCATTCTTTACTATTCATCTGTTCTAAATTTCAGACAAGAACAGCTTCTGTTTGCTGATTACTTGTCTGAACTGAAATCACAATGCCAGACAAATCCTTTTGGTTGTACAATGAGAGGTCAGAGAGACAGAATGAAGGTCAAAATAGACTGAATGCATGTGTTTGTCTGTAGTGTTAGCAAAATATCTCATGAACTAGGCTGTGATGAAACTCTTAGAAAGTAATCAGTGTACAAGTACAAGTAAAATTACCTTTTGGATTAAACCTAATTCAAGATCGCCATCTCAGCATTAACAAACACTCACAAAAGACATCATTTAGTTAATTCTATGGATATTGAGCTAAATTTTGGTGTGTAGTAGCTGAAAATGATCCCCAACACACAATCGGATAAACTACTATTGATCAGTGCTATTGGTCCCAGGATGTTTAGGGACCTGCATGTGCCAAGTGACTCATTTAGTTTGGATCAAAATAACCTTAATATCGTTATTAAAGCTAATCTGTTACAGCTGTTTTGGTTCCATGAAGCATAAATAAAACCCAATGATGCATGATTATATATTTGTTAAAGCCTCGTCAGCATAGGACAGTATGTCTCCGATTAATCGTGCAATTTTCAACAATTATTAAGCAAAAGCAATTAAAGCTGAGCTGTGATGTTTTGAATGAAAACAGCAGGGATTGGCTTATGACCTTTGCTTTTTTTCTGACTGTAGCGAGATGAAAGCCTTCTGTGATTTCTGTCACAGCCTTTTTTCTCCTATTTATTTGGTGGGTTGTGGGGAGACATGGGTCTGTAGATGTGGGTTTCATCTACAGCAATGAGTGCTGCTCTGGTCTGTGAACAAGTTCTCCCTTTCAGCTCAGATCATGATTTACTGTTCCATCTATGTTCCAGCCCTTACTTATGATCGTGAGATTGGATCAACTTCCTCTGTAGGGTATCTGGTCTCAGACTTTGAGATAAGGTGAGGAGATAGAGCTGCCACTCCTCTACATCAGAGGGAGTCAGCTGAAGGGCTCGAGCTTCTGACTAGGATGCCTTCTTGTTACCCTCCTCTAGAGGTTTTCTGGGCACATCCAAATGAGAGGAGACCCCAGGGCAGACCCAGGATCTGTTGGAGGGATTACATAAATCCCCTCTGGCCTGGGAACATTTTGGGATCTTCCAGTGACCTAGAAAGTTGGTTTGCCTCCTTGATCTGTTGTAGAATAGAATGACTTTATTGATCCCACAGTGGGGAAATTCACTTGTCACAGCAGCATACACACAAGAATAGAAAGCAAGTAAATGACGCACGAACCTCACACGATGACACAGAGACAATATAAGAGGATGAGATAAAATACAGATGTGAATTGACAAGGCTGTACAGAAATCAACTGATATTAGAATATCAATATAAAAACAGAATGCAATAGTGAATTTACAAACTGTACAGAAATGTACCGATATGACCATTGCACAGACCCTACTGAGTTAGATAAGAATGAAACTAAGCAGTGGAGTTGTACAGCCTTACAGCCGTGGGAATAAATGATCTGCGGTAACGCTCTGTTTTACATTGTGGAAGTTTCAATCTGCCTCTGAAGGGGCTGCTCAGAAACCTCACAGGCAGGTGTAGCGGGTGAGAGGAGTTTTCCAGGATGGAGGTCAGAGTCACCAACATCCTTCTCTCACCCACCTCCTCCACAGAGTCCAGCGGACAGCCAAGAACTGAGCTGGCTCTCCTAACCAGCTGTTCAGTTTCCTCCGGTCCCGGTCGGAGCAGCGTGCTCCCCAGCAGACCACAGCGTAGTGGACAGTAGAACCAACAACAGAGTGGTCAAAAGTCCTAAGCAGATGGGTGCTCACTACAAAGGACCGCAGCCTCCTCAGGAGGTGCAGGCGGCTTTGGCCCTTCCTATAAAGAGCGTCTGTGTTGTGGGACCAGTTCAGTTTGTTGTTGAAGTGGACACCCGGGTACTTAAAGGTATCCACTACTTCAATTTCTGAGCAACTCCCCCACCGGTGTGGGCGGTGATGCTCCTCTCTGAAAGTCAATCACCATCTCCTTTGTCTTACTGGTGTTTAAGCACAGATGGTTGTGCTCACACCAGCTCACAAAGTCCCTGATGACTGACTGGTATTCCAGGTCATTCCCTTCAGTAACACAGCCAACAATGGCTGAGTTATCAGAGAACTTCTGGAGATGACAGCTGCTGGTGTTGTAGGTGAAGTCTGAGGTATAGAGGCTGAAGAGAAACTGTGAGAGAACCGTTCCCTGTGGAGTTCCAGTGCTGCAGACGACCACCTCAGACATGCATTTATGCAGCCTCACGTACTGAGGCCTGTTGGTGAGGTAGTCCCTGATCCATGCAGTCAGGCATCCATCCACTCCTGCTGCTCTCAGCTTCTCCTGTAATAGAGACGGCTGAATGGTGTTAAAAGCGCTAGAGAAGTCAAAAAACATTACTCTCACAGCACTTTTAGGTGTCTCCAGGTGAGTCAGCGTCCGATGCTATGACAGCATCATCCACCCCCATGTTTGACCTATAAGCAATCTGTAGTGGGTCCATCGCTGGGCTCACTGCAGATTGAAGGTAGGTAAGGATGAGTCTCTCCATGGTCTTCATCAGGAGGGAGGTTAAGGCGACTGGTCTGTAGTGGTCCAGCTCCCTGGTGTGTTCAGTCTTTGAAACTGGAACCACACAGGAGGTCTTCCAGAGGGTGGGGACCTTCTCCAGACAGAGGCTCAGGTTGTGTGTGACCACTTTACAGAGCTGGTCAGCACAGTCTCTGAGCAGTCTGGGGCCGATACAGTCAGGTCCTGCTGCCTTCCTGGTCTTAAGCCGCCTCATTTCTCTCCTCACCTGGTCAGTAGTGATGTGTCGTTCGTGAACGAGCCGGCTCTAAGAGCCGATGCTTTGAAGCGAACGAGAGGAGCCGATGCCTGTCAAGTAGAGCCGAATAGGGCTGGGACGACGCGTCGACGTAATCGATTACGTCAACGCGTAAAATAAGTCTACACAAAAAATGTGCGTCGATGCGTCATCGCTTTCAAAACAAACATGGCGCCAGTGAGTAAATCAGTCCACCCGGACTCGTAGTTAAAAAGTATGGGACTATTTTAACAGAAAAGGAAGCGAATCAGTCGTTTGTCGGCTTTGTAAAATGGAAATGGCCGATCATAAAAGCACGACGGTGCACCAGCATCTCAAGCGGCATCCAGGAGCAGCTTCCGCAAATGACAAAACACCGAAAGTATTCTACTTTTTTACTAACGCTGGTTTTTACTAGGGGCGCAACGGAACGCTGGTTTTTACTAGGGGTGCAACGGATCGTCACTGATCCTGATCCCTGTGGATCGCCCTCTATAGTTTGGAACGCATGTGTTCCGGGCGACGCAGCGCTCGCTAAATCATCTCCGACACTCTGCTTATATGCTTACGCGCTCTGAATCTGCAAATAATTCCCGTCTGAGAAAGACGTTGGTTTTGCCATCACGTATAGAGGTTCAGGCTGTTGGAGTCGGTCGTTTTAGTTCACCAGAACAAAGATCCCCGATCAATATCTGGTCAAGTCTGTTGCGCGCCCGCGGAGCAGCTGATTCCTCTGTCTCTCTCTGTCAGCTAGAATAAATAGACAGATAGACAAACCAGACTCATCTATTTCTGTCTAAGATAACGTAGTATGTTGGGCTTTTATACGAGCTAATGGACGTTAATATAACCGGAGTTCTAGCAGGAGGCTCAGAGCAGCGCCTGGAGCGTCACGCCCCTCCGCCCAGCTGTGACCGCAGGGAGAGACTAGTTTCACAGAAACAGGTCTGTGACCCCGGAGATTTGCATTTAAGTCCATCTCCCTCATTAATTACCGGTAGTTTTAATATTTTTCAATATTATTATTATTACTATTATTATTTATTGGTTAATATAGCCCTTTACAACAGTCAACTAGACAGCCAAAGTGCTTTACAAGCCTAAGTAAAAGCAAAAATACAAATAAAAGAATGCATTAAAAACAAACAAAACTAAGAATTAAAAGGAATCAGAAAACTGGAATAAAAGTCAACACTACGGAGTGTTAAAAGCCTTCCTGAATGAAAACGTTTTAAGATTGAATTTAAAAAGGCCCAGGTCAGTGACTAGTCGTAGGTCCAATGGAAGCTGGTTCCAGAGTCGGGGTGCCGCCACAGAGAAAGCCCAGTCACCCCAGTGTTTATATCTGGTCCTCAGAACTTTTAGAAGAAACTGGAATGAAAATTGTATTGAAGCATTGGATTGACATCTTGAGTTAAATGTTGTACTACTACAAACTTTATTTTCAAGTTTTTTATTAAAATGTGTTCAAATGAAGAAATTTGTGTTTATTTCATTGAGATACTTAAAATAGCAAATGTCAAATTACTATACAAGTCAAATAATGGGGAAATAATCGGTAATCGAATCGAATCAAAATCGAATCGAATAGAAAAATGAATCGTTAGATGAATCGATGCATCGAAAAAATAATCGCTAGATTAATCGATTACAAAAATAATCGTTTTGCCCAGCCCTAGAGCCGAAGCTTCAGTTCAGCTGCTACTGCCCGTCAGCTTTGCTGAAAATCCATTTATTTATTAAAGCCCCCTGCCACCGAATGGATTTTTCCTATATAAAGTTTACCTTTATGGGCGCACAGAACAGTGGCTCATAATGCCGACTCGTTCATGAATGACACATCGGACGAGGATCGTACCATTACGTAAAAGAAGGAAGGGGGGCAAACGCTCCAAAGACAGCGAGTGTTGTACAGGCCAGGTACTGACACAGCACCTCGCTGTGACAGACCAGAAGCAGCTTTAAATGCAAACACATCTTTAAAAAAAGGAGTGACGAAATGAGTGGAAACTGAAAAAGAAGCTGCATTTCAGTGATATTGGTGACTGCAAAGCTAAGCTTATTTAATGTGTTTGCTGTGGTTTTATGTTAGTGTTCATTTAAAGCTTTTATTAAAATGTTAAACAATATTAACTGTACTTTTTGTAATGAAAGAATGCATAAAAATACACAATGTCTGGAAGCAATGAATAAAAATTGCTTAATTAGGCTAAAATATAAGCATCCAAACAATACTAAATGAAGAGCCATTCGGGAGCCGCAAGAGCCGACTCTTTAAAGGGAGCCGATTCAGAAGAGCCGAAGCTTTGAAAAGAGACGGAGTTCCAGGGGCGGATCTAGAGGGGGGGCCAGGGGGGCCAATGCCCCCCTGATAACAAGCTTGCCCCCCCCTGTGGTCCCCTGCTAAGTGCTGAGTGTTTTAGAATGTTCCCCTTTTAAAAAAGCAGCTGGCCCCAGCCTGGCCCCCCTCTAATTTTTTTCTAGAACCACCACTGTGGAGTTCCCATCACTACTGGTCAGATGTGAAGGAGAGCGGGGAGAAGGAGGGGTGATGTTGCGGTGGGGGGTCGATGGAGGAGGGAGGAGGTGTGGAGTGTTGGGAATGTTGGGGGTAGGAGGAGACTGAAGGGGACAGTGGAGATGTATTATATCTACAACCTGACAAGTGGTGGAAACTGAGTAGATGGAACTGTCTTCCGCACTATCCAACGTGCTTTTGACATATTTCTTATTGGCATGAAAAGCACATGACTTTGACAGCCGGATTAGAAAAACACAACACGACTGAAATCAGAATCAGAATGGTCTTTATTGTTACTGCAAGCTACTAAATTATGGTGGGGCTCCAGTACAATGAACAAGTAAAATACTAAAAGATATTACTCTCAAAACAGTATTAAAATGGTGATCATAACAAAGTGACAAACATACTGAATTGGAATAAAGTCCAGATTCAGTCATTCATTTATCAAGAGTTGGGAATGTTGCATTAAAAAAAATAGATGGTTTTTTATTGTCTCATATGTGATAACCTTTTATATATTCCAAATCATCAATATATGTATTTCATTGATTTTGAATGTGTAAATCCAACATAAAGATGCTTTGTTTCACACCCTGTTGTTTCTGATCATAACAGAAAAACGACCATGGGTCAATAACACCAGTATGATATATTTAAATAGCTTTGGTTCTCTACGTGCTGATAAGTTTATTTTTTTATTTTAAAAAATGCTCAAGAATGCAGTTTATTTTTTGTGGTTGTAATTGGTTGGTTTAGGGGGTGGGGTGGCTGTTTCCTGCAGGGTGTGGGTCAAGGGTGAGGGTTGGGGGATGGGATGGTGGCCTCACCCAGGGCGCTATACATGCTAGAGCTGCCTTTAAAACATATCTTATCTGTTCTGTGCCTCATATATCATTATATATATTATTGAGATATGAAGATGTGGCCTTGCTGCTCTCCTGCCCTTTTATGATTTTTTTTATCACAGCTGCAACTTTTCAGCATTTCCTTTATCACATTCTGTCTAGATGGTTTCTGACTACAACCTTTAATGGTTATTATTTTATCTAAATAACGTAAGGAATCTGAATCAAATAAGACACTCACCTTCCAAAAACTTTAAGATTAGTCTCTTTAGTCCACGGAATATTTTCCCAAAAGTCTTGGGGATCATAAAGATGTTTTTTTGTAAACGTGAGACAGGCCTTTGTTTTGTTTCTGGTCTCAGAGCTTTTCCATGGGTGCAGTTTTTGCCCCCCTGTCTCTTCCTCATTGACTCTGTAGGCCTTTGAGACTCTGTAGTGTCTATCAGCATGTGAATGACTGACTGATGTAAAGCGCTTTGCATCCATGACTTCGAAAAGAGCTTTACAAATGCAAAACATTAACATACATTTACCTCTGACTTCAGCCTTAACCAAGTGAGGCCTGCAGTACTTCACATGTTTTTCTGAGTTATTTTGTTCTCAAAATTTGAAATTCATAATGTATTGCTTTTTGAGATCTTTTAGCCGACTCCGCATTGTAGACGTGATTTCCTAATTCTACGGGTCTGGTCTGGCAGTAATCAGGCCTGGGTGTGTCTAGTGGAACTGAACTCAACTAGTCAATGTGTAAGCTAAAAGTGAGGATTTAACTAAGGAGGAAATCAATTTTTCACATAGCGCCAGGTTATTTTAGATAGCTTTTTCCCACTTTAAAAACGTAATCATTTAAAATCCGCTTTTAGTATTTACTCAGGTTATCAGTGTTTGATACTGTAATGTGTTTGATGATCTGAAAATGTTTAAGTGTGACCAAAAAAAACAGCAAAAACTGAAGAAATCTCTAAGCTTTTCTGTAACCTTCTCTCAGCACTGTATGTGCAAGTCCTAAACTATGCACATGTGCAGCTGTCCTCATCAGTCCATAGGACCTGCATTTGCACCTAATACCCCCTCTGTTGACATCACGTGGACCCCAGCAGACCCTGACTCGATCGTGAACCTGAAAAGTAACACCTGCATGAGTCGCTGCACTGTTTGCATATGGGTTTATCTGCTTTTTAATGTTTTCTCACATTTCGTGACCCCTCAAAATATGACTAACAATAAGAAAAATGTTTATTTTAATATTTTTTAAAATGTTTTTGTTTTGACATGCCTTTTGAACCAGATGAAGATGCTGCAGAATGCATATCATCTGAGTCTTGGGAATTAGCCAAAGATTTTTTTAGAGGGCAAGGAAATATCAGAAGTCACTGAGGTCTGGGGTGGGGGTTGTGAAACTCTTGTGAGCACAGTCCAGTGAAGCATGTGGTGTGGACTCCTGTACAAAGCTCCCTATCTCTTTGATTATATTAAGTCTCTGCTCAGCTTTTTCAGTTACATACTGTTCTCCAAAAGGCTCATTATTCCTGTTATTAGACCTACGGATGGCTGAACTCCAAACATGATCATCAGCATTAAAAACACAAAATATGTGTGTGTACATGTGTGTGTGTGTGTCTGTACGCATGTGTGTGTGTGTGTGTGTGTGTGTGTGTGTGTGTGTGTGTGTGTGTGTGTGTGTGTGTGTTAATGAACAAAACCTTATTGTTGGTTTATTTTTAACACCTTCCCATTGAGGTGTTTGTTTTGCTCAGTAAATGGGAGATGAGTTTCCTCAAACTGATACTGATGTGTTGTGACTAAACCAGGAGATAAACCAGACTAGTTTGAAGGGGGGTTGGTTAAAAAATAACCCTTTTAATGGAGTTATTAAACACAGGTATATGTTATGAACAAATTTGGCATTTTCTTTCAGCAAAATATGCAGAATATTCGTTTTTTTTATACAAGAAAGATAAGTTGCTTTGAACCCATGCATTTTCTTTTGATTTGAATCACGATTAATCCCTTTTTAATTGGTGATTTAAATCAAATAAAACAGAATCATAACGGTTTTTTTTTTTTTTTTTTTTTTTTTTGCGCCTTAAAAATAGAAGCAAATACATAAAAACAATCGAATAAATGAAATTGGTCGCTGGACGCGCCTTAGGGGAAATGTGCGCCGTTTAAACATCTTGATCGATTTCCAGGCTTCTTTGGGGGCTATTAAAGCTTTAAGCCGCGTTGATAAGAATTTGCTGGCGTAAGGGATTGCGTTTCACTTTTTCTCAAGTCACGTTGCCTCTCGACCTGAAAGCGACCAATGATGTCGGAGGCACGTAGACCCGCTGCTATAAAGCGGAGCGGGCGCAGCGCCGTCCCCCAGGAACAAACCGAGGAGCTGCGCTGCTGCTGGTTGATTTCACTCTCTATTATTTCTGGGGACAATGCTGCGAGTCAGATGTCTGAGAGGAGGTAGCAGGGGGGCCGAGGCTGCCCATCTGATCGGAGCCATGGTTGGTATCCAGGTGGTTTTTATTTTCACAAAATTTTTATTCTTTTAATCATGCTTTTATTTTGTTTTTACTGACGATGTTCGTTTTGGTGATGAAAAGCACACGTCAATCAACGTGAATAAAGAAATTGTTTTTTTCTTCTCTACATCCGAGCTGATGCATTGGTTTATTGATTTATTGCTTGTCTGGTTAAGCGTTTTGTTTGGAACATAAATCAGGTTACAGAAAGAAATAAACGTGTTTTCTCAGAGGGACTCGGAGAATGCTGAGTCCAAAGACTGATCTGATTTGCATCCCCCACACCCACCTTTTTTTTTCTTTTTTCTGGGTTCCTGAGTGACTGTGAACAGCTGTTTGGCACATATGGCTTTAAACTCAGTGACACTGTTGGTCCTGAGCCAGTAGGGGCCACACTATAGCTGCTATCTGAGGAGATAAGACTACTTACACTACACGTGTACTTTGGCTCTAAACCAATCTACCTAACTCAAGCATTTCTCTTCAAATATGTATTAATTATTCAATTTTTTTCATTGTGTAGTTTGCAGTTTTTCGTTGCACCAAAAAAGGAGTAAAGATGGAGCTTATGCATTTTGATTTAACATGACATCATGTTTTAAAATGAAATATTTGATGCATTTTGCACTTTTTTTTTCTCCCACCCTCCTCAGCTTGGCCGGTCAGTCACTGGCTGGGTGCAGAGGGCTTTCCAGAGCACTTCTAGTGCAGCAGCTGCACAACATCATGCAGCTGAAGAGGAACCTGTTACTGAGCCCCTCCAGCAGGAATGTCCCGTCTGCAGCTACAACGAATGGGACCCCCTTGAGGAGGTGATCGTGGGTCGAGCCGAAAACGCCCACGTGCCTCCCTTCACTGTGGAAGTGAAAGTAAGCCTGAGCCACCTGGAATGTGCAAGGTGTGAATGTGTGACAGTGATTTTATAATCTTGTTCTTAAACTCCCATCAGGCTAACACATATGAGAAGTACTGGCCCTTCTACCAGAAGCATGGGGGCCATGCTTTTCCTGCGGACCACTTGAAAAAAGCTGTTGTTGAGATTGAAGAAATGTGCAATATTCTGAGTCATGAGGGCATCACAGTGAAGAGGCCAGAACCCATCGACTGGTCCGTCGCATACAAAACTCCAGACTTCACATCAACAGGTAAAATGACACAATACATAGAGTTGGTGACGGTGTTTAATGGACTTGTATCGTACAGTATTATTATATTGTATGAACCTGTTGTAGGAATGTATGCCGCTATGCCCAGAGACATCCTGATGGTTGTGGGAAATGAAATCATTGAAGCACCGATGGCCTGGAGGGCTCGATTCTTTGAGTATCGCGCCTACAGGCCTTTGATCAAGGAGTACTTCAGACAAGGTGCTAAATGGACCACAGCACCCAAACCTACCATGGCTGATGAGCTGTATGATCAGGTAAACACTCTTGTTTCATGCATGAGATTAAGTTTATCAGCAGCTTTCAAACACCACCTTTAGGTTTTCCATATCAACTCTGAACTCTTTGCCCTGAGCTGTTTATTGTACTAATACGTGGACAGACACCATACCTTACAGCTTAATTGCTGCATTGTAAATCTTTAATTTCTTGCACCAATCAGGACTACCCCATCCGCACAGTGGAGGACAGGCACAAGCTGGCTGCCCAGGGGAAGTTTGTGACCACGGAACATGAGCCCTGCTTCGATGCTGCCGATTTTATCCGAGCTGGGAGGGACCTTTTTGTCCAGAGGAGTCAGGTATGAAGCTGGTCTGAAATTTGATGGCAATGGCACCAAGACTCCTTAAAACCTTTGTTCATTCACCACACTCTGTAGAGTTTATCTGAACACACAGCTGGAATAAATCCCTCAAATCTCCTGTTTTATGCAATCCCATCTCAGGTTACAAATTACATGGGAATTGAGTGGATGAGGCGTCATCTGGCCCCAGACTACAAGGTCCACATTATCTCATTCAAGGACCCAAACCCAATGCACATCGATGCCACGTTTAACATCATCGGCCCTGGGTTGGTGTTGTCTAACCCTGACCGCCCATGCAAACAGGTATTCTAAAATCAGACTTGTCTCTTGTCTCTTATGGATGCTCTGCTGCCCCCTGGTGGAGATAAATAATTACAACTACAGTTTATTTCAAAATCATCACTTTTCTTTGCTTTTTTAATCTCAGATTGACATGTTTAAGAAGGCTGGCTGGACCATCGCGAAACCTCCGACGCCTTTGATTCCTGATGGTTCGAGCCTTTTGTGAAATTTCTCTCACATAAATATATACATTTTGAGATATTTTTCTTTAAAATGACAATTTCTGTGCAGACCATCCACTGTGGATGTCCTCCAAATGGCTGTCTATGAACGTCCTGATGCTGGATGAGAAGCGTGTCATGGTTGACGCCAATGAAACTGGCATTCAGAAAATGTTTGAGAGCCTTGGTGAGTTCATGTCATCCTTTTAATCTTAAAAATAATTAAAAACATCTATTGTTTTGTTTGTAATGCACAAATTCGTTCTCTGCAGGTATCAAGACCATAAAGGTGAGCATTCGCCATGCCAACTCCCTAGGTGGTGGCTTCCACTGCTGGACAACCGATGTCCGCCGCCGTGGTACCCTACAGTCCTACTTCCACTAGCTTCGCCAGAAAAAAAGGCAGTTTCTATTGAGCTTTGAAAACGAAAGCCTCAATCCAGAATCCTAATTGACAATCGATCAACAATATTCACACAAAACAAGGGTGGAGTTTGCTTGTAAGAAAATCTTGCAAAATTTACATACATGTATTTCAGACGAACGTTTTCTCCAAACCTGTGTGAAACAAATAATGCTGAGGAAGTCTGTGTCACCAAGCTCTCCTCCGGATTGTGTCTATGTGTCTTAAATGAACATTTATGAATGATTTTGATTTGACATCGCTGCACATCTGATTCGCAAACAGCTTTGTTCAGAGATAAATAGCACACATTTGCTCAATAACGAATGTTTATCTGTTTATTCAGTCATGAATCTCAATATAAACTGCATTTCTGGCCTGGCTACTGTGAAGCTGAAGCATTTAAGGCTTATTCATCTAAAAGCCAAAGCTCTGAGGACAAGGTACAATTTGGTATGTGAATGTCACACAAAGCTAGGGCACAGGAGGCAGAAAACTGCCTCCTCATTAAAACTGAGGTGCTTTTCATTCTACAAACCTCTTCCTCCTCACATCCTCTCTCTTCTTGTGATCTGCCTCTTTACTCTGAGGATTCTGGAGAAGGTGCATCATTCCTTGCATCAATCTGTTCCTCATATTATCACTGGGAGAAGCTGAAAAGATGTAAGATCTGTGAAGCAAATGAGGAGACATGTTAGCATAATGAAAAGCACCCTCAGAAAACACAGTTCTGTCTCTTTCCAATATATTTTTTATATAAAGTCATGTGTAAAACATTTACGTAGGTCATGAAGCAATTTTGACGTCTTAACACTAGTTTATTATTTTGTAAAGTTTTTAATTCATTAAACAGAAAAAAGTTCTGCGTATATTTTTACAAATCTATATTGGATATCCCAGGAATTAGCATTTTTTTATATATATATATTTTCATAAAAACTCTGTGGTCCATATCAAATATTGTACACCTTTTGCCTCTACTGTTTTCTCCTGTTGCACATCTGGGCCAGTTACAGTTCGTGCTTCTAGTCATGCTCACTATACTTGGTTGCTTTTGAGTGCAAAGCAAAAACATTTAAAAAAAAAGATGGGCTTTTTTGGAATGAACAATATTCTGTCTTATGATTCCTTTGCTGCTTTTAGATATGTTGAACCGCTTTGATATGTTTTGAATTTACGAATTTTAGGGAAATTGTGTTTCAGTAGAGGAATGCAAGTGATGCTTCATATTGTAATAAATGAAATGAAGAATAACTGTGTCTTTTTTATTTTTGTTTTTTCAACAAATCTATCACTTATTTGTGTTGTGTTTGGTTATTTGTATTTATTATAGAAAAATCTAAACTTTAAAAACAAACCACAAGTACTGAGAAAGAAACATTAATCAAATATAATTCCTTGAAGGAATGCATACAACCCAAAGCTTTACAAGGGTTTAAACTGAGATCCTTACATGTTGAGAAACAATGGAGATTTAGATTTTTCAGTCAAATCCTCAACAAAACATGCACAATCTCACATGATATCATAAGATCTCATGCAGTCTGTTAGAGGATGTGTTGTGAAGGACTCTCACCTCTTATGACACCAAACTTGGTCAAAATCAGTATAATTTTAGTAGTAATTTTTTGGGGATGGCGAAGTTGGACTTGGTGGTTATCTTGAATAGTGTCAACTCCAGGTGTTAATCAGTTGTAGGTGTGTGTTTCATGACTTTCTCCTGAACATTTTCTTAAAATTTGTCCAGTTTTACATGAGCTGTTTTGGTAACAAGACTCCAATGATGAAGTTTGAAACAAAGATCTTGCATGATATGTTTGAACTCAGAGGGTGTATTGTGAAATCAGGTTAGTTCCATTCAAAAATACTTCAGGAATGTTGTAGTAAATCTCATTCATAAAGTTTCCTCAAAGTATATGTAAGTAAATCTCTCATTTCTATGAAAACACAAAAAGGTTAGAGCAGAAAACTTCTTAAAAACAAAGAAAAAAGCTCCTGAAACGAGCTGTCACCTTATGCTGCTCTAATGTAGAACAGGAAGAGTCTCTGAGCTACAACCACACACTATTTAGGCTCAATTTATTTAAAAAAAAATCAAAGTTAAAACACCACATTAATATCAACATTTAATTTATAAAATCTCATATCACACAGTGCTTCTTTATATCTAATAAATTCACCAAAAGCATGAATGAAAACAACAAGAAGGAACTCTGCAGCTAAGAAAAATGTGCAATTCAAATTTTATGCAACAAAGCCTGAATTTCTGACTTTCTCGATAAATGTATGAGTCTGTCTTTAGAACTTGGAGTGACAGCATTTGCCCTCAGTGGTGCCAGAACAGCCTGCCTGCAGTCCTGACCATGTGCACCACTTTGACATTTGACAAGTATTCTGGTGACGTCACTGGCTCCTCGTTGCCTCAGTGTGAGCAGGCTTTATGATGACTACCAGCCCACAGCTGTGAGGAAGCATGTGACTGCTTACTGTACGTCCAAATCTAATCCAGGAAAACACTCTGGACTAAAGGCAGCCGTCTTTCAGGTCAGGTCCAGTCACTTCTGTTTACAGCTGTTTAATTTCAGTGTCTGTTGTCTTCTCTTGCTGATGGATCACTTGTTTGTGCAGCTTTTGGGTTATGCAACAATGCAGCTGCCTCAGCAATTGTCTTTGAACAGAATTGATCTGGATCTGGTAATGATCCAGTTTGAGGGTCTGCAGGAACGTGGCAGTCGCCGCCCTGACTCCTCCTCACCATCAGCACCTTTACATTCAAAATTAGGACAAAAACAGCCAGCAGATCAAGATCATCATTAATTATTTAAAAAAAAAAGAAAGCATACTGAGATATTTTTTGAGCAAAAATAAAATAAATTATTTTATTTTAGGAATATAGATTAATATTTGACAAATTAAATATATAAGCCATTTAAACAATAAATAGTTCATATTGTAATTAGATCAACGTTGTTTAACTGAATTCTCCAAACAAGAGAACAGTTAAATCAGCTGATGTACTCATGGTTGTTGTGTTGGATCATATTCATGAATCACATGTTGAATAAATATTCTGGAGGCACAACTTGTGCAGACGATACACGATACGGCAGCGTGGCCAGAGTTCAGGCAGAAACCCTGTGCTGGAGTGGACATCCTGTGAGACACCTACATATACACAATATCACTTAAAACACCTCAGTAGGCTGACTGTTGCTGACAGCTTTTGTTTTTAACACAACATTCTCTAAAATAAAGAGAACTCTGAAGAATCAAATGTGAACCAAACATATTTATTACATGTTTGTTCAACTATTTGTGGAAAAGAACAAAATATTTTCCTAACTTCAGAAAAATATGTTTCTAAAAGTTGACAGTAGAGAGCAGTAAAATACTGGTTGTGTATCTGGTTTTTGAAAAACAAAAAAACTAGAGTACTTCTTTACATTTCTAAGAAAAATCAGTATGTTGGTTTAATATCTTTATTTTACCCTTATTGATAGAAAATGACTGGCGTGGGGAGATTGATTCCTTTTGTTACCATCAAATCACAAAAAGCATGTTTTAATAAGAAATGTGAGCTTGGAACGTTTGTAACTTTAGTGCCCTCTAGTGGAGATAATGAATAATGCATGCAGCTCTGACACTTGTAAAAAAAAAAAAAAAAAAAAAAAATCTGATTGAAAAAAAAACAAACTTTTATTAAGATTATACATTTTTTACATGTAAAGTAATTTGAGGCTGTTTTTTTAATAAATCAATCAATCTATGAAAAATTCTATCCCATTATGGCATAACACCAGAAATGACTAGACCTGTGAAACATAATGACATTACTTTCAATCCAGCTGGTGAGCAGCATGGACATCTTTTGTTGGTTTGAATTTATAAAAATTAAACTAACTTGTTACTAACATTTTACTTTAAAAGTTGTGCTACAAATAAAACCATAATCAGAAAAGTTTTTAGAAGATACATTTCACTGATGGCAGGTGACGGAGTCAGAATTAGATATAACTTAAGGGTTCACAAAAAAATTTATGATTCCTAACAAAAACTAATCCTGACTCACCATTTATAATATTGGAGTCAGAGAAAACGTAATTTAAGGAAAACCAACCCTTCAGACATGACTGCGTGAGAAACCAGCACACATGGAGGCTGGAGATCAGTGAGGGCTGAAATCTGATCTGGTTTGGGATGCATTCAGACAGAAACATACATTAAAATGTATGAAATGTCCCTTTAGTCTGCTCAGAAACAGCTGAGTACAAATTATTTCAAAGTGGTCAGAAAAGCAGCACATATGTTTTCTGCTGTTAGACATGAAATCAAGCTAATTTACGGTGTTTTTATTTTGTTTATATGAAAACTTTGGGAAATAAAAAATATATATTGATATATTAAAAAAGCATTTTGATTCACTTCAGCTCTGATGAAAGCTATGTGTCATTTTATGTTAACACATTTTTTAATAGACATTTTTATCTGTGTGTTTTGTTTATTTATTTGATTTTTATGTCATCATTTTGTTCAGGACTTCATAAAAGGAAAGGTGTTTTTCAACAGCAACTCTTTCAAAAATAATGACAAAAAAAATAAAAACTTTTTAAAAATATGTTAACACAAACTGATGTTTTATTAATGATATGTTTGATCAAAACTTACGTTGATAATTTGTGTGTATTTTGGACCTGAGAACACAGAAACTTCACACGCCCACCTTAAAGTCAACAACCTAAAAAAGTGCAAAAGGAATTTAGTTAGCTTCTCCAAACAACCTGAAGCTAGAAGTCTGACACAATGAGACTTTGGACACAAAGAGACTTTGCGTATTGTGAAGATAAAACGTACCGTCAGACTGCAAACCAAACATAAACAAAAGTCTTTCCTACAGATGAAGAATGTGCAGCACAAAGTACAACGATAACTGAGGGCCAAACACACGAGTGACAGGACAGCAAATAAAGCAACAGTAAATATGCCATCCCATCAAGCATTACACAGCCAGCGTCACTGCTAACTAACAAAAAACCCCATGGTCTGTCCTGTCCAAGCTCCTACAGATTTACTCAGCGCTCATCTTATGTGTTTAAACTGGTGTGGTTTTGTTTTATAGTGGCTGTAAACCATGTGAGGCTGATATTTATAGCAACTCTAAAGTTGTTTCAAAGTTGACTTTATTTTTAGGACCCTCCTGTTGTAAAGAAAGTAAAAGCTTGTTAGATGTTCCCTCAGGTTGCAGAAAGGTCATTAGAACTGACTCAAACACTGAATGTTTTTAGTCAATTTCACTCAGAATTAAATGCATTTCTGCAGATCTGTAAAGCTTTAACCCCCACAAAACTCCTGAAAATGGCACAAAAATGTCAGTTTTTTTTTTTTGGTCATAGTGAGAAAACACGTGTTGATCTTTGTTTGACTTGGAATGTGAGTCCCTTCAAGTTAAACTGACCAAATGAAATCTCAACAAAACCCCTCAATAGTTTCAAAAAGTTGAACTAAAAAGTGGCGATGAACCAGTTCTGGGTTTATGGGCTGATAAAAAGTTCAGATTCTTGTACATCTCTGTCCTAGCAATACAAACCTTAACTGATTACAATTTATTTGGCAGAATAGTTTTTTAAATGTCTAATTTGTTCAAAAATCATTATTGTGCAAAGAAAGATTTCCACATGAAAGATCTTGAATTGCTACCTGAAATGAGTGCTTATGTGATGGTGAGGTCACAGACTGGGTCAGGTATTTTATTGCTGCTTCTTGGTGATGGTGCACTCATTGATGAGAAAAATCCTCCAAACACACATGTTTGCAATTCAGATCAGCCAGCCATTTATCACCACATTTATTGTAAAAGTGGAGTGCTGTGAATATTCTGATAAATTTAACTAACAGAGACATACTGTGTTGATCAGATTTAGATTTTTCAATAATCCCCAAAGGGAAATGTGTGCTTACAGTCCTCCATAAGAAATATAAATACAAACATGCATATATTTAGTAAAACTATTTTAAGTCAAGCTGTGATTTTACCTTCTGTTTTAATAATCAGAGACACATTATTGGATCACACACTTTTCGGACTGTAAGAATAAAACCAAATGATTGATGGATTTATGAAAATGTTTTAAAACAGTTGTATTTCCTGAATGTTAACCCATGCAGACCCTTATTCTTGTCTCTACTACACCAGCTCTTCCTGGAGGACCGGGTACCTGCAGCAGTCCTGACGCTGCAGCCTCAGGTCAGTCCGGCTTCCTGCTTTCAAAGTTCCCACGGCGCGCGGAGGACCGCCCCTCTCCGCCGAGCGCGGCTCTGATTGGCTGCGCGCGGCTCATTTGCATTAACGTCAGTAAAGGCTGTAGGTCAATCCGTGCGGGTGCTTTTATTGGATGTGCCGCTGTCAAGCAGTGCTGAAGAATTGGAAGGACAAACGCCAGAAAAGGCAGAGAAAAGACAAACATTAAATCAGCATTATGTAGCTCGGCTTTGCCTTATTCCTCCGCTCGTGTCAACCCGAAATAATCCTCGCGTCTCTCGATTTCACATCTGAAACTTGTGGACACGGAGCGGGTTTTTTTCCTCTTTTTTTAAGACCTTTTTTTCCCCCTCCCTCTCCGTGTGTCTCTGAAGCGACTGGATTCTCCAGAGGTGGTACCTCCACACGTTACAGCCTTTACATCCGTCTTTTTAAAAAATATTTAAAGAAAAACCATCCAGAATGAGAGAAAAATCGCGGAGCCTGGTGCGACTGTAGCCCAGCTGCTCCCGGGTTTGGACCTCCTCTATCAGGCGGATCATCCTCAGCCGGGCAGCGGATGCCTGAATGGAGACTGCGAGCCATCTGAAGGTTTCTCTGCTTCCTAAATGAGTGGATTCGGGCTGATAAATGGAGCGTCCCGTCTGGCCACACGGCCTTGTGTTTGACGGAGGCTGCTTGACATGGGAGCGACTGACCAGAATAACACTCCGCAGTGTGAATATTTCAGCCTGTTGATGATGAACCGCTCAGGACTGGAGCAAAGTGTGCTGGAAACCGCTTTCCTGGCCCGTGTCTTCAGCTGAAGTGGCTCAAGCAGAAGAGAAAAAAATCCAAACAAAAGCATTATTATTATTATTGTTGTTGTTGTCTTTGATGGCTTGGAGGTGGAAGAGGACCTTCTCGGACGCAAAGAATGGATAAAACTCCTGCGTGAAGCTGGCTTTGGAGGACTGCGTGGTTTGTTTTAGGCCTTGATAGCAGTGAAGTTGAGGGGGAAAATGAGAAAATGGTGATGTGGTACGAGTTGGAGGCGAGAAGAGGAGCCGGAGTGAGGGATAAAAGGGGCCTGAGCAGCTGAAGGATAAAAGGAACCCACTTTTTTCCCCTCCAGGACAAGACAGCTGCTTTGATTGAGGATCTCCAATTAACTTCATGTAAAAAAAAAAAAAAAACACAATAAAAAAACAAAACAGAGAGAGGAAATCAGCTTCCTGGCTGAGGGGTGGGGGGTTAGATAGATATATTATTCATGCCTTATGTCAGAGCAACTGGAGAACCGGTTTTGCTGTGGCCTAGATGATACATCCATATATGCATTTCTAGAAATATCTTTGAGGAAGAGGAAGAGTGGACCTTCAGAGAACACGCAGAGGGCGAATGACACTCTTGTAGCCTCAGAGTAACTGCGCAAAAAGAAAAAAAAGTCTGAAGTGGGTTGAAGCATGGGCTGTGCTTCAAGTATTCATATCTCTGATAGGGTGGTCTACCACAGTGGAAAAGAGTCTGAGGATTCCCACTCTCCCCAGCAGACTAACACCACTCAGCATCAAGGAAATCCTGCCTCTGGACTACTCCTAAAACCCCCCAGCTGCAAGGTGAGGGAGTCCACACTCACATGTGTGTGTGAGAGGAGTGTGTGTGTTAAAGTTGTTCAACCTCTGTTTTAGAGTTTTTGTTTTTAAAAAGTAGACAAAGCACATGGAGGAGGTTCAGGAATAAAAGGGTGAAACTAAAGTTTGACAATGCAACACAGCAGGGCCTGTTTTTTTTTTTTTTTTTTAATTTCTGGTGTAAAAGTACCCCAGCCTTTTTGACAAACACACTTTTTTATTTAAACTCTTTGCAGTGTCAGTACTAGACATTATATTTAGCTTACTTTAATTAATGTAACTCAAAGGAGACTGTCATCGGCCCTTCACACTAACTGTTTTGGGTAACCTGCTGTGTAAAAGTCTAGAAAAGAACCTAAAAAGTGAAAGCTAAAGCCCTGAAATCAGTCATCGCCCCTGGTTCATGTTTCACCTCTTATGAGATCTTATCCAGAACTAAACTTTTTCACTTTTGTTCCTAAAATCAGACCATTTCTACTCATTTGGACACCAGAAGCATTTATATTTTAATAGATGTGCAGAAAACAATTAAAATATATGGTTTAGTGAAGGAAACTATTTCATTCTGTCTCTAAATGAAGAACACTGACTGACAAATCAAATGTTTGGACAGTAGCTAGTGTAGGCTTCTGTTATCACCAAGCGCCTCCTTAAAAAAAAAAAAAAGTGTGATCTTGTGAATTAGGTTGTGTGTGTGAATGTGTGCATTTTTTCTGACAGACTGTGGGCTATTTGAGGGCCTCTGTCAGGCTGAATTTTGTGGCCAAATATCAGGACAGGATGCAGTGAGAAGTTGGTGTGACAGATGCCCCCACGTCAGGACGCCCACTGTGCCTTTGATTGAATTAGCTCCCTGATTGAGTTAGACTAATGGTACACAAATCTTCTCCAGCTGGAAATGGTTAATCCCTGCTCTGTAAAGTGTCATTTTTAACATCATCTTGGGTTTCTCTGATGGGATTGCTGGGTTTTATCTCACCAGGATGCATAGGGAAACTACATTATAGTCGACTTTTATTGCATGTTTGCTCATTTAAGGCTCAAACTCTGCCGCTGCTTGTTGTAGTTCTTTTGATTTCTTTTTCTCAAAGTGATCAATAGTGGCCATTGATTGTTGTGGAATTGTTTTCCCATTTCACATAGATTTAATAAGGCCTATTGCAACACAATGTCTCCGTTAAAAAAAAACTCATTAGAGACGGCTTTTCTTTATTTTTAAGCCAAAATGAACACGTTCCTTTGAGGTGACAGAAACAATTAAATGTGAGGATTTAAATGTGGTGGTTGTTGGTTGTAATTGTAAAAGTATGGGATCCAGTTTTGATTCTGACACAAGTACTAAAGTTACCACACAGGATTTGGATTATAGCAGGTGAAACATTTGGATTAGTCACAACTTATAGAGCTAAATATTTGAAGATCACTATAGTTTTAGATGAAACATCATTGTACTTCTATGAAACACTGTGGTTGGTGTTTTTGTGTGAATCTGAGGGGAGCCTTCCACCTCCAAAGGGCTTTATTCACATTTACACAGCTGGCAGGGTTTGCGCCATCATGCAGAAGTTTGGCACATTGCAAAACTGAATGAAGCAAACGATTTGACTCTGCTTTATCTGGCGTGATTTAAATTTTTTACCTCTTGAAGGAGGAGGAGTCAGAGAAAGGACATGTGCAGGAACCTACAGTGCGAGAACGACTCAGTAGAACTTTGGGAGTGTGATGTGAGTCTTTGTCAAGGGTACGTTACCATCTGGGCTGCTCTGGTGATAAGGCTCAAGTACAAGGTCCTGTGATAGTGGGGCTTTTTTTGTGTGTGTGTGTGTGTTTTTTCTTAACATGTGTGCTTGTGTGTGTCTGCGTCTACCTCATCCAAACACGAACCGTTTATCTGGCCTTGACTCTTCCAGTCGGATTACCCTCTCTCAAGGAAATCAAGTAGCTCTCCTGCCTGAACAGCAAATAGAGAATCAGTTTGAGCCTAAACTGCAAAGGGCAGTCAAAGGTTCTAAGCTTCATGTATCTAAGAAGTAATGGCATCTTATAGGATTAATAAATTATCTGCAGTTTTGCACATTTTAAGGTTTTGGTCTCATCATAACATAGATACAACAGATTTTAACCACAACATAAACAGGTGTTTTGGTGTTTAGTAAATGTATGTGCGTGGAAGAAGATCATTTTAGATCTTAGGAACTCTGTTTTGCTTTTAAATGTTTCTCATTGTTTTTTACAAGAAAAATAATCGCTTCTCTGTTGTTTTGATCAGATCAGTGTCATGATCCTAAATGTCAGCCAGAAATCTTGAGCATTCTTTATAAAACAAAAAGTAAGGTTTTCACTCATTCTTTTCTTTTATCGTTTCTTTATTAAGACTCCTGTTGCAGAATAACTTGGAGAATGGAGCCACCATGTTTGAGTTTTAGGATTATATAAATCAGGTGATGCTTATTGCCTGGATTTTCTTCCTAGTGTGTTCTTGTTGCCTGATTTAGTTAAGTTGAGAACTAATAACTAGTTTGTTGTGCAGACACACTCTTCATCCAGAAAACTCTTGCATGCAGATCTAGGTAAGCGTGCATGACCAAAGTGAACAAAAGTAGAGCATTTAGACACGATAAGCTCAGGAGAGTGGAGCAATTTGCTTTTAAAGAAAAACAGCACTAGATTTATCACCCGACAGCGGTTCGGATTTATCAGGGGAGACGTTGGAACCAAACTGGGGTTATCTCCAAAATATGTCTTTAAAAGCATTTCCACAAAAAGTAATAGTGTCGTAAATTAGTTTCACTACCTGAAATGTCATCTGCTGTGAAACAGAAGGCTTTTTAAACTCTGCATGTCCTCGGATCCACTAACAGAAATGAAAAGATAGCATGAACCTCAAAACAAATGATGAAATAAAAATACAAAGTGAAGGAAATCAGATCTACAGTCATAAAAGTAAGGAATGGCTCCCATCTACTTGAATCCTCTTGCTAAGGCTTACGTCATGGCTCAGTCGCTCCAGTCATCAAAGGGTTGTTGGCTAGCAGAGCCTACGCCACGCTCAGGACAGTCCAGACTCTTTTCATGTGTCGTTCCACGATGCCAAGCTACCAGAGCAGGGACTTCTTGTCCTGTCCATCTTCAAGAAACTCCTGAAGACCTCTAGACTAGCTCGTACCTTCCCTACTCCTCTGGACTCCCTTAGTGCACTTCACGGTCACCTTAGAGACTAGTGTTCGACCATCCAAGTAGTTTGTTTAGGGTTAATGTCAGGGTTAGTTATTTGTTAGCCTCGACTGTAACTTCTTGGTTACAGTATGTAAGTCGCTTTGCATAAAAGCATCTGCTAAACACATAAACATAAAATCCATTCCAAAGACATGACCCCAGTTAGTGCTGTGTGACAAAAACACCCACAGAATTTAAACATCTTTAATCTTTTGGAGGAAATGTGTCTCTCTAGTTAACAGCGATGTGACTTTTTGTTTAATAGTTTGATTTTACAGTTTTACCCTGGGCTTCTGCCTCTGTGGATTTCACACAATATTGTTTTTCTTTGACTGGTTTTGATAGTTTGCAGTTAAAAACTTGATCAAGCAGAAAAGTGTAGTTAAATTTATACGGTTTTGAGACACCATTTATTTATTATGCATGCTAATGACACAAAAGCCATAAAATGATTTGTTTTACATTTGATGTAATATAGGATTTGTTTTCAAATGTCTAAATGGGTTTTATGTATCGTGAAAAAGCACCAACATTTTAGAATATAAGTTCATATTGACTCATATTAAACTGCCACTAACACCATGGGGTAAGCAGTAATGTATTAAATAACAGCTGCATGCTGCTCATTACTGAAGCCAAGTAGTTACATTTTTGTCTCATAAAATCAGGATTTGGCTCTTTGTGGACTGAGGTTCTTTTTGTAACATGACCAGAAGTCTTTCATTTATTTTTTTAGTGAGGAAAAGACTTTGTCTGGCTCCTAATGCTCAAAAAAGACTACTGATTGGTGAAGAAATGAAATCTTTTTTGTTAGGTTCTTCTTTTCCCACGAAGAATTTTTGATTTAATTAATATTGACAATTAAAATTAATTTAAAAAATTAAAACATTTTGAAAGAGGCCAGCATTTTAAGAACACCTTCTTATTTTGACAAATGATGGAATTATAACTGACTGTACAATCCTCAAAATCACATTCAGTGTGATCTCATGCATTTATTGTAAGATCTTAGCTGATCTGTAAGGATTGAAAATTTGTTGTAAAGGATTTTGTTATCGCAACAAAATTTAGCTCAATACTTGTAAAGTTTAATGAGCCACTTTTGAGTTTGCTAATATTATTAGCTCTGTCAGTCATCTTGAATAGGACTCAGAAAATAAATGATAAACAAATCAATTTACTTTCTGGGAACTTTATTGAAAATTGTCTAGTGATTTATCAATATTTTACTAACAGATGGGGTAAAAGTCTTAAACAAAGATCTGACTTGTACTCTTATTACTCAGAGTACCGGTATGTGTTGTAAATGACTCTTGGTTGTGACCACACCATATTTGTGCTGAATATCTGTGAAACGAACTGAGTAATAAGGATTTTAGTGCTTTGTTCAGATTAGATGTGGAGACCATCTTGAATTTGATTAAAGCGGCTCTCTGGAGCATTTTTCTCTGTATCAAAGTTTTCTAAATGTTTTAAATGATATTTCAGGTCTAAACTATGATCTATGGGTTGAGTTCCACAACATCTGTCATTCTGATGAAGACCTCCTTCCTCCTAGAGACCCCTTTCCATTATTTCTTGCCGCCGACATTTTTCAGCCAATGAAATTCAAATGTCTGCATTCTCTCAACATGCACGCGCATCGACCAAACCTGTACCAGTAGGGGGCGCTGTCGTACAGGACGCTCCGTGTGTTTCTCTGCCGTCTCAGCCGTTCACTGAGGACTCACGGCTCATTTCTACTAAAAACCTACCCATTCTCCAGCTAAAGACGGGTTTATTTTTATTTTTAAACCTTTCACCTCACAGAATGGCAAGGCTTGACAGGATTACGCGTTTATTTTGGTCAGAAAGTTCATCCAGGGCCGAGTCAAGTTCAGCTTCAGAGTCCAGCAGCAGCTCTCTGCTAACAGAGCTAATATCAGAAGCAGCAGGGACAGAGAGGGCTCATCAGACCCTCGTAGTATTGTTGGAATAAGATTGTGAACTGTGAGTGATTAAACCCTACACACATTGAGCTGTACAGTTCATGTCCGAAGTATATGCGCCGCGTGCACGCGCGCACACGCGACCAGACGCGTGTGTCGAGATGTTTTGAGGAGGAGCCTTTGGACGTTAGATTCAAAAACTGCTCTCCTGATGAAATCCTCCAGAGTGCGGCTTTAACTCCAAAGGTTGATCAGCTACAGGCGATTTAAAAAAAGATGAAAACCACTCATTGTAGGAATGACTGTGACACATGACAGCTCAGTTGTTGATCTGAAAACTTTAGAAAATGGGATGTTTAACCTAAAAAAATCAGTTGTTGGCCTTGTTAACGTGGAGAATTAAAACATAGGTGAGTTACAAGATGGGATAGAAAGTTTGAAATTATGTAAAACAGTTCCTCAGTATGTTAACTTTAGTGACAGATTTTCTACATGAGACTTCCTCTTCAAGAGGTGAAGGAGAAAACATGGTTCCTTTAAATCATGTGAACAAACTGATGCTAAGCTAAAGTCTCCAAACCAAACACCTCAAGGGACAGCTTTTAAATCTTATGTAGTAGATTATGATGGTCTTCTGACTTGAAGAACCTCTCTGCATTTGTCCAGTTTTCTCTTCCACTGCATCTGTAGTAATGTGTGTGCGTGCGCATGTGTGTGTGTGTGCGTTGAGAGTCACTGGGTAATTTATTCCAGTAGAGGCCAAAGACTTAGCACGGTGATGAATTAATCCACTGTGTTTTTTCTGCTGGCTAAAAGGACAGCGTCTGATATTAGTTCTTTTTATTTCTCCCGTATCAGACTTTATATGCTCATCTCCGTTTTTGATCATATTACATTTGTTCTTAGAATTACCGCTCTAATCACTTGAGGTTAATAATGTCTACTTAACAGTTATCAGTTTTTATGTGGATCATTTGATACACCGGGGAAGAAGTCATCTCTCTCTGGATGTTCTAACATCCATTTGGCTTCTTAGTCCGTGTCTTTGTTTTTGCAGTTGTTGTATGGATCAAATGATGGACTGTGCTTATCTATGTTTATCAAAGCTGTCATGGGTGTATATATACAGCGGTCTTTTATAGCTCGGTGTACGGCACCAGCTCCTGGCGGACTGCATTGGCTTGCAGTTTGAGCTCCACTCTGTGAGGATTGGTTTACTAGTGGTGGGACTCGATTAAAATAATTAATCAAGTTAATTGCACGCTTTGTAATTAATTAATTGCAGTTATTTGTATTTTAAACAAGGAAATTTGCCCCAAAAGCAAATTTTTTTTTATTTAAAATAATTTTAGTGGGGGGACAGAATCAAATAATAGACCTGAACTTCTTTTTCTTTTTAACCCCGTGTCCTGTCCGGCTGTGGAGCAAACAGAACAGATGTCTGAGTGCCAGGAATAAGCCCAACAGTGTTGCTGTTTCAGGTGAGACGTTACAGCCACTGCTATAATGCTCCTCCTGACTTGCGTTTAAATATAACCCCCAAAAACTTTATTATAATATTTTTATGGTTGATTTGAATCACAACGGACACAGAGCCTGAAAGGGAAGGGAAGGGTACAGAAAGAAGAGTGGGGTAAACAGTAAACATAAAAAGTAAAAAGTAAACAGAAAAAGTAAAAGAAGAAACAAGATGAAGAATCCACTTCTAGACCTGCAAATAAAGCACAAACAAGCAGATTCCACCAGGCAGCCACAGGAGGGAGAGCAGGCAGACACCCCCAGCACCCAGCTCCAGACCCCGAGACACCCCAATACGCTAGCGGAAAAAGGCACCACCCAATGCTGAGGCGCAGCCAGGGAGGATAGTCTCTACGGAGGAGGGCCTAGCATGTCCCAGAAGGCTGGGAGAGACCAGACCTGACAGATGAACAGTCACACACGGACTCAATCACTGTAGACCTAGACAATAGACCTGAACTTTAAAGCCATACTCAGTAACCAGGTAAACAAACGAGGTCTCGCTAGCTATTTTACAGAAACACGTCTCGGTGCACTCACCCCTCCCGTCGGGTAAAATCCATACGCCAGCCTCCCCGCAGACATGGGACCACGGTTTACAAAGGTGACAAAGCAGAGTCTAACTCCAGCCGCAGAAATGTTCCCCCAGCTTTTCCTCTTTTCACCTCCAAACGTTTTTAGTTTTCTGCTAGCGGAAAATGTGTTTTTTGGGGGGACTCTGGTATGTTTATCTTTGAAATGGAAGCACTAACCGCCGGCTCTGTCCTACTTCTACTTTCACTTTCACTTCCGGGATGTTCTGCCCTAAAATGTGTCCGGGCGGATTAATGCCAATCCAAGCAGTGCGGAAATGTGGCAGACAGACAGCTGGATTGTCCAATCCTATCGTTTGGTCCGAACGATAGGATTGGCTGAAGTTTTTAGAGTTCTGCAAGACAACCACTTTATTCTTTCGTTTTTTTTTTTTAAATCTCCACAATATATTTATGGCTATACTATATTAGAATGTTGTTAAGAGGCTTTTAAAAAAAACGTTAAAAGCTGCATTGTTTACCTGGCTACTGAGTATGGTTTTAAAGGGCCCATGGCATTGTTTTCCATATTTTCTGACTTATCTATCATGTTGCAACGTTGAGTTCTCGCCTTAAACCTGCCAGAAAGTGCAAAAAACGGCGTCCATCTGTCTCCTAGTACAGCTAATGAGAAGCTCTTCCAGATTTCAGACCCAGGTTTCAAACCGTTTTTTTCACTCCAGCCCGCTATGAGGTCATAGTGATCCGGACTTGCTTATATGGTAAATTCTCCTCCCACATGCACGTTCACGACACCTGGAGCGAGGAGAACGCCAGTGCTGCTGCCGCCATTGCCCATAGACCGTGTAGTGTTTAGTTTCACTTTCGTTTCTCTTTCACGCGACGGTACTGCCCCCTACTGCAGCAGAAGTGTCAGGCTGCCAAATAAGGAGAAACCCAGCAGAACCGGAAGGCGGCGCTTTCTTCTGATCTCTGAGTTGCTCGTTAGGAAATAATTACAGCGTATTTTGAGTTATAATGGTGCAACGCTAATCTAGAGGCATCAAAGATTACATCTGTTTAATATACTGTAAATTGATTTAAATATGGAGCTGTCGGCACTTTAATATTATAAACTCAAGCTCCTTTAATTTAAAAAAAAAAAGTATTTCAATTTCATTTCAGTTCAAAACTGTAGAAAAACAAATAAATACTGTAATCCTGGCTAAAATTGGACAGATTTAAAAGTACAGTACATAGTTTTATGTACATTTTCAGAAGGGTATTGTTTTTTCCTCCGTGTGGAAACACCCTGAGTGCTTCTGTTTTGCTGTGTTCAAACTGACCCACAGTCTTGAGACAGGTCTGCCTCGTTTCCATTCTGGGGGACAGGTCGGGTCCTTATTTTGTCTGTCCCCATTGTAAAAACCAGCCCACACAACCGAACCGGACGGCAATGACGGGGCGGGAAAAAATCTGAAGGATAGACTGTCCAGTTTCACAGCCGCAGAAGAACCGAACTTACCGCGACCGGATAGTTTGACTCCTCCGAAGGATTCAGCCCCTGCTGCTCTGATCTCTGCGTCACCGGTGTACTAGGAGCACTGACAAGTGTTCCTCTTTGCGTCATATACAAGCTGCGATTAATTGCGTTAAATTTTTAACACGTTATTTTGTTTGTAATTAATTAATCTGAATTAAGGCGTTAAAAGTCCCACCCCTAGTTTAAACACAACTGGAAACAGCTAACTGTTAGGGTTGCTTGAAGCTGTGTTTTGGTATAACACCAATATTAGGAGAGACACAAAACAGTATTTAATTAAAGTAGTTTAAAAAACTGAAAAGAATTAAAGGCCTGGATTTTCACCTGTCTCCTTTTAGCCCAAGGTTTTAAACCAAATTCACCTTATGTTGAGAAATGATGGAGTTATTACCTCTATGCAGTCTCACATGAAGTATTAACACTTGGGGTATATGTTGTAAAGGATTCTCAGCTGCTACTATTTTTAAAAAATGTGGCTTGCTTGATATCTGTGCAATTGACTGAATTATTGACATTTTCTGTTAGTGGCAGGCATCTTGATTTGGATTGAATCCAAAGGTAAATAGATGAACCTTTAATAATTATGTTTTTTGAGTTTTATTGAAATCCACCCAGTTGTTGATGAGATGTGTAGCTAAAAACAGACAAATGGGATTGACAACAACAGGTAATTCCAAAGTTTACTTAAAGATTCACAATGTGCATTTCTTAAGGCCGGCATTGTGAAAAGCTATCTTTCTTTCCCACCAAAATTTTAGTTGATTATAACATTCAACTAAAATTGAGCCATTTTGAGATTTCTAAGGTCAGCTGGCTTCATTGGCCATCTTGAAATGGGTTGAGTCCAAACAATAATCAGTTGTGGATGTGCATCCAATGAAGGCTTAACGTTTTATTAGACCTGTTCAGCGCTTTACAGACACAAAGATTTCCCTTTAATAGTTAACAGCAAAACTCTAAACAAAGATCATCACAATGGGCTGCCACTCAGAGTGTATGCTGTAAACGACTCAGCTACTAACACACCAAGTTTTAGATCAACAGCTGTAAAATTGACTTAAATATAACCAAATTTGAGTTTTTGCTGTTGTTTAGCTGTGGCGGCCATCTTGAATTGTGTTGACTCCAAAAGGTTGTAGATGTCCATTCAGTGATGACTTTCTTAGAGTTCCAATTACACCCATCAAGTGGTTCTTTGGTGTTTTGGCAGTAGACGAGAAGAAAACCCTACCACGATGTTTGGAGTCACTTAGGATGATCAAGCATACGTTAAAAGTAGTTCACATGATTAACAGATCTTTACTTTGACTCTAGTGAATTCCATGGTTTATGGAGCTGATATACGATAAATAAATTTCTATGTGATTGAGGCTGTATTTGACATGCTGACTACTTGACTAAAAAGATGGTTCAGTACCAAGTATTGATGATGACTTTCTAAAATGTGATCCTATGAAAATATATGTGATTTTAGGTAATCTTCCATTAGTTTGGGGTGTGGTAATGTGAACTTGATTTTCTGTCTGACTGTTTTTCATCCTGTGACCAACTTTATGATCACTTGGAAGCTCAAAGCTGTGTAACCAGTCCTGGAAGACACACCTTGTGAAGCGTTTCACTCCACCCTCTAATATCAGCTGCAACGAACAGATCAGTCTCACAACGTAGAGACTGCTGAGTGTCATCTTACTCAAACCAGTTTGTAGTTTTGATCAAAGCATGCCAGGGATGTATCATTACGTCACAGGAAATTGCATCGTTTAAAAAAAATGCATACGTCTACTTGGAGATAATCATAGCTGACTGACTTCATAGTTACTAAACATGCATACAGCTGGAAAATTGACTTTTTTTTTTCTTTCATTTTCTTTTCTTTTTCAGGATTAGATTTTCCTTGAATGCATATGTGAAACTAAACTTGGTGCATCTTTTATAAATGTTGATTATATCATATTTAGTTTAAATAAGAGCCGCGGTATATGTCCTGTCTGGTTATCTGCAGGGGCAGTAAGGAGGCAGAAAAGGGGGTAATTTTTTTCTGCGTTGTCATTTATCTCCACTGGCTCATGAGCAGAAGGAGTTGAGAGGAAGCAAAATGAGGCCCAGGGAGCAACCACACTCCACTGATTGATGTAAAGGAGCTTATCTTCCATGTTTGAACATGAGATGTCAAAGAGTTCAGAGTCAAATGTTTCACCGCCGTATTAATACACTTTATTTTCCAGAGCCGGTCTGTTCCGCAGTTTGTTCCTGTTGACAGCACAAATCACGTTAGGATAATGTGATGAATTCCTTTGTCATTCTGAGCGTGGACACGGTTGGTCTCTTTATCTCAAAGCGCTTGTTCACTTGAGGGGTATCAACTGGTTGTGTCCACTTACAGAACAGAACCTGCCATTGTTTTTGAATTACTTTCTGGAAATAAGGCCACATTCAAAGCTTCTGCTTCCCCTCCAGGTTGCAAATTAAGCATCATAAGGTCAGCATGTGATAGATTCATGAGATTACCAAAATGGTATTCTTCCAAAAAGGACACTGCAACGGTTTACTTTGTAACAGTGCTCTCTGTTCAAGTTCAGAAGCTCGCAGGAATGTGCACCAATCAGCCACAACTTCAAAACCAACTGGGTGATTTGACCAAACACAGCATCGCAGATGTCCTGTGTTCTGTGGCATCAGAACGTTGGTGTATAACTATATGATTTGTGTATAACAGGAAAAGCATTATGGGGGGTGTTACTCTGGATTAACATCAAGAAGAGTCTGGATGCTGGTGGTCCACATCTTGGCCTTTTTGTCACGGAGTTGTTCCTGAGTGATTTCATTTGAAGCACTACTGGAGAGACAACTCCTGTCAGGGATGGTTGCTCCCACATGGACTACACTGGTAGTTGGTCACAGTGTTTAGGCTGGTGCATTTGTTGTGTGTTGGTCCCCTGGTGGCATCACCCCTTGACAGTATCACTCCCTAATACTCGAGTATCTCTAGAGGTCATGTCATGCAGCTGATGCTCCAGTGTGAGCAGAAACATGCTCAAAGAACACAGTTCTGTCTCAGGATGCATTTGGTTTCTTAAATGTGTCAAGAGATGGTAGAAACCCATAGCACAAATAAGAAAGAAAAAATTTAAACTGCCTTTGGGCAAATAAGCTAAAGCAGCAACCAAGAATATGAGCACATTGTTAGGTTGTGATGTGGTGGTCTGCATCACAAGGACTCCAGTGAGACCCCTGGTTCTTCTCACACTCTAGTATATTTGTATTAGTTTTCTGTTCTTAGCATATGATTATGTGGGAGTTGCACATTTATTTACTTCAGCATGTTGACATGGTTTCCTTCCTTATTCTACAAAATGCATGATAGGTTAAGGAGATATTTTGATAACTTTTAAGTGTGTTTCTGTGTAAACTACCTAATGGCCTACATTTGGAGAAGCAGTGTTTAGTTTATAAGAATTGATGAGCTAACTGCTAGTTAGCTGTTCAGCTAACAGCAGAGAGTTGTTTCTGTCTGAAAACGACTCCAGTCTCCTAAATTCTACACCAATTCAACGCAAACATTATTTTACAGATGTTTATTTTGCCATCATCAGTTCTGCCATACCTGGTTATTTACATGGAATTCAATGGCTACATGCTTAAATATCACCAGCAGTAAAAATATGGCATCTCCAGTAAATCCAAGGGTCAAAACTGATGAGAATTTAAAAAATATTTCTAGTGAAATAGAATAGTGATTTTTATAAATGAAATTTAGAAGATTGTAGCTGTTTTTTTTAAACAGTCTTGGCTGCGTTTAGACTATTAGCTTGCCAATTTATCTTGATGGAACTAAACTCTATTTCTCCAAACTGAGGCTTTACAGGAGGCTATCTTATACAGTAAATATTTATACATATTTTCACAGAAACACTGTTCAAAAATAACCAAAACATCTTTTTAAATAGGTTTTTCAAAGTTTGTGAACCTGCATAGGGATCCATCTTTGTTTTTCTCTTGGTACTTGTTCAAGGTTTACCAGTCTCTTTCCAAAGTTAAGTTCATGCACATTAACCAGAACATCATCTACTGTCTAAGTTTGCAATCATTAGACTATTCATCATCTCTGTGTGCAAAGCTAAACTTTTTTCTTGCTGCTACGTTGTTGTCTTGTCAAAAAATAATTATATAAAATCAAGTAGGAACTTTTCAGATCTTAAACTATTCTTCAAAGATCAAATCAATGCTGTCTAACATTCTTCCATATTGTTTTTGATTTGTTTTCTTATGAATTTCATTTCTAATTCCTTGTTATGTCAGGTTTCATTGCACGTGAATGAACTAACAGCATCCCAGTATGTGGACCCTCCATTGAGGTCATAATCCCATGCTTATGGGAGGTTTAGAAAAGTACACCATGTACAAAACACACTGTCATTGTTCCTTCAAAGTAAAAGTTTATCTGAGCGTCATCGGTCTTCCAAAGTGTCACAGTGTTAGTGTCCACGGGCGGGTCCTTAATCTTCCCTGGAAGAGAGCCTTATGTGGTGATTATGCTCTGCTGTAACTGTGCACAACACACCGTGTTAACAATCCTAACAGGCATGTTAACAGCATCTGGTTACTAGAGTACTTTGGACGTTTTCACGCTCCATCACACCTCTGTCCTTACAGCCAGAATAAACAGGGTAGACTGTATACAGCACAGCACGCTGAAAGGCTGCTTCTGAGGGACGATTAGCAGTGAACCAGTGAGTTTAGAATAAATCATAAACCTGACTGGTGTTTGCTAAATTTATCTGTGTGATTTCAGATATTTCAATTTCACTCTATAGTCTTTTTTTTTTCCATTTAAGAAGAGCTAAACAAATTAGATCTATGGGTTTAGGTGAGCTGTCTCCAGTAAACTCACAGGGCTCTCCTTCACCTGCTGAACTTGGTGTTAAACCAGCACACATAGTTGTCATGCACAACTTCCTGGAGTGTGTCCTGTCTTTTGTTCTGAAAATTCAGTGTAACCTCAGTTCACATATTTCTCACAAACAGTACAGAGAACAGCTGGTACGCCGTGTTTCTGTGATGTGCTACACACACACTAAGGGTCAGCACAGCCTTTCTACCAGCAACCATCAAGTTGAAACCAGCTCCACTTCCTCCATGCTTCCTAGAGTTTGGTTAAATTTGAACTCTGAAAACATCCGACTCAGACATGTTTGGGTTCTTGACCGTAAAAGTAAAAGTAGTTGAAAACTTGCAGAAATATTTCACCTCGCTTTAGTGAAGCTGCTTCAAATCGCTGGTATCGGCTCAGTCAGTCTTCAGCTCGGCCTGTTGGTTTGAAAATGCCTGAGGACATGCACTAAGCTTAAAAACATTTCCTTAACTACATTTAGATTGCCTGTTGGGAGTTATAGGAGAGCAGCAAATGTTTCAATGGAAACTATGAGACGACGACATGCCCCATTAAGAATATTGGCATGCACAGGAGATGCAATGAAAGACAGCAGAACGCACTTATATGTTTATAATAGAGGTGAACAATAGTTGAAGCATTCCTGACTATGAAAAGCACCTGTTTCACCAGATGGATTACATTCCTCACAGGTCGCTTGTTTGAACTGGAGGCAGCACCACTCTTTGTGGCTTTATGAAATATCATTTAGGATTTTTAAAAAAATACTTCTTTGTTCCAATTTTAAACATTTCTGCACAAAAAACACAACTGTCTCTTACGTTTTATAATAATTCATAAACTAAAAGTTTAAAACCATAAAACTGAGCATTTCTGGAACCTCGTTGAAGTTTTGTTCAAAGCCTTGTTCCAGTTCCTTTCATTTAAACTGTTTTATGTTCATGATGATTAAAAGTACGTTTTGCGAGCATAGTTTGTTAAACTGGTGATATTATATGCATTTCACTAGGTTTTGAGTGTCGTCTTTAGTTTTATTGATTTTTTTTATTTGAATTATTTGTTTCAAACATGTTTTAAAAAAATTATGAAGAAAAATCTAAAAGTAAAAAATTCCTTCTAACCTAATCAAAAAGGAGTAAGTAGAATAATAAACTTGTGCACTCCCTTTACATTAGTCAGTTTACCACCAGTTTCATCATTTGGTCCCAACTATCTACAGTATAGTTTCAAAACAATTTTCACTTCTCTAATTGAAAACAGGAGAAGAAAATTAAAACAAAGCAGGAGGTTGTGGGTAAACTGTCTGCATACAGAAAAGGACACTGTCAAGAAATGCATCATAACTGATTGTTATCATATCTTTCATATAAGAGATTATCTGGTTTTTTTTTAATCCTTCTAAAGGATCAACTATGATTCCAAACCTAATGTGCTGGTAAACAACAAACTACACATTACAATGTTTGAGGTGACTATACTTTAGACTAAATGCATTAGTTTTTAATTAATACTTGCAGCACTTTGAATTGTTCCCTTGAAGTTTCTTAGGTAGCCGTACCATATTGTTTATCACAAAAATACCTGGGACACTGAGGTCCTGGTGTGTTTATACAAAACCTAGGAGTTATAGGGTCAAGAGGTCTAATGAGATTGTTATAATTTATTTAGAGAATAAGGGTAGATAAAGTAAATGTAGTGTGAATGGCTGATACGTGTGTCTGCATTTTTTCCCCCTATTATTAGTTGAATAATATATTTTACAATTTTTTAAAGAATAGTATTAAATTTAGCTACCTCACAGAATGTTTTCTGCCCTTTTAAAGTGTTAAAGTCATAAGTAATTACTATCCTACTGTCGAAGTCTCCCTATATGTCCTTTTTAAAGAGAAATTGTGTTTCTGTCTGACGGGATTGACGAGCTAAGGGCTAGTCTGACTTTAGCCAAGACCGGTGTTTTCCAGCTGCTTTTACCACTTAGATCTTTTGTTTATAAAGACCCCCTGGCATTTTTATTTTTCGCATTAGGGCTAGTATATCATGCAGTTCTCTTCTTTATGTGCAGAAAGAATCTGAATTTTATGAATTGGACCAACCCTTCTGACAAGGTCATGTGACAATCTTGTCTGTAATCGAGGGAGGTCATATTACAGAGGTCCTGGAGAACTGCCATAATGAACAGTATATGCATTATTTCTCTGCTTTCAAGCATTTTTGATCATTTTCGATACCTGAAGTGGTTTGGTAATTACACTAATGAGAAGTATGCATGTTTGCACCAGCAGGATGGTAATAAGAAAGTTAAACAGGTCCACTTCCCTGAATTTCAATTAATTCAGTTTGTTTATAAAGCTCCAGTTCTCAACGCAGGTCATCTCAAAGCACTGAAAAAAAAAATCAAAAAATCCAAATGATTTCAAGTCCAGATTCAGGCCAGTTGATTGCAGTAAATCTGATTCAGCTGTAATAAAATTAGATTCATTATAACACGCCAATCATTCACATTGTCTTGTTAAAAGGAACCAGCAGATTAGATTGAATGTGTTACTTCAGTGCAATCCTCCATTCTGAGCAGCACAGTGTGAGGGCGACAGTGGGAAGGAACAACTCCTGTAAACATGCAGAAACCCCCGTAGAACAGGCGAGGCCTTGTGCCTCAGCAGAGCAGGTCATGTTATTGTTTTTTTAAACCTTTACATCGCCGTCTATCTCACATTATAGTTATTTAGATGAATTCTGTGGTTATTTACAAGCGTCAGTATCACCAAAATATAACACTGTGAATCCAGAGATCAAGTTGAGCAAGGACATTTTTTAATATTTGTGCCAAAATAATCAT
>SSNR01000007.1:4067919-4130419 GCA_006937965.1 Callopanchax toddi | reverse complement strand
AATGCATCGGCTTGTGATGTTAATTTAAAATTTACAAAAAAAATAAAAAATCAAAGCTGAGTATTTAAGAATGGAAGTATTCTGATCTCATCCACACCATTTTATTCACATCATCCTAACATTTTTATCCCAACAGGCTTCATTTGGCTTCAATCATATTTTCAATAAATTAAACCCCCTAAATACTATAATAATTTTAAATAATTTAAATAATCTACCTGGAAACCTAGAAAGATTATGCACTTTTTAAATTTGCCAGTAAATTAAGCACTTGTGTGAATCACTTTTTATACCAGTGTTTTGTCAACAATATGTACAAACTTTTAAGTTATTAAATATTTATTCCTTTATCTGTGACTATCTGTAAAGGATGGACCACACCGGAGCGGCAGCTCACAACCTGCACTCTGTTAGGTTCTGTCATTAATAAGACAAAACCCACAATGTGCTGAACACCAGTGAGAAATGGGGACAGGTCACCAAGGATAAAACCAGTTTTTTGCTAACTCTGTATTTTTAAACTACGGACGTCACACAGGGACATTCGGGACTTATTTCCAGGACAAGTCCATTCTCCTGGGAGTTACTCTGTCTTTCCTGTGTTTGTGTGTGTGCGCATACATTAATGTGCTTGTCAGGTAGGAGACATGTCACTGTAGACTGAATAAAGGTCAGGGCATACTCTGACATCACTGCTCAAATAAACAATGTGCGCATGTGTGAGAGAACAGCGTGGAAGGAACTCACAATACGTCAGGGCATGCAGAACAAAGGAAATTATTTAATGGCTTCAGTTATACTCATTCATTCATAAATGTTATTTATAATTTATGAAATATGAATTATGAACTATCTTCACATTTTAAATGGTGTTTAATAAGTGGCTACATGTACTGCAGAAACACAAATATGTCCTGGTAGGAAATTACTAGAACATATTTCATCAAATGTACGAACAGCTCTGTTTACTGTAATGGAGAAATTAGCCCTAAAAAGCATAGAATCAAATAATAGACCTGAACTTTAATATTGTAAACTCAAGCTCCTTTAATTTCTGGAAAAATACATTTAAATGAGTCTGTGCTAGTGTAACTGCACAGGAGGACTCGGGTTATGTGGACTTGTTGAACTGTGCAAAAAGGAGTAGGACCATAAGCTTTTGCTTCAGCCTACTTCCTTTTCGAACACTTTCATTTTTCATTATTCTTGCACCTTATGAATTACTATTATTTTTCATTATTTATTTATGTTTTCTTTTCTTTGTATGACATACATGTTCGAAATAAATCTTGAAATCAAAATCAAATTGCATTTCAGTTCAAAACTGTAAAATAAAATAAAAATTTCCCTGGCTAAAATCAGACAGGCCTAAAAGTACAGTACTTTCTTGTTTTATTTATTCATATTAAGTACATTTTCAGAAGGGTGTTGTTTTTAAATAATGATAACAAAAGATTTCCTCCGTGTGGAAACACCCTGAGTGGTTCTTTTTTGCCCCAGTCTGCTTCGCTTCCTTAGCAGAGCTGTGTTCAAACTGACCCACAGTCTTGAGACACTTCTGCTTCGTTTCCATTGTGGGGTCCGGGACAGGTCGTGTTCTTGTGTTGTCTGTCCCCATTGGAAAACCGGCCCACACAACCGAACTGTACGGCCAGGACTGGGCGGCAATAAAGCTGAAGGATAGACCGTCCAGTTTCACAGCCACTTGATTCCAGTTTTTGTGGAGGAAGAAAAAACAAATTTAACAAATGACTTTTTGATTTGTAACTTCTCATAACATTCAGTGATAAATGACACCAAGAGCAGCTGACTATGTGACCCGTCATACATAATACATAAATACCTGTCATTTTTATCAGACCAAAATTAATTTTTCCAATTGTTTGTCAAAGCACATTGCAACACCTGAAAACATTTCTTAAACATTTTTAATGTTCGAAATGTCAGTGTTTGTTGTGTAAATGAAGCATATACAGCTACGATATTTAAACAGGAAGTTAAATGATCTTTCACTGAGTGTCTTTTGTTTGACATCAAATTTGTGGTGCTGGTTTGAGCAATTTTCCTCTAAATTTGATGCATTTGATCCCTGAGCAGCTCTACAATACACAGAACATAATTTCTTATAGCAGTTTTTACCATTAAATCACAACTCGGTGGTGCTTTTCTGACTTCCCTCCTTGCTGGAACTGTTTTAGTTTTGACAGTGTTTTTTTAGACTGTTGAGATGACACAAATGGCTAAATAGTGTCTGAAAGTCTGCTAAAGGTAAAATATATTTGTTGATAAAATCTCTTTATAAATTATTCATACTTAAAACACACTTCTTTTTCTGCCTGTTGGAAATGTGAGAGTTTTACTGAAATATTTTCTGTTTTGAACTGTTGGTTCTTCAAAGGAAGTTCTATCAGGATTTGACTCGTACCAGATAAGTAGAAGCTGCAGCTTTTAGTGAAAGTTTTGATTTAAAAAAAAAAGAAAGAAAAAGAAATACTTGTTACTAACAAATTGCATGCATTGCAAATTGTTTAAAGAGAAAAAAATGATTAAATTAACGTAATTGTTTACAGTAGTGAGTTTATGGTGGTACATGTTGATTTTATGACATTGCATACACACAGAATGAGAAGCACACACACATCTCTAAATTTCAAGCAGTAAAAAGACTGTTTACAAGTTGTTTTTGGAGTAGGTCCTTCCTCTGTGGTTCATTTTGACACACACACACACACACGCACACACACAGACACACCCACACAGAGCTGGGGTTATTTACCTTAAAGCTCCTATGAGGAGCATTTTTCTATGTATCAAAGTTTTATAAATGTTTCAAATGATAGTTCAGTTCTAAACTATGATATATGGGTTGAGTTCTGCTGAAGACCCTCCTTCCTCCCATAGATCCCTTTGAATTCTCTCTGACCGGTGAATTTTTTCAACCAATAGAATTCAAATTTCCACATTGTCAGCTGTCAGTCAACGTGCACGCGCTTAGCACAAACCTGTAGAGGTGGGGGCTGCGTGCACCCAGGACGCTCCGTGTCTTCCTGTTTACAGTCTCAGCCGGTCATGGAGAAGTCAGAACTCATTTCTACTAAAAAGTTATCCATTCCCCGACTACTGAGGGATTTATTTTTATTGTTACACCTTTCTCCACACAGAACGGCATGGCTTGCTAAGGATACGTGTTTATTTTGGTCAAGTATTCCATTCTGGACTGAGTGTCTCCTCATTTCTGGGTTCTGCTTCTTGCAGCTCCCTGTTGTGTTCAAGAGCGACGTGTTTCATAAGCACAGTGACAGTCAGGTCTCAGAGCATCGTACAGAGTGAGAACATGATTTGTGATCTGTGAATGATTGAACCCTGCGATGCAATGAGAGCCATGATATAGAGTATAGAGGTGGGGCTATAGAAAGCGGGAGGGGGGAGAATGGATGTTTTGGGAGGGGCCATGCTGTGTTGGATTTTAAAAAATGCTCTCTTGCTGAAATGCTCCACATAGCTGCTTTAACAGATGACCTGCAAATTTTTTATTTGTTTAAGGAATGTTTGAATTTTATTCAATTCGTACAGTGCTTTTTATTATTATTATTTTTTACAGTATTATGCAACAGAAACTATTGTTTACATAACAAACATTAGTAATGGCAACATAGTTTTTAGTGTTGAGCCCCTGCATGGATGGCGGCGTGTGAACCTTGGCTTGATGTTAAAACTTCTATGAATTCCTTTAGCCACATCTCTCTGGGCAGCAGCAAGTTGTGAGTAGTGTTCATGAGAGAGTGTCTTAAAACAAAGTGAAGACATTTTGTGACTTAATTGCAACAACAAAAATGTACACAGCAGTATCAAAGCTGTCATACAGATGTTTGCGGTTTGTTTGTAATTGGGTCATATGCCCCACGTGATCTGATCTGATATAAAACTTCTAAGTACATACCAACTCAGTGTAATTCAAACTAAACATTCATTCATTGTCTTGCAATTTTGTGTCTCCAACTAGTCGTTAACAGTTACAGCCCAGCGATATACTATATGGAAAATATAAAATAAACTTGTTAGCAAGATTTCATTTGTTTTTCATATTTTAGGGTTTCTAAATAACACAAAAAGAAAGGAGCATAAAGCTAAATTCTTGTCTTACTCACAGTAAAGTCTCGCTGCATGTTTTTGACTGCACCACAGGACTTCTCTGGAGAAACGCCTTTTTCTTTAAACGCCTCAAACTTCATCCTTGGAACAAATTTCCAAAATGCAGCAGTTTTATGTGAACGCTTGTTGGTTAATTTAATTTCTAACACTAAACGCTGTTGTTTTGAACACCGAAAAGGGTTTCCTCTGACTCATCCGTGAAGGTCATATTTGTGTGGGTGTGACTGCACAGTAGAGCAACACGCTGCCACTCCTGAGTCTGATCAGTTAGTAGTCAGAGATTTGGGTTTGTGTCTCTAGTTGGTCAAGAAGGAGTTCTTAATCTTTTAGACTTTAACTTGACTTTTCATCATTCTACTTATTACCATCTCCTAAATGTTTTATAGATGACCTCATGATGGAGTTTGTCAGTAAATGTTGAGAATTTGTAGTATTTTATAAATCTATTCTTTCTTGGACTTTAATAAAATGACAGGGAACAAACATCTGAATTATTAGTCTGACTTAAAGCTTTAACATACGTTTGTTTCGTTTCTTGTCATAAAACATTTCTGCCATATATTGGTGGACAACTGTAGGTGAGTGAGTTTTCTGAGGAGTGTGAAGCATGCAGGAAATAAAAAGAAGAGAAGGAAGGAAAAGGTGTAATGGTGGGAATTTACCTTTATCACATTAAAGGAATGAGTGAGTCTCAAAGCACCTCGTGGTTTTGTCCAATACATGTTTTTGTTCTGAAAGAAACTATGTTGATTCTTTAGAAAAATGGACAACTGTCACTGAGATATTACCAAAAACTGCAAGATCTTCAAGTTTTTTGTACACGTTTTAAACACTTTGTGTCATAATATCAACAGCTTATTAAATAATTGCTCTTTTAATTTACAAATGCACAACTCTGATTTAGTATTTTAAGTTATTTATTAAAGTCATCGTAATTCTTTAACAGTTCAATCTTTTTTCTACTGAGTTACGTACTGTTCACAGTATTTTTGTCTGTATGATGTTTGTCAGTCCTCTGTTAGGCTGGGGCCTCATTTATTAAACTTTCTGTAGGATCCCTACTAAAAATGTACTCAAGCTCATCAATAAAAGTTTATTTTACTCAAACACTCAGCTGCATGCATTTCCGCTTTATAAATTGAATGTTTCCTTAATGTGCTCAGCTGATTTTAAATCAGATCCGTCTCCTACACACCCACATTCTGCCATAAATGGATAACGCAAAGTGAACCCTCATGAATATTCTGCATAGACATAATAAGCCACAGATTTCTGGCATTTCAGTTAATCGTGGCCTCAGAGAGGTCTAGAAAACTCAACTTCAGAGAGGCTGACATTGAGATGCTAGTGGTTGAGGATGATTGAGGCGGAGGAACAGAAAAAGGTTTTATTTGGCGCACCTGGAAGTGGCCGTGCTGACTGACGGTGTTCAGCAAGGGCAAAGAGATACAATCAGTGTGGTGAAGGAAATCTGGTGTTCTGGTGATATCTGTCTGTCAGAACATCTGGATGAACTTCACCATGTGTTGGCTGACATTTCAAGCTCATTAAAAGGTAATAATGAAAATGATCTCATTGATCATGCCTTCTGTGTTGTCGTATCTTTTTCTTGGTGAGGGAGCTGTGCTTCAGGGCATGGTGAGGTGGAGGGAGGCCAGGTGGGAATGTGATTTCGTAGTGCCATGTTTTTCAGAACATCAGGCCATGATTATTATGCACACCTTTGCATCCAAACACCTCCACTTGCTCAACTTTGAGGAGGCTGATGGAACATTGAGCACACATGAATTCAGAAAAGGAGGTGGGATTTGATTCTTGGTTTTGAGTGTGTGTGTGCGTTCTTGTGCGTGTGTGAAGGTCTACAAGTCTGAAAATGTGGATTAAAGTCACCATGTTACCATCTCACCGGCTGCCCTGCCAGTTTTCCAGTCTCCAAAATACGCCAGGGTCAGAGTATGTTTGAAAGTATTGCACATTTTTCCATCACATTTTTTGTCTATAAATCACAACGATTGCGTAGATATTGAGTTACACAACTTACAGACTTTGTTTTATGTGTAAGCAAGCTTTATAAATGAGGCCGTGGTCTGTTACCTGCCAGTGAAGTAACTAATGACAAACTGTGAGCTCAGTTTAGGTTGTAAAAGTAATTTGGATTTGTTATTCAGCGTCTCTCTGAATTATTTAGTGATGGTTAAGAACTAGACATCAGATGGTTTCCAGCCTTTTATGTATGTAGCTGAGTGTTATTTTCATAGGTTAAATCTGCTGTGTAGCTGAGTGTTATTTTCATAGGTTAAATCTGCTATGTAGCTGAGTGTTATTTTCATAGGTTAAATCTGCTATGTAGCTGAGTGTTATTTTCATAGGTTAAATCTGCTTGGTGTGTATTATCTCTTTCTTTTCTTATTAATAAATTCTGTTTAACTGTTTCTTTTCTATTGTATGTCCTTCAAGTGAATCCTCTACAGTTGATGTTTTCCCCCCCTTTTAAAACATTTGGTTAGAGTGGCAATAAATACTTAAACTTTCAATCATTGTTGATGATGACAGAAAATGTTGTTGAAAAATAAACTTCATTTTTAAACAAAAGCAAGGGTTGAAAATACAGTTGCGTTTGTCACTGAGTTACTGCAATTTGTAATAATTCATTCCAATAAGTGATCAGTGTGCTAGTGTCACAATTGATGATTTAGAAAACAGTTAATGATTTTAGATTCACCCAAAAAGGTTTGTTGTCGTAGGTAAAAGGTAAAAAAGGATGTTTGGTCACCCTATAATTTGACTTTGTTTGGATCAGATAGGATCACAGTACCAAAGGCCTCCTTTATAGCTGGTTTTAATGAAAAACCTAACTATACCTCCTGTTTATTGAGATGTTCAAATATGTGTTTAAAAGCTAGACTTTTAGCTCTAGTTAGTTATTTCATGCTTTAAAAACTCCTTGATTGTTTGTAGGTCAGTAGGCGGGACTTTCTGCTCAGACTCAGGTTCCAAGAATACAAGATGTTAGCACCAGTAAACAGGATGCTTTGGCTTCACTTTAATAATTAAAGTCAAATGCTGAATAAAGCTGCAGCCAGCTGAAGGTTTCATTCACTTCACCATCTCTCAGCTTCTTAAACCCATTGACCCTGGGCTTTGCTACTTCATTTCCCCTCTTGAATGATTTTTTTCAGAAGTTAGAATTAGAAATTGTTCTTTAAACGAGCTCATATTAAGTTGAATTACAACTTATATTTTCTAGTCATGATTTAAAATGCAGTACAGTACTGCTATAGAGCTTTATAAGTTGATTTCATTTTGAGGTTCTGTAAAACTATACTATTTGGTAAAAACAAAATATAATAGTTGAAGTCGAGCGAGATATTTTTATTCTGCAAACCTGCAACCAGATTTGAAATTTGGAGTTGGTAATGGTTTCTGACACCCAAACGCATGATTCTCCAGCCAAAAAAATGCTACTTTTTAAAATACTTTGTCCACTTTAAAAGTTAGGTGTGACTTTTTTATGGTTCAGCCCTGATCTATGGGCCTCCAAATGAAGTGGCCACACATGAAAGTGAATCATTCTCTTTGAGGTAACACACAGCATGTGAAGCCAGCAGTAATATCTGAGTGGCTCAGCGTGTGCTCGGACTGATGTGTCGCTTTGTGCCATTTAGCTCATCACTTAGTGTGTGTGTGTGTGTGTGTGTGTGTGGCTGACTGTCTGCTTGCATGTCTGGGACACAGTGTGCACTCACACCTGTGGCTGGGACCGCTGGCCTTAATCACACCTAATCAAGAACATTGATTCATTTCCATTTGATCCACATTTTTAGACTAAAATACACACACATACACACAAACACATGTGAGGCCTCCTACCACAAAGCTCAACACTTATTGTTGAGGGGAAGAAGAAAATTTGCTGATCATGTCTGATGTTGGTTGAGTATCAGCTGTGCACATGGTATTCCACACAACCACATGTGGAGACGTTTGAAGGAGGGGCTGAACATGAGCAGGGGGTGTCAGGGGAGTGCTCAGAGGGGGGGGGGAATGATGTGTCAAAGGAACAGATCTGGAGATTGTTAGAAGTCATCGAGACCAATAAAGCATCCCAGGATTCCCTGCATCCTCATCCCAGTACGGGTGGAGGAAGCTGTTTACTCCTTCTATCTCCCACTGCTGACATCGGCCCACCAAACAATGTCATCTAATTTCCTGTTTTTCACTTTAGTGGAAAGCCGCTCTCCCACTGTGTGTGTGTTGTGTGTCTGTGGGTTTGAGACGGGCTGGAGGAGAGGAGAAGGAGGAGGAGATCCATAGGGCCGGATGCACAGGGAGCAGGATATAGGGTCAGAGGCAACTTTACCATGGAAATAGATTTGGAGCGCCGAATGAGAGTAGCAGACGACTGAAGGCTGTCCTGAAAACTCAGGACCGCTGAACATCAGCTCTGATGTGCTCAAACCAGCCTGAACAAGCCCAAAAAAACTAAGAGATGTGACCTGAGTCACACCTGTTCAGTATGTATAGTTATCACTCCAGCATATTTATATCTAGCTGCATCACTTAGGTTAGTATTTCAGTTTCAAGACACGAGTTTTGTGTTTTCTGCATTAAATTTTTCTTCTCTTTCTTAATGATTTTGTTTTACTTTAATGAAGGTTTTTCTAGAAAGAAAATATTTTCTGAATTTTCATCCAGTTTCCTCTAACCTGTGAACTTCTTTGTCATGTAATTTGAAACATAAAGAAGAAAATATAGCTTACTCTAAAGAACAGTGTTGTTTCTCATGAAAATATCTTTGTATTGTTTCCTGTAAAATAAAAACTCATAATTCACTTTGATGCTCTGAATGATAACACAGATGCAAACATTTAAAAAACACAAAGAATAAGTAACGGTACATTTGTAATCACATTGAAGCTTTACAAAAACATAAAGACAAACTAAAGATTTCAGTAAAGTGTTTTCTTTGCTCTCGACCTCGGCTACACACACCTCTCCTCCTCTGACATGTCTTAAGGTGGTTCTGTGTGCACACAATCACAGTCGCTGAGCGTGCAGTCCTGGAGTGACTGGTACAACGCAGTGGCGTGTAGCAGGAGGGCGGGACGAGACGAGGATTACGTAGGCACACACACACACCCACACACACACACATCATGTCAGTGCAGCTCGCCTGCGTGGCCTACTTGTTCACTCACTTTGCCTGCTTTGTCTGCCTCTGGTTGAGTGCCAACGTGATATTTGTGGGATGCAAATGCTCAGCTGAATGATTCATTGCAGTGTGTGTGTGAACTGTATGTTGCCCTGGCACACTGGTGTGTGTGTTGGACCGGTTTTTAGTTGAGAGTGTCATGTTCTTGTTTGAGTTGTTTAAATGAATTAAAATCAACTTGGACACTAGATCTTGTTTGTCAAACCCTCTTGAAGAAAAAGGGATTTGTGACTTTTTTTATTTGTTATTTCCATCTTACAGCTGCACACACTAACACGTGCACTGATTTTCTTATGAGCATGTGGCTTTTATCCCACCAAGTTTGTAAAACATCAGATGATCCCAAACCATCAGCTTCAAGCCATCCTGATTCCATTCTCCTTGTTTTTGGATGATTACAACAAACAGCCCAGTGTGGCGATGACGTCAATTTGGCTTTGACTGAGGGCTAATCAGCTTTTTTTTCCCCTCTCTCCCTCTTTGTTGTTTCATGGAGCTTTCTGAAGGCTTACAATTTAGCAAGAACTGATTTACTGCAGCCCGGCACGCTCTGAAATTCCTCTCTGTATTCCCCCTCACATGTGTAGATTGTTTACGGAGAGGAGGAATTCTGGAGGGATGGTGGCCCACAAGGGGCTTGGTTGCTATGGTTACTAACCCCTCAGCTTGGTTGCATTTAGCAGGAAGGAGGCAAAATGATTTGCAGATAGAAAAGAGTATACTTATGAAGAGGGAGCATAATATGTTTAAAAACATGTCGCTTCATTTAAAATTTTGATATTGTGCAGTAGAAGTAGTCAGATGATCAGTTATTAATAAAGCTCCTGTCTGTGATGTTCTGTTTATAACACAGGGATGGATCTAAACCAGAAACTTTAATATTTAAATTGATTATGTTTTCTTACATTATTAAGTTATTTGGTGATGTATTATTTAAATCTAAATAATAGTTAAAGGGCAGCAATCCAGTTCTGAATATAATTAGTATTAATATAATAAACAATGCAAGGCAAATATTGAGAAAACAAAGTGAAATTAAAAGAAGAATTGAATGAAAATAAAGTTGACTTCATCAGACTGGACTGGTTTGAGGGTCATTTGGATGTTGGGTCATCACTTTCAACTACTTCTATAGCTTTTTATTATTTGTTTGTTTTTAGACGTGTAGTGTGGCTTATTGTCTTGTCACTTCCTCATGTCATCAGGGAGAGCAGTTGCCGTGTGTGTGTGTGTGTGTGTGTGTGTGTGTGTGTGTGTGTGTGTGTGCGCGCGTGTGCGTGTGCGTGTGCGCGTGTGCGTGCGTGCGTGCGTGCGTGCGTGCGCGCACAGCAGGTGGTTCATTTCAAGCTAAAACTGATAACTTGAGTGCCAGAATCCAATATTTTCCATAAGAAATTTGCAACATAATGAGATGAATAATTTCAGAGTGTAATAATGTGTCTGAGTTGTGTAAACTGTGCAGAGATTCTGTTTAGGTTTTTGCATCTAGAAAACCCTTCTTAGCCCTGCCATGGGTTCATCTGTGTGTTGGTGGGTTACTCAAAGGCTATGGATGAAATTGTATGAGCATTTTATTAGAGGTGGATCTGGATCTTATGCCAGGTTTTTTTTTTTAATTCAGAGTGAAAGAGACTTTGCTGTTACTGTAGCAGAAATCGAGACAGAAAAGTACCTAACTGCAGATATTGTACAATATTTGACATGTAGTTTCATCACTGGGGGGTTGAAATGTGCTTTTCCTGTATTTGTTTTTTCAGCAAAACCATCTGAAGTAAAGTGTTCATGTGAGCTAAATAGTAAATACAATCAAACCAGTAGCACATGTGTAGTCAGGATGAGTTGTAATGAAAGAAGTCATTTTTTTGAGTATATTTTAAATTGCATTGGACCAAAAAAGGATTTATTTCTATCACTTTGTGAGGTCTGTTTGGACCCTAATTGTGTTTAGATGTGACAGAACTGATAAACACCACATTTATAAACTGTTTTTTTCTCTAATTCTTCTGTTTTTCTGATTTTTTTTCAGACCACGTTAACAGAGGTGCAATTTGGACCAATGAAGTTATTTAAAGACCCACTTCAGGTACTGTAAAACAAAACAAACCATCTGAGTGAGTTCTGCTTGTCATCAAATCCTCCAAACGCAACTAAAGTGGAGCCCCAGTGGAACAGATGTGTCTGTACCCTTTAGGATCCTTCATGTGAGATTTGGAGCTAAACATGCAGTTTTTTTTCTTCTGTTGGATTTAGGATTTTTTTAAATGCAAAACTTTGTTAGAAACTGGGGGAAAGTCCTCATGCAAAGAAGAAGAAGGGAGCTAAACTGTTAATAGATGCATTGTGTGAAATTCTGCATTGCATTTCCACGGCAACAGAGTCAAATATTTAAGACCATGAACATACCATAATGAACAATGCGCGTTATGGAAAAGCTGCACAGAGGATCAGCAGTTTTGTCACTGCAGAGTGGACATTCTCTGGCGTCCAGAGGTTCATTCATGCTCGTGTCATTGGCTCGGGTCGCTTCTGTTGTGTAGAAACTCTGCTGTTTAGGAAGTTCAAGAATGGTGGGATAAAAATGGGTTTTTCCTCATTTCAGGTGTGTGTTGTAGAAATTGGAAATTAATTTTAAGCAGGAATGTTTATTGCAATCCAATTTATTTCTAGCAAAAACACCAAACATTTGCTGATTAGGTTTGTGAGAATTTGATGCTTTTCTTTAACCTGCGTACCCATAACCCAAATTTGGAGCACAGGTACATTTTGTATGATGTTTCAGTCTTTTCTGATGTCCGTTCAGAGCCCTGCAGCTCTAAGGTCATGAGCAGCGTGACTGCGCAGACTCAGCTTTCCGATGCGCTCCGGTCTGGTCACAGTAGGAAAACGAGGTAGAGAGATATCCCCTTCCTGTTTTTGTCACTCACAGCTGATCCTGTCATGCCCTCCTCCACTCTAGTCCTCCTCCTCCTCTTTTTGCGCTTCACAGGATCTGGCCTTCCTCTCTGTTTTCAACAATGATGTTTTCTGGCCTGAGTGATCAGACGCTGCCAAAACTACTCACTACCCCCGTTTTCTGTTGTTGTCTGCTTTCCCTGCCCTGTTCCTCTGTTTGTAAGCCTCAGTTTAGAAAAACTTTTGCATCAAAGTGCTTTTAAATAGTTGGATTTAAAAAAAACTGTTTGTGGAATTCAGCTGCGTGTATTAGAACAGAGCAGGATTTACCTGATCAGTTCCAGCAGACATATCCTAAAAGATACGATCTTGGCCTGTGTTCCACGTTCCTCCACCTGTACGGGAATGTTGACTCTTCTACCAACATCCCAATGTGGAATTCTGCTCTAATTCCCTGTGCGTACCGAACATAGCTGCCGGACTCGGAGGTGATGTATTTATGACCCGTATACTTATTGCTGCTTGAGGGGGAAATGTTCTTACAGTTTGTGGAATATGGTTTGTATTAGCACCACCTCTCTCGAACAGAAGGGCTGTGTCGGCTTCTGTTCTGGTTCTTAAACCCAAAATACTCATCAACTTGAATCAAGAAGACAACTGTCAGAACGGCCGGTTCTGCGGTGGAAGTTAAAGTCGGCTCCTTGTGTCCTGACTCAACCTCACAGGTCTGATGCAAACTTTAATCTACAGCACAAGCTTTCTGCTCTTTACATCTCTCCTGCTCCCTGCTTGCACATGACGTCTGAGAGGGTGACTCATGAATCTACCCTTAGTGCGGCGCTGCTCTCAGAGGCGGGACCAAATCTCCTGTCCTGTATTTACGCAAGTAAGGGGGTTGTATGAAAGTACGACAGCGGGGAGGGAGTAGACTCTCAGAGCGGCCGATTTGACGGTAGCAGCAGCACTTTCAGCCACACAGCCTTGGCAGACTGGTGGGAGGGCTGCAGCCAGTCAAGGCCACCCCGACTTGTTGTGTCATAGATCATGGCTGCAGACAATAAAACCTGTGACGCACAAGAATAAGAGCTGAGCCTGATCAATCTGGGCCTGTCTGCTGGAGGCCTGAGGTCACCCTGTGGGCTGATTAAGACAACAAGCACAAATGAGCATGAATGCAACAACGATGGCAGATCAGAGCCGCCGTTTCACCGAGGTGTCAAAATCACGTTTTGTTCTAACTCTCTCATTAATCTTATAGCTCAGTGACTAATTCAGCCAGCTAGAGCCACAAGAGTGAAGCTACAAGGTTTTCTTATATTATTGGATTAAGTTTTTGACTTATTTGAAATAATGTAGCCACATTAATTATTGTGGGAATTCACACCATGATCTATATGTGATCACTGTTTTACATATTAAAGAGCATATATTAAGTTCTTTTTTTTTTTTAAATTCTGATAAAACTCTGTCCAAAAATACTATTTGAAATGTTTATTAAGGGTATTTTGTTTTACAATACATTTTTTTAAACCATTTTTCCAGTCCAAAGTGCCCCTTTTTGCAAAGCTTCTAAAAACGCTTTTTTTTTCATATGTGGACCTGTGACATCAGCTAAGGGAGCTCCTAGCTAGGTGGCGCTGCTTACAGTGTTGTCAGATGTAGATAAATAAAGTATTTGTAGGGTAATTTAACACTCTGTACGATCAATAATCCCATAAATATGATCAATTGAGCCCTTTGTTATGTGGAGTTTGTGTAACAGATGCTTGTTTTAATCATTGTGTTAGATTTTTTAAAGCTAAACTACTTTAACATCTCAGACTGGCACCGCTCTAGTCTGCCAGCTGCCTGCTCGCTGTCGGCGATGAGTTGTTAGTTTTAGGTTAGAGCACTCTTTAATCAAGTCGGTGTGAATTCATTTTAATAAAAAATGCTAAATTATTATGTTTATGAATGCCAATCGCCAGTCTGTCAGGACACTGAGTCAACAACGGGACGGCTTCCTTACCGGTACGGTGACTTCTGTTTGGAGACGAAAAACTCCGGCGGTCCTGGTCTAGTCCAGGACTGGATGTGATGGAGTCCCACATACCGACGAAAAACATTCAGTGTGACTCTAAACATGCGCCGTTACTTCGATCCATTCACCGGAACCGCTGTTAGCACGCAGCAGCTAACAAGAGCTAACCGCTGTTAGCATGCAGCAGCTAACAGGAGCTAACGGGGAGACTTGAGTCTCGTTTCCATGCCAGGTTTGGTACGGTTCGTGGTGGGTCATAGTCCGGTACCGATCAGCGATTTCATGAGAGCATTTCCTTCAGGTGTCTGACCCTCACCTGGCTGGCGGGGTACAGTAAATCCATGCGGCGATGCTCTCCAGAGGGGCTTCCCGTTCCCAGCGGCTCCCAAGAGGGGATTCCCAGCGGGGTTTCCAGCCTGACCCGACACTGTTTCGGTCAGCCTCGAACCGTTTAGCTGCATCCTGTGAAACTTTTTATAAACTCTTTCATTTCTTAACAATCCACCTGAACGCAGCTCAATGTTTGGAGCTCTGATGATCAAAAACCTGGTGCTAAACGCTGGTATTTTACCCAGACCCAAGTGAGGAGGTGGGTCACGGTCTACAGCTGGACCGACAGGGTACAGCCTTACAGGACTGATTGTTTTTATCTTTTTTTTTTAATCTTAATAAAATAACTTCTCACTATAGTAATAAAGTAATAAAATAACGGCACTCTGGGGGTTTGTTTTGCTCGTCACAAGTAGTGATCAGTGGATCAGTTTTCTATATAGAGAACGAACGGTCTCCCTGAACTGTCGTCACTTCCGGTTTGGTGAAAAAATTGACAATTCTCACAAAAACGAATCCAAGAGCCTAAATAAGCTGAATTTGTGTAAATTTTTATTCAGAAAAAGTTTCTATTATATTTCTCTAAACATTTGTTTAAGGGAGTGTCTAACTTAAAATATGCTCTTTAAGCATTTTATTTAAATTTAAGTGACTTTAAAAAGCAAAACATGTCAAATAAGTTAGTTTGTGTCCTTTTTTCTAAATTTGCACCAAAAAAATCATCACTACAGGACAGTGAACTAGACATGCACCACTAAATCAGCTGGTGGTGATTAGAATTAACCAGTTTGGTGATCAGACAATCTGAAACTTAAAGTTCTGATTACATTTTATTGGTGAGGGTTTATGAACAAAATTTCAATGTTTTTTCCCACCAACTCACCATTAATAAGTGCTAATTTACACTTACAGTAACAGATCCCTCACATGGACCTTTTAATTTTAGGAATGATGATTTTCAAGTTTTTCAGAAATTGAAGAAAGTTCTGTTATTCAAGATAAGATATATTAAATTATTATAGTAATAACCCATTTAAATGTAAAAAGCGTTTTCTAAATTTAGTGTATTAATTCACTCTTTGTACTTTTTAAATGCTCACTGACGTTCTAAGGGTTCCCAAAAAACAATGTCTAAACATCTGATAGTCATGTGTTTAAAAACAGGAAAAATCCAGTCGGGTTTTCAGTTGATCCTCTACTTTATGCCAAGTTTTCAGCTAATAGTTCTGTGGAAATCACTTTGTTGGTATTAAATACTCCTTTATGTGTGAAACCATGTTATCGTTGGTGATTTTTTAAAATAGATTTGACCAAAGAAATTGGAACAAATCGTGTCTTTGTGACAAACTGCTGGTAATGAAGTGCTTCCAGCCTTGTTCTTTTCTTGAGTTTAGGAGTCGTTTTGTGCCTGAATTCTAGACTTTTGCACCATCCTGTGTGTACTTAGTTATCTTTTTATTTTTTTCATTGCAGGTACTTTTAGTTTTTGCCAAAGAGGATAGTCAAAGTAATGGCTTCTGCTGGGCATGTGAGAAGGCCAACTACAGGTGCAGCATGGCACGAACACCTGAGTCCGCTCTCGAATGCTTCGTGGAGAAGCATCACGACCTTGTCATCATCGACCACAGACATTCCAGACACTTTGACGCTGAAGCACTGTGCCGGTAAGGAAGCCCTCCTATCAATGCTACACTTTTACTCCTCTTTGTGTTTCTGAAACCTCATAACTCTGTGTTTACCGGCTTTATCTACTGAACATGATAACTTCGTTTGAATGAAGAATATCTATTCTAACACCCTTTGAATGGTTTGAAGCTGGATTCAGGTTTGGTTTAAAAAGAGAAAAAAGCTCATTTAATCTGTCAGGGTTTTACTGGAACTAAACTCAGCAGCTAGTCATCCATTACATTTCAGTCATTTATCAACTGTTTATTCCCACTACACTTTTCAAACCACGTCATCCTCTTTTCCATCACTTGAAGCAGATCGTATTACTTCTAGCTCTTTATATTTATTTCCAGTACTTTCTGCGAACTGTTGAAGGAGTTTTAATCCTCTGAGTTGCAGTAACTTGTGCATTATTGCCTTAAAGACAAATCAAACCCATAGAATTGGTAATGGAGGCTCATCCTGAGAAGTTGAGCCTGAATGTCATCTGAGGCCGGTGACCTATGCGGCTCAGATGATCTGGACATGACCGGCTGCAGCGCTGCTTTCCGTGCGTTACAGCTCACTTCTCATTACGCCTGTGTGTTGGGGTGAATGGCCAGCTCATTTTGGGCTCCCCGGCTTTCATTTCATGCTACCTAGTGGATTTATGTCACTGAGAAACGAGCGGCGCCTGCCCACACCGCTCTCTATCTTTAGCCTCAGCTCAAACCAAAAACACATTTACAAACATTCATTTGCCCGGCTCGGTGAGTATGTTAACCCTATTCATTTTGGCCAATCCATATGTTCAGTGTACACGCACAGGCTGCAATGGAGGAGGGAGGGAGGGGGGACTGAAGGGCCTTTATGACCACTGGCTGGGGGAAACCACAGGCGGATGAGTGGCCCTGTACACTGCATTCTTTCAGAGTTCTGCTCGCAGAGCTCCACCGCTGGGTCCTGCCTGCCTGCCTGGGAGAATCGGAGCGTGAAATACTGAAAATACATTGATTTGATGCCATGGGCTTAGCTCGCTGGCTAAAAGGCTCCCTCTGTTTACATTCAGGTCGATTCGAGCGGTCAACTCCTCAGAAAACACTGTGATAGTCGCCGTCGTTAAAAGGTACAGACTCACTTTGCTCTGATGATCTTGTTCTTGTGTTTTAATTAAAATAGCTCATAATCAAGAGTGTTTTGTGAAACTAATCACTTTACCCTGCAACAACCCTTGAATTTATCACACAGTGCTTTGGTTCTGACATGGGTTTTTGTTTGTTTGTTTGTTTTTTAAGGCCAGACAGAGAGGAAACCTCTGTGATGCCACTGATCAATGCTGGCTTTAATAGGGTGAGCAGAAAGTACACTGTGTTTTTTGTTGTTGACAAACAGAATTTTATTGATGAGATTTATGACGTTGATTGTTGATTTCTCCCTGAAAGACCAGAAGCCAAACTGTAATCTTTTATTTATTTATTTTTTGGGGGTGGGGGTGGGGGGAGATTAATGCATTGAGTTAGCCATGTGTGACTCGTGTTAGACACCTGCCTTTGGTTGACCTGTGTCGCTCTGACCCTTAGAGATATGTGGAAAATGCCAACATGATGGCCTGCTACAACGAGCTGCTACAGCTGGAGCACGGAGAGGTTCGGGCACAGTTCAAACTGAGGTGAGTCATACATTTAGCTCCACGGTAATGTTGTCCAACTCTGCATCAGCTGGACAGGGAGAGACAGATTATCAGTCGCTATCAAAAGGTGAAAGGTCATGATATTTGAGCTTGTGTTTGTAAAACATCTCATAAACTGCTTGATGGATTTTGAAGTTTTTTTTCTACACTTGTTAATATTTTAAGGTTAATGATGATCATTGTCTACTTCGAAGTGTTCTTTATATTGTCGCTCTCTGCTGGTGGGTGTATTGTGTGGGTGTGTCATTCAGAATCTAAACTTTGGCGTTAGCTGTTTGTCTGTTAGCAGAGCAGCTCATGAGCCACTGGATGAATTTTAATGAAGCTCTCTGTACAAATTCAGATAGCAGCCACAGCTAATTGACCTAAGCAAACTCATAAACGGTTATAACTCAGTGAGTTTCAGAGATATTCAGATAAAATTTGGTGTGGTAGGAGGTGAGAGTGCTCCCTAACTCAGAGTGCTAACAGATCACGAGATCTTTGTTTGAAACTTTGCCGTTAACTATTGGAATCAACCCTGTGTTTTAGCAAAACACACTACACACAAAAAGTTAGAGATATTTGGTTTGCTGGTAAAGTTTCAGGATGAACCTAAGATATACTCAGACCTTTACAGGTGAACTTTATGTGACCTTCTCTAAACCTTTGAACACACATGTCCACCTGTTCAGTGTTTCACTTCTTTTTGCACTAGATGTTCTCTAACAAGGAGCTGAACAGCAAAATTCCCAACAGGTGTTTTTGATCCATGGATTGACCAATAAATGTCCTGGTTCAATTAGAACTGGTATTTAAACAGTCCTCCTCCTCATGCAGTTCACACTTTGACATGAGACCAAGACGACACCTTAGATTGATCAACAGTACCTCGTTACTGTGAGGCTTCAAACAGGATGTTCTCAGACACAAGTGTCTTAGAGGTCACAGAGGGTCGTCAGCAGGTTGCAACAGAGATACAGAGACTGGAAGAGTCACAGAAAGACATAGAAGTGGACGTCCTTACAACACGTCCCACACTGATGATCATTTCATTGTGAACTGCTGAACTGGATGATGAACGCCACACAACTTCAGGCACATTTAAGGGAGGTGAGAGGAACCCAGGTGTCACGCCAGACCATTGGAAACTGTTTACATCAGTGTGGTCTGTGTACTGGACGACCTGCACAAATATCTGACCACATCACCAGGCACAGGTGTCATCGTCTTAGCATAGCATAGCATCTTTATTTTTAAAGCACTTTAAAACAATTCAAAGATTGACCGCAAGTGATGGAGGCTGTCTGACATGAACCAGGGAGCATTTACACTGGATGAGGGACCAGTGGGCCTCAGTGCTGTTCATAGATGGAAGTCAGTTCACGCTGAGCAGAAATGATGGCCCCTAACAATGTTGGAGACGTCAAGTATGTCGGCCATTGGCACGCAACGCAACGGTGCAATACTGCCACCTACCGCATATACATTTCTTATTACTTTTGAGGCTTTCCAGAACGCGCAGCCAGCGTCAGTTGACGTCACATCCGTAGGACAGGGTGGGAAATTTGGTCCCGAATTGCAGAGCATTTCACAGCTCACAGCCAGTTAAAGATAATGGAATGATACATGGGTGGCCTCATTCATTTTGGTTTAAAATGCTTCATCACTCAAAACTGAACATGCATGATTATTTTTATTTAGAATCTTGACTTATGTCCCTTTTAAAATAGCTGCCAGAGCTCGTCAACATTAGCAAACACAAATCATTGTCTGCCACTCTGTCAGTTTTTCAGATACTTAGCTAAATTTAAATGATCCTAAACATAATTATTCTTTATGTAAAAGGAAAATAATGAAGCATATATTAATGGAGGTTCTGGTTCTGTCTGCTCCCCACACAAGGGCTTGCAATGCCATTTTCACAGCTCTGGAACAAAGCCAAGACGCCATAGAGATCACTTCTGAAGATCAAGTTATTCAGGTGGGTTTTTGCTAAACAAACTTCCCTCCCCATCATCAGTTCATGTCAGTCGTTCTCTCCCTCCTTTCTCTTCCTCTCCTTTTTTAGTTCTTGTTTAGATCTTGTGATCTCAGTCACAGTAGTTTTGGATTGTGTCATTTGGTTGTTCCCAAACACAGTAGCCTCTGTTCTCTGCATGCTTCCACCTCCATCTAATAGACAGCATTAAGTTTAGCTGAACTAATTGCAGATCTTGGATAAATTCTCCCGTTTTTTTCTCGTTTGCAGTACGTGAATCCTGCCTACGAGTCCATTATGGGCTACCAACAAGGCGAGCTAATAGGGAAGGAAATAATAGAAGTGCCTAAAAGTGAGAAGAATAAGCCTGATCTCCTTGAAACCATAAACTCCTGTATACGGAAAGGAAAGGTAATGTTTGTTCATGGAATCATCCTGTCATGCACTTTTTAAAAAGAAAACACTTTTTGTATTCATCTAACAAGAAGACCTACATCAGATCTCTCCTGTAAGAACCACAGATTTCTGCCTCTGCCTTTCTTGTCCGGGCATGCACGCGCGCACGTGCATTCACGTGTGCTGTCGGTCTGCACCGCTGGCCGTCCAGCAGTTTTGTTTCATGTGCAAAAGAACAGCGGCTGATTTCTGTGCTGTAATCTTACTACACAGAGAGCGAAGGTCAGTCCCAGACAGGCTAGCAGCAGGAAGGGTCTTTTTAAGCTGCCAAAGCAGTCTGCGGGTGGTGGGGAGACATGAAACGAGCACTCCAGACTCCCGGAGAGCTCCCCCTATCCATTAAAGCAAGTTGCCATTTGGTGAAAAATCCACTCCACCTGTTGCACAAACACCGTCACACTGCACACCTACAATAACGGGGACGTTTTCCTCTCCTGCATTTTCTTTTTTTTTAAATAAATTGTTAAATAAATCTGTCATTCTCCTGTGTTCCAGGAGTGGCAGGGGATTTATTATGCCAAAAAGAAGAATGGAGACAACATTCAGCAAAATGTGAAAATCACACCTGTAATTGGACAGGGAGGGTGAGTGAGTTTATTCTAAATTCAAATGATGCCTGAACCCAAAATGTTATCAGTAGACTTTTCGTTTGATCGCATGAACTAATGTGTATTTGTCATTCACAGAAAAATCAGACACTATGTGTCTATCAACAGGCCTTTAAATGATAATAATAAGGTGGGATAGGTTTCCTGTTTTGGAGATTATTAACAGACAAATGGAAGTTTCAGGTTGTCAATTTGTTTTCCTCCTCTTGTTGCTGCAGAGCGATAAATCCAGTGAGCGTGTGCAAGCGGAGTCTCAAACAGGTGAGATCAGCCCTAAATGTCTCCCAGCATCCACTTCCAGGGTTAGCTTAGAGGTCTTAGATTGCTAATGTTTTGTTTGCATAAAGCACATTTTTGCAATACCTTGACAATAATCCTGTCTGGTAATTTGAACTTTGTAAACTTTTGAAAAATAAATCAACAAATATCTTGCACCGTGTCAGAATATATAATCATTACACAATTTTTGGGGTGATTTTTTTTTTTAAACATCAAATCATTGATAAACATAATTTGGCCAAAAAGATCAAACAAAAAAATTAATCTCTCTGTATATGGTCCTGCTTTTTCTAAGCTGGGAAACATCTCTCCTTTGCTGACCTTAAAAAGTACTTTTATTATGTCTAAATGGGCTATTGTTCCTTGTTGTGTTGTGGTATGAGCCGTGAAGTGAAGCCACAGCTGCAGCTGATTTCAAAAGGCAGCAGCTTGACTTCTAACAAGTAAACAGCACAGGGATCATATCTCTTCTGTGCTCGCGTCACTAGCTCCCCACTATTTGTTCACGAGTCTCTACATGATGTTCCAGCACAAAATATTTTATACAAACTCCTCTAAAACACCAATTAGCTTTGCAGTTTCTGATCAGAAGCTTTACAAATTGATTTTTCTTTCAGTATTATAACAAACCTCAGCACAAAGTCTTTACTGAGCTTAATCATTAAACATTCATGTTTGTAAATCATTTTTTTCCAGCTGTTGGATTTGTCACAATAAATGTAGTTTTTATTCATGTGTGTGTAATTTAATCAGTCATATTTACAATGTGTATTTTTCTTTATGCTCTATTCTGTTGTCTTCAACTGGAACCTACAGGATGTCCATAACAGAACTGTCTGCATACTTAGACAAAGAAACAAATAAAAGTTTCCTTCCCACTTCTGTGAACGACCAAACCTCCTTCTAAAGATTACAGATTAACCTGTTCAGATTAAAGCAACATGTGTGCTAAAATGTAGTAATTAGGCTCAAGTAGAGTAGTAATGATAAATTAATAATCTTAAATAGAAACAAAACAATATAGGTTGATATTTTTACAATTATGTCATTTCACTTCTGATGAACTTAATGGTGCTTCCATAAAATTAAAGATCATTTATGGCAAAAAGCCTCAAATAAATGTAAATCTGTCATCAAATGAACACCAGTGTTTAATTTTTGTTTGTCCATACAAATTGTTTTTGCTTTAAAATAAAGTACAAACAATATATAATAGCATATAATTAAAAAATATTATCATTTTTTCTGCAGGAAATTCTGATTATATTACAAATCTTATCTTTGAAGTGCTTCAAACCGGTGTAATAGTTGAAAATAAAAGTGAAGTTGTTTATTCTCACGTTTGATTTTGTTCTAGACCAACCTGGATTTCTTGTGTTTGTGTGTTAACGGAAGGCATTTCTCCTCCCCAGATATACAATCCAGTAAGCACAAAGACAGAAGGAAAGGCTCTCTGGATGTAAGATCCACAACATCTCGGGGGAGTGATGGTGAGAGTGAAGGAAGATAGATGATGGAAACGCTGGGCATCTCGTCAGCTCATGAATCCTTCCCTGTAGTCTGTTTGCATTATGTGTTGATTGGATGCACAGACGAGTTAATTAGAAAGTGGCTGGAAAACAGATTTTCAAACCTATTAAATGTTTGTCTGTTTTGTTTTGTTTTTTATCATCGCAGGGAGTTCACAGAGAAGACACTCCTCGATGGCCAGGATCCACTCCATGACCATAGAGGCTCCCATCACCAAGGTGGGTTCATCTCCGTTCCCATCATCCCTCTCAGCCTCCGTCATATGATTATCGCTTAGCTGTGATGTGTTCTAGCTCATGACTAAACACTTGTATTATAAAAGTGCTACAACTGCCACAAGCGCTTCTTGTTCAGCCACCAAGACCGACACACACACACACACACACACACCATTTCAAGAGGAGATTGGCTGATAAAATGCCACATTTCATGCACAAGACAAGAAAGGATGTTGGACCAAAATGACCTGCTGCTGAAGCGGTTTATGTAGTTGTGATTTTATGTAGCGTAATATAACCTGATTTTATTGTTATAATACGGACACACTTCTGCAAGGTTATTAGCTTAGTTTTATCGGCTTTATGCTAAGCAATGCTAAGCTACCTTCACTAACCTAATTGTTATGCAGGATATCTAGATTCTTTCTGGTTCAAAGGGAAGACCTACGTACGTTATATTTGGAAGTTATAACCCAGAAGCAGACTTAGACTACAGTTATTTTATTAAAGAAACAGATTGAACGAACAGACAGATATGAGGTAGATGGTTGCATCTTAAGAGATTCTTCTGATATTATTAAGCTGAGAGTTAATGACGAGAGCCCGTGAGATATTTATATCTCTAGGGATTCTGAGCTAAGTTGAAAGGAGTGTTATTTATCAAGAGCCTCGGTTTAACCAGATCGGGTTGGTACCTGCTGAAACCGCTCCAGATCGCCTCGGCGTGAGAGGTGGAGGCTCGTCGGTGAGATCGTTGGTCTGACGAGCCTCGGGTTAGCCCCCGGGGGACGTGAAGTCACTCGAGGCACGGAGGTGTCTGAACGAGTCGGCGTCAGCGGCTCCATGATCGGCTGGTGCAGAGGCTAACAGGCTTTCCCCATGGCTGGTGAATAGAAGCAGACGGATGGTGTCTGGCTTCTCAGCCGGAGGAATGTCCTCGACTGGTGGGACTGGTTACCCACGAGCTCGGTCGGCATCGAAGCCTACCGTGTAACGGAGAAAAACGGAGGCCGTGTTCTCTCGTTGTTGGTTGAACGAGAACTCATTAGCTTCCAGACAGGAGGCCGGACAGAGGGCACTTTGGACGCGTGGCCCAATGGGAAGTAGTTACCAAGTCACGTGGTTCTCGTCATTAAGGAAGCCCAGGAAGTTAGATGGATTATTAATATGCTTTAACCTTTTTAGCAAAAGTAGAAACATGAAATAATACTAATGCAACATCAACATTCATGAATACTGGAAGAAAATGAATTAATCATATTAAGACATTTCTGGACAGTGGATTAGAGGTAGTGTCTTTTTAGAATGAGACATCAACGAGTCCTTAAGTTTAATTATTAATTAAAGGAAATCTTCTGAGTCTTCCGACACGACCGGTCCTGGAAGGAATGTTGATTCAGGTTACAACATAATAAAAGAGTCATTTTAATCCAAGTTATTGGGACAAAAGATGAGTTATTGTTGTGATGAACCAGATGTCAGAATTCAGAGATAGTAACGCCTTTGCCGGCGCAACACCTGGATAGAAACAGTGAACGTCCCCAGGGACGGGTCATATGACACACTGCAGCTCCTCTGCTGGATCATTTGACTGTGTAGTCAGTCCCTGTAGGCATCGTCCTCTGGAGAATAAAGCTCTGATAGAACTGTGTGTGTGTGTTTGTGTGTGTGTGTGTGTGTGTGTGAGAGAGAGAGAGAGAGAGAGAGAGAGAGAGTGTGTGGAGATGTGCGTAAGCAAATTAGTCCTTGCACATGCTTTTTGACCTCACCATAGGTGCCTATTGTTAGAACCTCCTCTGATTTTTGGTTCATCTTTCGAAGTAAACCTGTGCTTTTGTCGTTTTGTTTTTTTAAGTTTTGGTCTACATTTTGGAGCCATAATTATTGCAAAAACTTATTTTAATAATATTTTATAATTGATCATCTTTACACTGAAACAAAACACTTCCAATGATTATTTTAGAACCAATTTTTTACTCATAATTTGTTTAAATAATAAAAACATAAAAATCAGAACAAATCCCACCACAGACTACACATATGAGTATAATATTTCTGTGTCTGGGTCACGGGTGAATTGAAATTGAAAGGTTTTTACAGTTTTTGTGCTCCTTTTAAGATGATTTATACTTTGGGTTCTGTTTGGTTTACTTTGTAGGACATGAAGCTCTATTTGCTGTAATATTCCTTAATCATTAAAAGGACTGAATGAAAAATGCCAGCTACAGGATGTTGCCACATTTTAGACAAATTATTTATAGAAACAACGTCTTGACACTCGTCACTGAAAGAGATGATGAATAACACTTTTCCTGACACGCCTGCCCTCTTTTTGTTACGGCACTTGTGCATCCGATTGTTTTTTTCCCCTCAGTTTCTTTCCGAAAGTTGCAAAGACCACCAGTTCTCAGGAAACGGTACATTTTTCATGCTAAATGCATTTTGCAAACATTTCAGGTCTTTGAGGATCAGATGCCATTTGAACTAGCAGTAATTTGTATAGATATAGGCTACATTTTTATTTGAATGCATGTAATAATTGTGGGCAAACTGCACCAGCTGACACTGTTTAATTTGTGAGGGCTTTGAGGATTAGATGAAGGCACAAAACCCTGAAAAGCATCCACAGTAGATGCATAATCCTTTTGTGCTTTCGGGCCTCAGAATTTTCCAGTGCAGCCATTTATTGGGCAGATATGACTAAATGATTATATTTGTACTGAATAATTAAAATCAAAACTCTTAAAAGTTTGTACTTTGCTCTATGAGTGTAATCAAACATCCAAACATCACCATTTGTGTCATTTAGTAAACTACATTCTCTGTTGCAAACATAAAAAATTGACACATTCTCACTTTTTGTTCACTGATCAGAAAACATCTGTGGCACAAATCAGTTAATAGCCTGATGTGACATCATAGGATGGTTTATTAATAGCATGCTGTTTCAGGCATTTCATTTAAAGGTGTGGTTTACTTGTTTATTTAATACATTTGCAGTGTTAGTGTTGCAGCTATAATGCTTCTATTCTCTGATACAGAAGTTTGCTGAGTGGAGGTGTGCTGGAAACAGCAAGAATCCTCATTATTAATGATATGCACAACCCCCACTTCTGATTGGATAACAGAAATGTCACTACTCTGCCCCCTTATTCAGATTACTGTATCACATCAAATTTTTGGTCAAGATTCTGCCTTACATTTTTGATCCCAAATCCGAGGACGAAGGAGAAATTTTAGAGGAACCGCTTCTTCAGCGTTTGTCAATGAATGTTTCATAATTCTGACATGTAAACTTACATTTTCTCCTAAAAGAGCAGAACGTTAGTGTTGTTCGTCATCATCAACTTACAATGAGCAATGTGAAACAAACCTGTTGTACTGCTGTGACACCCAAACCGGGGTGAAAGCGGACCGTAGGACCGTGGGAGTTGCTATGTTAAAATTAGCATGTGTGGCTAACCACAAAGACCTGAGAATAACTGCTAATATCACAGCAAAAATATGTTACGAACTTACACAACCTTATTCTTTACTGATCTTCTATAGGAAAGTTTAAAAATTGATGCATGCCAGACCTGGGACTCAAACCCAGGTCTCTCACGTCAGAGGCAGTGTCTTAAACCTCTATGCCACAGATCAGTTGAGATGATTTTGTTCTGTTTCTTTACATGAACATTACGTGTCGCGTAACTTGAGACAAGATTGCAATAAAATCTGTGTCACTTATGATTTTCTGGGCCAATTCACTTTAAGAATATTATTGCATGTAAATTTAAATAAAATTAAATATTTTTTACTGGCCAATGTGGCCCCCAGACCACACCAGGCCCCTAGGCTCAAGCCATATCTAGTCTGTGCATTTTTCCATTCATCCAGGCCTGCCTGTGAGGTGGCACGAGCCAAGATGGGTGAGACCATATGCAAATTTGCAGTGTGACGTAGATCTGCGAGTTTTTTACAAATCCTAGCTTTTCTCTATTTTCTATAAGAAGCTAAAGCTGAAGATCCATGTAAAAGACTGTTTTCATGTTCAGCCTGCATGAAAAGCTCAGTGACTAATGTTAATCAGAAAAAACATGGAAAAAAAAAGTTTTTTCAGTAAACCACACCTTTAATTGTTCTTTTATTTATTCCTGTTGAACAGAAATTTTGAGCTTTTCACGGGTTATTTTATACCATTTATTTGAGACACAACAAGTTTAAGCAAAAACTAAAAATGCATGATGATAACATGTTAAATGACTTGGTTTACAGGAGTTTGACTTCCTTTTACCTTCGTCAAACATGCTCCTGGTGCATGCAAAGTATTTGCTTTCAAATTGCCTTTTGTTTACTTGAATGCTTCTTTGTATATACTTTAACATTGATCAAACAACAGTTTTGATTTTTATCTTTTGGTAAATATGTGCAAAAAAAAGAGCATCAGCACGTGAAGTAAAATATTGTTAAAATATGTGTGTGCTGCAGGGGTTGTTTTTTATGTCTGTTTGAATCAAGAAAATATGCCGCTCTTCCAGGGGTGCTCAGCTGTATTTGTGACCCATTTGTCCCCATGTATGTATGCCTAAATCTACAGGGGACAGGATTTGTAGTCCGAGTCCAAAGGCTTTGGATGACCCAGATAAAGAGGCACTGGCCAAATTTATGTAATTAATGTGGATTTTAATAAACTAGAAACAGCTCAGTCTGATTTTATGAATTACCTTGAGTTTGCAACTTGTAGTTTTTTTCTGTTACCAGTAGGAATAATTTCTACTTTAATTTCCTCTTTCAGGTAATAAACATCATTAATGCAGCACAGGAAAGCAGTCCCATGCCGGTGGCAGAGGCCTTAGATCGGGTGCTGGAGATCCTGAGGACCACTGAGCTCTACTCCCCACAGCTGGGCACCAAGGATGAAGATCCTCACACAAATGACCTTGTGGGGGGGCTGATGACGGTAAGGCAGCAACACCCTTTTGGAGCACAAAGGTCCTTCAAGATGACTGAATTACCCAAACATTTTCCATCTGCCACACACCCATAGACTCCTATAAACAGTAACCGTAATATCCACTGAGGATGTGACTCTGAAAGATTTGCTAATTTCAACATTAAGAGACGAGAGTTTTTGGATTTGTGTTTTTATTTGAGGGCTGTCTGTTCATAGTAGAGGAAAGGGAATGAATTAGACAAAGATTAACAGACAGTGATGGTGAAGAACTGAAGTAGAAAGAGTGCCAAGTTGGCAGTCTTGGCAACAAACCCAGAGGAAGTGTTAGATTGTCCTTTGTGCTCCTGTAGGCTGGAGAGGAAAGCCCACCCCATTCTCTCTCTCTCCGTCTCTCCCTCCCTGCTCTCACACTCAGCGTCACACTCGCATGAACGTTTTCCTCTAGACTCCACAGGCCTGGAAACATCCTGTTCTTTGGGTCAGATGAATAAGCATGGCTTTACTTATACATGTGGAAACGCAAAAGCACGGAGGTGTTGGTTTTCACCAGAAAAGTTTGTTCCGCATCAGTGATAAAATCCAGAAAACCACGAGGGATTCAATCATAGCTGATCTGAACTCAAAAGAATCAGTGAACATTAAAAAAAAAAAAAGAAAAGAGGAGTCATCATTTTTCTGGAGAGAAAGTCCTAAAATAGCTCATGTGTACAGAGGCAGCACCAACATGAGACAATGCATGGGTCAAAGATGAGCCAGTCTGCGATTCCTTTTGTACTTGTGAAGTAAACATTTCCCTGTGTGACACACACCCATGCACTCACTAACACCCTGCAGCCTATAGCGAGCTCCACAGTGACAGATCATTCAAACACATTTTCATAGCTGAAAACCAGCATTAATGTTTATTTTAAGGAAGTAAAATTCAGTCTAAAGTTCATTTAATACAGATTAATCATAAGACCATAAAACTTTATTAGTTAGGTTTCTTCTCATCTTCTGAAATTTCCTCAATATATTGGTGTACAGTTTTATAATATCTTAGCGTGTTTCTGTGTAAAAGTTATAAATCATTACCTTCTTGTTATGGATAGCTTCCTGAATGGCCTCAGTTCAGAGAAACTGAGTTTACATTCTAGAGGACTGATGAGCTAACGGCTAGTTCAGAGTTTATTGCTGTGTACTAAATTTTACAGCAGTTTGGGCAAACATTATTTTATAGACTTTTACACCACTGTTGATTCGGAAATACACATAAATATGTATTATTTACTCATGTAAACATCACCACCAACATCAGCAAAATATTGTACTTTTCGACCTCTTTTTGACCTCCTTCAGGGGTCAAGAGCAGTCCTGATGGCTTAATATTTGTACTATAATAACCATGTAGTAAATGTGACAGCTAGGTAAAGCTTTTTAAAATAACAATTGCATAAACCACTGTGAAATTTACCAGATTGGAGATTTAAAGGCATGGTCTGAAGCTTTGTCAGACACCACCATCTGGAGGCAGAAAAATGTATTGCTGCTTAAACCGTCCCGCCTACTTCTTTATTTACAGCTGAATTAGCAACGCCTTTGTTAATGAACGCTCACCTCTAGCCGGCCAACAGAGCTGAAACTCAGTGTTTTACAATGATCATTCTCACGTTAGGATGTTTATTCATATATATTTATTTTAAAGACTTACTTGTCCTTAAGAAATGTCGCCGGTACTGCACCAGTCTACTAACGCAAACACTGACACACACTGGGATTGACATCTGTACATAGGCTAACACTGACCGGCAATCAGTTCTAACTGTGTGGGGCTCTGTGAGTAGACTTGGTAAAAAAAAAAAAGTCATGTATTATCTTATAAGATAGAACAGGGTCAGACTATCACTGATATGGATTTCTAAAAAATCATACATAGCTCCTGTAAGGGGGAAAACTCCAGATATCGGCGTTAACATGGGAGCAATCTGCTTTTGTCTTGGCTGAACTAGCCTTTAGCTCATCAGTCCTGTCAAATGTAAATGCTGTTTCTCCTAACTCAGGCTGTTTTGGAAGTTATCTACTTCAGGTATGATATCAATTATAACATTTTCACAGACGCAGTCCAAAAAGGCCTAAATGTTTATTTAAGTTGAACAGATGCACTAATTACTACAGATTTTTGCCTTTATTGTAAGTTGTTATTATGATTGATTTGATTCGTGATTATGAAAATTAAGTGCACTAGTGCTAAGACGACTATCCATGTCCACCATCACGCTAACTGAATTTAAAACATAAAAAAAAGTTTTGCCACGGACAGGTTAAAAAGTGATCATTGTAATTTATCGTCCTAAATGTCTTTCCAGTATTTCGAGGCAGTTCAACCATGAGCTGTTAAAATATTTGTCCTTCACCTCTCAAACTCCCAACAGGCGTTGTGTTCTCCACAGCTGGTCTGAATCACTGTCCTCTGAGGGCCGGATCATAATACTTCTCACTGCTTGTTTGATTACTGGGGTGAGGAAGTGTTTTCCCACCGATAAGTCCCACTCGCTATCAAAGCATGCAGCAATACCCAGAGGAAGGCATATGTCACGATGGAATAAATGATTGTAAATTAGTTGGCATATGGACATAAATCATCATGATGTCATTTCTGACTGAACTAATGCGGTTCATAAATCTGATAATTATTCATTGTGTGGTTGAATTCATTAGCTCCGTATGTCAGCAGGGGAAACACTTCTAGCTGTCAGTATTACATAGGCCCAAGTACTGCGTCATCGCACAGATAGAGGAACACTCGCAACGATTTAACATCACAAATAATCAAAAAGTTGATGTTCAGGTGGATTTCATTTTTTAAGGCTCACGCTTTGTGAAAAAGTAACAAGTAAATTGGAACAAAACAAGCCTTAAAGTGCCTGTGACTCCATATTTAAATCACTTTATATTAAACAGGTGTAATCTTTGATGCCTCTAGATTAGCGTTGCACCATTATAACTCAAAATACGCTGTAATTATTTCCTAACGAGCAACTCAGAGATCAGAAGAAAGCGCCGCCTTCCGGTTCTGCTGGGTTTCTCCTTATTTGGCAGCCTGACACTTCTGCTGCAGCAGGGGGCAGTACCGTCGCGTGAAAGAGAAACAAAACTGAAACTTAAACACTACACGGTCTATGGGCAATGGCGGCGGCACTGCCTCGCTCCAGGTGTCGTGAACGTGCATGTGGGAGGAGAATTTACCATATAAGCAAGTCCGGATCACTATGACCTCATAGCAGGCTGGAGTGAAAAAAACTGTTTGAAACCTGGGTCTGAAATCTGGAAGAGCTTCTCAATGGCTGTACTAGGAGACCGATGGACGCCGTTTTTTGCTCTTTCTGGCAGGTTTAAGGTGAGAACTCAACGTTGCAACATGATAGATAAGTCAGAAAACACAGAAACCGATGTCATGGGACCTTTAAAGACTGTATAACAATACGTTTTAATCATATTTGGAGCCTTTATCCAATGTGTATTCATCTTTTTTCTGCAGGAAATGAAATATTGACAAACTCACTAGTTTGACCCTAATTTATTTTATGTCCAGCTGATATTTGTGCTTAATTTAGCTCAGAAGTCTTCTACATCAGACCTGATCTAGTCTCAGTCAGAATTCTGTCCCCGTTCAAGTTGAAGGCTCTTAAACAATTGATGCTGATGTTCTCAAGACTCCAATAAACTCTTTTCTGTGTCTGTTACAGAGCGGATTGTTGTTCGTGTGAATGCTGCGAGGGTTTCTAACACTTCCCTTAAACTTTCTTTCTGTCTTTCTTCTTCACAGGATGGTTTACGCAGATTGTCAGGAAATGAATACATCCTTTCCACAAAGCGTGAGTTTACACAAAGAGTTGACCTGAACAGAACTTTAGCTATAGAGAGTCTTCCAGCTCTGTTATATAAAAGAGTCTGAAATCACCCTTTACTTCCTGTAGAACAGGACACATTAAAACCTTCTCCTCTTTGTTTCACCCACAGAGCCCCATCATCTCCCCAGTCACCTGACGACGCCGCTGTCATTAAACGACATCCCCCCTCGCATCGCCCAGACCATGGAGACTGAGGGCTCATGGGACTTTGACATCTTTAACTTGGAGGCAGCAACCATGAAACGGTGAGGCAAATCATAAAATCATGAGGGCAAAGAAAAATAATTACCATAATAATTATTTTGAAATGGATGAGTTAATGTTAAACTGGGTCCTCCCACAGGCCTTTGACATACTTGGGTCTGAAGATATTCTCCCGTTTTGGGGTTTGTGAGTTCCTAAACTGCCCTGAAGCTACTTTGCGCTCCTGGCTTCAAGTGATTGAAGCCAACTACCACTCCAGCAACTCCTACCACAACTCCAGCCATGCAGCTGATGTCTTGCATGCAACTGCGTATTTCCTCTGCAAGGAGAGAGTCAAGGTAAATGACTAAGAATGATAAAAGTTAAAAATCTTAAACTTTGTGTTTGATTTGAGAAAAATAGGGAAAAAGAACAAGATACCATAAATTTCTACAAGTACACATGCACTTGGTGTATTCTTAGTGTGAGCAAAAAGGCTCCATGTTCTGCACCGTTCTGAGTGCCAAATGCTCTGTCTGATTCTACTTAATCCTAGAGAGTTCTGGTTCTGCCCAAGTGTGTCAGTGGTTCAGTAACCCAAAGACAGCGTGGACTTGTTAAGCTGATTACCAAAGCATCTATTTCTGACCTTGGCCCAGTGATCTGTATTGGTGTGGTCAATAAAATGTGAAGTTGCATCACTATAGTGATCCTCTGGAATTTAAAAAATGACTGGTATTTTATTGACCGCTGTTGTTTACAGTACTTTTTATTTGACGATGTAATGACTTTTTGATATAAGCTACCAAGCAAGTAATAAATACTGTAGCTCCAGAAGTACATTTAAAGTAGTTGGGTGCAGCTTTTTGGACTGTATAAGTTCAAACATCCACAAAATGTATATTTATAGTACATATATTCTAAAAGCACTGAAGGAGGTTTGTTTTATAATAAAGCTAACATTAAATATCACCTAATTTGCAGTTTTTTTTTAACCATTCAGATCTGCTGGGTTTCACTTCTTAGAATATTAAGGTTATAATATACGGTACTAGACGTTCCTTTTATTTTTCATATTTCTTTTCCCAACAGCAAAGTTTGGACCCCATTGATGAGGTGGCTGCCCTGATTGCTGCTACGGTGCACGATGTGGACCACCCAGGACGCACCAACAGCTTCCTGTGCAACGCAGGAAGTGAGCTGGCCATCCTCTACAATGACACAGCTGTGCTGGAGAGCCACCATGCTGCACTGGCCTTTCAGCTCACCACAAGGGATGATAAGTGCAACATATTTAAAAACATAGAAAGGTATGAGATTCTTAGCACTCAGAGATGACTGCTGAAAGTAAACGTGTTGCTTTTGTGGATGAATTGATTGTTCAAATTCAACAGCACACACCTCAAAGGAAGGATTCCATTCACTCAGCATTAATAACTTTAAAGGTTATGCAGTTTTGCATGTTTTGGCTCCCCCTGGTGTCCGTTTTAAATCACTGCCGTAAAAACGTTAGATAGGTGTTTCTGAGCATAAACAATGGTGCTAACTGTTGAAATGTCCTCAGCCTTCATAGCTTTCTACAGGAGCGGTTATTTACTCCTTCAAATAAATCAGCTGTGTTCAAGCAGGGAGAGATAGAAAAAAAGCAGAAATCATGAGCTAAAAACACTCTGGCTCTAGCATAACAGCTAGCCACATTGGGTTAGTGGCCGACAGAGAGCGAATTTTGATTGAGTTTGAACAGATTGATCTCGAGGAACAAACAATGTTGTTAAAAAGAATTAAACAGGAGTGAGGAGACTACAACAGGAGTCTGTTGAATGTCCGTCCGTTCAGTGAGGACGAGGCAGACGACGAGCGAATATGTAGCTCTTGTTTAACCCTTTAGGGACACTGATGGATGATATAAATGTTCGTACTTCTTCTGCCAGACGTTTCTCGAGCTGATCCATATCTGCTTCCGCAAAATTCTACTTCTACTTCTCTGTTGATAGCGGCATGAAGCCGGATATGATCACGGGTTGTTGGGCCGACCAATCAGAGGCGTGCGCTCTCCGTCTCGTTCGACGGATAGTTAGAAAAGTGAGCTCGACTCCGTCCGTCCTTGCAGGGCTGTCGGAGAGCTCTTGCGTTGACGGATAATGACGTTGCGTGTCTCCGTAACGACGCAGACGGAGAAGTATAAATCAGGCTTAACCCTCACAGGATACGTGACTTTGTGAGACTTCAGGGCACCGGACTGGAGACTCAGAAGTTGCGAACATGTTATTCCGGATTTAAGCACCAGATGGGGCTGAGTGACTTTTCATTAACCCTGCAAAGAGTCATATTGTCACATACTGGCTCAAGAAAAAGTTTTAAAAATATGAAAAAGTGTCAAAGTATGCCTTTAAAACATCCTCATAGAAGAACAAAGTCTAAACCAATTTGTAGGATAAAAACACTTGAAACATGACTTGTTGTATGGTTTTTTTTAAACTAAATACAACACATTTGAAGTTTTTGTACCTTAAAAATATTTAGTATTCAAGACAAGCAAAGGTCCAGGTATTATGTCAACAACAAGAAAGTCTGCTGGAGGTTAGGATGTTTATTGAAGCATAAATGTAAAGATCGTGTTCGATCAAAGCAACCATTTTTGCATCATGGCATGATTTTGTACAACTTGTCTATGGATCGTGGGGGGGGGGATGGGGTGACCCCTAGTGGCTGGCTGCAGTTTAAGTTTTAAGTCCCACCCCCTCCATGTATTTGAATGGTTCATTGTCCTGAGTTAAATAATAAACAAGCACCTCAGATCATTTTTTCCAGGTGTTGAATCCTGTTGATTCTCAGTTTTACTTTGTTCTATGTTCAGATGTTTCTAATATGTTTAGCTGCAGTTAGTTATTTGATGCTTTAAAACACACCGTGATCATGTGTGGGTGTGTTGGCAGGACTTTTAGTCCCACATCCAAGTTCAAGGACTCTGGATCTAAATTTTTAATTTGCCATTTGGAAATCTATCAGTTTACGAGCCCCAGATTTAATGTGCATCATGTCATTATAGGTTTGCCCAGTGGAGATCTGTTTTTACTGCTCACAGCTTATTTGAGCCATTAGAAAACAAACCTGTAGTTTATTCTTGTTTTATTGAATTGTACTTTTTTTTTCTATAACGTGCCGTCTCTTCCATGTAAATGCACATGTTTCTACTGGTCTAAATCAAAGGCAACTATTTTAAAATCATCATTCAACATATTTGCACAATGCTTGCTTTGTGGTTAGTTGTTTGCAGTGTTCAAAAACTGAGCAGTTACCTTGTTGTTAAGTGTTTTTGATTAATCTGATCAGACACGGCCTTTGCAGGCAGAATCTACGGATTTTAAAGCCATTTCAGGTTGAAGGTGACACACTTTGCTGCATTAAAGTACAGTACAGTAAAGGAAAGGACCATTATGGACCTGAGGCAGAATGCTACTGCATATTCTCAAAAAACTATTTAAGTATATAATTTGATTATGTAGCTACAAGCTTACAGTAAATGACCTTTTTAAAGAGGTGCAGTATTCAGTTCTGCTAACAGCCTTTGCCAATAAAGCAGTGATAAATTATCATTCATAAGGCCCAAATGTGTTGGTTTTAAGTTATAAAACAAAAATTTTAGATATATTTTTTCTTGTAAAATTAACAAACGCTAAATTAGAGAGAAGTTTATCAAAAGTAGTTTTAAGAAAACTACATTTTTATGTACAAAAATTATTATTTTAACTTTTTTTTAATAATGCAAACATTTATGGGTGACAAACTAAGTCTAATTGTATTGACTGATGAAAGAAACATTGTGTGTTTGTGTGAGTTTTGGTGTGTTAACAGTGACGGGATAGAAATGCGATTTGACTCCCAAAACAGAATGGCTCTCATGTGCTGGTCCCCTGAGAGGGGGACGGGGAACAAAGCAGCCATTCATGGCCACTGTCACTGCCGTCAGACGAAGAAAACTGTTTACACGGGTTTCCATGCTATTTACCATTCTGTCACTCCCTCTTTCTGTTTTCTCTTTTACTCCTCTCCTTGCCTTTCCCTCCCGTCTCTGTCCAACTCTCTCCCCCCTCTCCCTCTCCCTCTCTCTCTAGGAATGAGTATAGAACATTACGACAGGCCATCATAGATATGGTGCTTGCGACGGAGATGACCAAACACTTTGAACACGTCAACAAATTTGTGAACAGCATCAACAAGCCGCTGGCTGCACTGGAGGAGAATGGGGTGAGATTGCAAGTGTTATCATGTTGAATCACATATAGACATGGGACGGGGGGGAAAAAATCAAATATTAGATGTTTATTGCCTTTAAACTGATGATGCTGTGGGTCAATAAAGAAAATTGATTCTGTCACACATTGGTGTAGATTCATGATGTGACAATAAGAAAACAATAGTTTAAAACCTCAGGTGATAACATTTTAGTGGAGTCTGCAGCTGCTCGTGCTCAGGGGAGAATTTTACACGTCGGTCCCATCTTTCTCAGGCCTGTGTGGAATCCATAGCTGGACATTTAAAAGTCTTCATGTAGTAGGGTTGGTACGAAGAAATGATACAACAGTTAAAAGTTGTTTTTTTTAAAATAAATACTGTATTTGAGTTTTAGTTAATAAATTGTGCCATCCCCACTCATTTAGATTTAACGTCAAACAGCTTAACGTTGGTTTCTCAGCACATACAGTCAGGTTTTTCTTAGATATTTGAATTGATGAGTGTGAAAAGCAGCTGTTTTTTAGTGATAATTTCTGTTTAGTATTTATTGATCTTTCTTTATTGTTTTGTTTAGGGCAACAGTGATGAGGAATCGGCCAAGAGCGTCCTGACGTCTCCTGAGAATCGGATCCTTGTCAAGCGGATGCTGATTAAATGTGCAGACATCTCCAATCCGTGCAGGCCTTTGGAGCTCTGCATAGAATGGGCTGGACGCATCTCAGAGGAGTATTTTGCACAAGTAAATCGAAAGTGTTATTAGCAACCACGATCTGTAAAAATGGAACCTTTCAATTTTTGTCATTTATTTAATTTTTCTTTTAAAGCTGATGGCTGATTGTGCTCTATTTCTGGTTACAGACGGATGAGGAGAAGAGACAAGGTCTACCAGTGGTCATGCCTGTGTTTGACAGGAACACGTGTAGCATCCCAAAGTCCCAGATTTCCTTTATAGATTACTTCATTACAGACATGTTTGATGCATGGGATGGTAAGACAGCACACTTTGACACAGACATGAAAGATGATACATGATGTTTAAATACAAATGGTATTCAGAATGACAGATAACTGGGACTTTTCAGCCATTTGAAATGTGTTTTTGTGTAAAAGCTATAAATAACTGAATCTTACCTGCTGTAGATGGCTTCATAAACGGCCTCTGTGTGGGTAAATGATGACCTGACTGCTAGTCCAAACACTGAAGTGTATTCCTGTCTTAAAACAGCCCCAATTTCCTGAATTTCAAAGTGGTTGATACAGATACTATTTTATACGCCTTTAAACCAATGTCATTACATGCATTACACGGTGATTTTGGCAGAATTATGAAGGATTTCCTGCTGGACTTGACCCCTGAATGCACCACAAGTGCTACATTTTGCTGCTGGTGATATTTATTCTTGTTAATGTCCACAGAATTCCATGAAAACATCCTTGCATTGTGAACGTGACGGCAATGTAACGGTTTATTAAATAACGCCATATGAGCTGCTGACAGTATTATCTGTTGGTCTTGACTAGCTGCCAGCTAATGGTCCTGACTGAATATAAACGTCATTTCTCCAAACTGTAGCCACTCAGGAGTTAGTCATTTTGTAATTATTTATGACTTTTACACAGAAACACACTTTAAATGACCAAAATATCCATTTGAATGTGTAGAAAAATCTCTTGTTCATTTAAAAGTAGACGTTAGGGGTTTAGTGTGCAAAGTATTTTATGCTTACAAGTTGCAGTGATGCACTTAATCAGTATCTGTGCAAAAACTAAATATGTAGTGTTGAATCCGTATTGGGACAGCGTGGCATATCTTCATACAGTGATACGTTTCAGCTATTTTAAAACACGTTCTTTACCTATAAAGTTCTGCATCCAAAGTCAGTTTTTCCCTGGCTTTCTGTTATAAATCAGCACATATGATAATCTGAATGCAATGAGATGTATGAATTTTACACAAGAAAATAAAAGCCCTTACTGTATCTGATTTCTTTTTGGAGACAACACCAGGGGGGAAAACACACCATAGTGAGGTTTTGTTTACAACACACCTCACAGTGTCTGATCTCAGCTTCTCTTCTCGTCTCTTTAGCCTTTGCAGACCTCCCTAATCTTATGCAGCACTTGGACAACAACTTCAAGTACTGGAAAGGCCTGGATGAGCGGAAGCTGCACAGCCTGAGACCCCCTCCAGAGTAGGTCCGGTTCGGCCCTGGCATGCCTCGTACTGGGGCAGACCTTCTCTTTTTTTCCTGCTGGGGTGTCGCTCCCCCTGCCAGCTCAGCCGGCCGCAGGTCCTCCTCGCCTTCACTCTCCTGCTTCTGTAGCACGCTGAGCGTCCACATGTCCGTCCATACTGAAACCACAGAGGCACTTCCTGACACTGCAGTAACGTCGCTGGCTTTACAAGCCTGTTGGATGAGAACTGTGACAAGAAGACACGGACATTCAAGCATCGTTATGAACTTCTCGAGCCTCAGGCGTGTTTTGCGGTGTAGCTGGTCAAGTGATGTGACTGAGAGAGGGCCCACAAGGGTCCCTCAGCAAAGCATCTGTCCTCTGATTACCATGTAGGCACGCATGTTTGCCTGTAAGGTTGCTGTTTGGAGTAGAAACTGCTTGTTTACAGGAGAAGTGGATGGAAGGGTGGTCTGCAGATGAAGGAGTCTCGCCCACGTCAGGCCGTGGAATCACTTTTGACCTCCACTCCTGCGCTCACAGCGAGGCGGGACAGCTACGTGAAACCTTTGGAGGCCGCACCATGAAACTACACTCCACTGCTTATCTTTTGTTTGTTTTGTTTTGTTTGTTTTCAGGCAATATTTTCACGTGTCCTTCAGAAACACTACGTTGACACACAGCTGTCGTAACAGACACACGAGGGGGTGCTTCCTTTTTTTTCTGGGTCAGGGAGTGGACCTTAATTTAAGGCCACAACTGAGAGACAAAAACTCCAACATCTTGATCATAGGTATCTAATTACAAGTGACTTGGTATGACAGTTTTTCTTAAAAGGGTCCATATTTTCTGTAGTAAAATCTATAAATGAATTCGATGATGAAATCAAGGAGTGAAATAATATCTAAAAAGAGAAAGAAAAGCCAAAGCTAATGAAGACGAGTACTACTACAACGCTCAAAAATTCACAACTATTATTCATAAGAATCATTATCTTATTAAACCTGTTTATTTTCATATCAAGAGTACAGTACCAGTTTGAATTAACCCTTTTGTATTGCACTGTAAACATAATGAGAAATGTCTACGTCTCAGTGATTTGTCCAGGAACGGGGATGTTGCATCGGAGAATAAGCTGTTATTGTTGATCATCAGGAGATCGTGTGCTTGTGTGAGTGTGAGTGTGTGTGTGGGGGGGGTGGGGGTGGGGGGTTGTTGCTGGTGTGAGTGTGTATTCATTGTTGCAGCAATCCCTTGCTCTTGGTTTCATGCTGTAAACCGCTTGACATTTGACAACAGCAGAAATATGTGACAAGATTTTGGACTTGAAATTTTTTTTCTCCCAGAAATTTTTGTATCTGGTTTATCCTACTGAAAAAGATTGCCTTATTTTGTACAAATATTTATACAGTACATCCCACTGTGCAACTGCAGCAGACATCTGGAGTTTTTATTATAACACAGTCGGAGGGTTATCTTCAAGTAAATCTCAATATTTTTATAGACGATGAATTTTACACTGGATTTGCAGCAGATGAGATCAACCATTATAGCTATCTGAGTACCTGTGAGAAAAAAAAGCCACACAGAGCACGTATACAGAGAACTGAATGGTAATGCAGGATGTGGATTGCAGAGTTGTCCATCACTGTCTTTAAGCAGTCTCCAAGAGGCCAGCTTGCATTGAAATATTTTTTTTTTGATCAAATGCCATTTTCTTTTTGGCCAAATGTCCAACATCCTTATGCACAGACCTGGGTAACATTTTTCTTTAAGGTTGGATTCAGATTAGGATACTAATAATATGTTAAAGATTGTTGCTTATTAGGAATATTTCTTCTTTAAACAGTATATAAATGCCATAACAGCTAAGAAAGTGGTGGTTAATAGGATGCATTAACCACGGGTAATTTTGTTTCTACTACGGCAGAATTGTACACTCAATCAGGGGATTTGTTTGTTCCTTCTGATTTACATTTTGGTCTGAAGGCACGGAAAAAATTAGCAATTATTCAATGAAAAATAAAAAAATATCAACTATATGTTTGCAGTCTATTTTCTGCAACAAACGGTGTCTGGCTTCTTAATGCATATTTCTGTCCCTTCTCACTTGTTCTTTAAAAGCTCCAGATCCAGGATCAGAGGACGGTCATGAAGAGGTAAACAAAAGCAAGAGACGGAAACAATAACGCAATGCTCGTCTGTTACTGGTCTGTCAAAACAAAAAAAAAACCAACACTGGCTGTTTGCATAGGATAAAAAAAACACACCTCTACTTCTCCCCTCAAAGCTTTGCAAGTCAAAAACAGTGGCCGATGATCTTTCTATTGCTAGATTGGAAGTATACTTAGAATTCATGCATTTAAATAAATCACATATAAAACACATCAGCGTTCTTAAACCATTGGCAAAAACAGATTCAAGCACAGTTGAGTTTTCCAGACTTCCCAGCACCTTACAGTGGTGATGACTTAAAGATATGCTCGCTGATGATTATTTCACCTACTTATCCCATAAAAACATGTTATTGTACAATGAAGAGTCCAAAACATAAGTTGTGAATACCGGTAATACAATTATTTTTATAAACATAATTTGGTTATTTTTTTATTTATTTTTTAAACAATTTCCTGAGACTGTATATTTAGTATAATGTGCTTTTGGTATTTCATCAGTCATTTAAACCAGGTTCTTTGTTAATTTAATTTGGCTTGGACCATTCTAAACCCAAACAATAGTTTGATGTAGATTTAGATGTTTAGCCACATAAAGATCAGGTGACTGATAATAGATAGAGAAAATAGAATAGAAAGATTATTAGTATATTTCATGTTCACACACACTCATACAGCACATCTTTTTCACATGATACTGACATATTAAAAAAAAAAACCCTCAGAATAAGAAAACAATGAAAATATGGATCAAAAAGGGAAATATAATTGTCAATATGAATGTATGAGCTGTTGTAAATTATAATATATAAACTTTATTAACAGACGTACTGATCCAGGAATATAAATATATTTGAACGAGGCATTGACTCAGTTTGACTGGGAATCCCTTACAATAATACTTTTTAAACGATAAAATGGAATATAGACTAATGACTTGAAAACATACTACATCAGAAAAGCTGAGATGAGGACAATGAGACGCAGCAAGGTTCCTGTCTGTTTATTTGTTGACTTTTCCAGATAAATGTTACATAACAGAAAAGCAGCCCACCAGCTTCCTCCTGATCAGACGTTGCGACAAGGCGTCAGAGGAAGCCCGTCGAAGAGAGTGGACTAATGGCTGCTGCTGTTCAACCTATGCAACTCTAAAAGATAGTGTGGTTTTATTTATTTTATTTTTTGTGAATTAGTGATATGTCTTCAGGAATGACAGGACAAACGCGGTAAGTATTAATTTGCTTTGAAATATTTGTTATGTCTCTAGAAACGTGCTAAAACTAGCGAGCTGTTCAGCTAAGCTAATGCTAGCTGCGGTGTTAGCTGGCCTGCTAGTAAAGTTATCCTGCGTGGTTGTTGTGGGCTTTTAACGCCAATTCAAGATATGTAGTCAAGATTAAATGTGATCAAATTAACTTGGAGTACATTTTACTAGAATCTGAAGAGGTTTAATTGATAATATTTACGAACGAAAACAGATAATCAGCTATTTACCTTGGTTAGCTCAGACTTAGCCTTTAGTGTCTGATTAATGCTAACTTTCTTGACTGATAATTCGTTATCTATTGGCAAGACTAAAATAGTTGACAAATTGTTTTCTATTTGAATGTGTCTATTTGGTAAAACGTTGATATTTACAGTCCGCATACGCTAACAGCGCATTTTTAAAAACGTGTTTATTGATATTAAGTGAATGTATTTTATTCGATATAAATCATCATCAGTTCAATTCTGTAAATTTTAAGACCGACTCAGTAGGGCAATAGTTTGATAACTAAACCTCAAAGTAGCAAAGACGTCTGCTTTGTGTGTGTGTGTTTATTAAATTGGATTAAACTGGCTAATCTGTAACAATCGTTGGATATATTTTTTCTTTTTTCTGGTTTTAAATATTTTGATTACTTGGTTTATATTGTTGTGACGTGGCCTTGCAGTAAATGTTCACAACTAGTATGAAACAAATTAGATACAATGAATGGGAATTATATTTAGTAAAGACACATTTGTGCTGTTGAGATAAGGTCAAACTTGCATCATAACAAACCGATGAACATAACAAACAAAATCATAACAAGTATCTTCAACTGGTATTCTGTTTGTGTATGCTTTTCTTTGTTTTCCAGCTGCCTAACCAGCCGTTGGGATAAGCCAGCCCAACCTAAAGAGAGTGCAGATGTACAACAGCAGAAGAGTATTGGAAATGCAGCTCACCATGTCTCATTATCGGGAGTCGTTGGCACTGCTGGTTCACACAGCAAAGTTTCTCAGCCACCAGAAACAGAAGAAAAGCCAGCACAGGGAGGAGTTGAGATGGCAGCTGCGATGGCTGCTAAAATAAATGCCATGTTAATGGCAAAAGGAAAGCTCTTGACTCCTCCACCATTGCCTGCAAAGGTACACAGTTTTTACAGAAATCAAAATTAGGTTTGTTTTTGCCATACTAAAGAGAGCTGGCAATTCTCTTTGTTACTTTTAATCCTTAGGTCATGCCTCCAAGTATCCCTGTACCAACTCCTATAGAAGAAATGGTGGTCACAGAAGTAGATATAAATGATGTGCCGCTTAATTGCAGAGACCTTCTTACTAAAGGCAAAACACAAGAAGAGGTAAACAGTGATTCTAGTGCTTTGTTTGACACAGAACTCTTGGAACTTAGTAAAAAGTGACAAATTACTCATGAAATATCTTGTAACTTTCTGTTTTTTTTTCTAGATTAGACAATTTAGCGGAGCTGTTGTTTCAACTAAAGGTCATTACATGACTGATGTTGAAAAAGGAACTGTAGGAGGGTATGTATGCACTATTTGTGGCTTAACTTGTCTTCTGACATAGTAGGCACTAAATATAACTAAATGTATGGCTATGTTTATGAAGCAGGGCCAGTGCTCAGTAGGTGTCTATAAGGCTGTGTTCTGGGACAGAATGAAAATATATTTTGACCATGTAAAAGTGCCAAAGTTAAAATATACCTAAAACGGTTTATTGTAAGCTTTACTTTACTATAGCTATATTTGTGATTGACAAGCAATTGTCATTATGCCGATCTCATTACAGCACCAAGGTTTTGTTGTAAAAATGTTGTGGGTCTACCACATCATCATGTAATTTTGTATTTCTTATTGTGGAAGTCTTGTTTAAACAATTGTGGTAACTAACCAGTCAAGGAGTGGAAGTCCTACAACATCCACGGTGTAAAAGGCAAAAATACTGCTCATATCAGCAGAATCTGGTAGCTGTAGAAAGAGCAACACATATGACTGGTGGATGGATGGAAGTGTACATTGAACCTGACTTTTTTAACTTCTTTTTTAGACAGAGACCTCTGTACTTACATGTACAAGGAAAAAACCAAGACCAAGTCAATAGTAAGTAGTCATTTTTAATCTTTTAAGTAAGCAAAACCAGACATTGGCTTGATTTAAAGTTATTCAGACCTTTAGTTCTTAAGCCTCTTTTTATGGTACGCTGTGGATGTCTAACCCCTTTTATTTCCCTCTGCAAAATTAGAGGCTGTGTTAAGAATAAAGGAGATCATCTCTGAAGATTTGTTGAGAGCTTCCGCTGCATCAGGAGGGCAACAGGTGCCTGTGATGCCCCCGCTCACGCTGTATCCTCAGCCTCCTCGGCCGGTCATTCCCACTTCTGTACCACGTCTGCCCATCTCTAACTCTGTGCCAGGCCAGGGACATCGACCTGCAGCTCCTCACACAGGGGTGGGTAACTATATATGTGTTGTAACTCAAGCATTTGCAAACAGCTGTCAAATTTTTTTTAAAGCTCTCTTGCAGTTAAGTACCTAATCTTATTTTATCTTATATTAACCTTATCATTTAGTGTTGCATCAGATGGTGTTTCTCCACTTTAGTAATATATTTTTATGTTAACAATAAAACATTTTTGATAGAATGTCCACGTACAAGCAAGACATTTAGAAAAAAAATTCAGACAAGTTTTGCATAAGGAGGTTAAGAAAGTGAGGCAAATGAAGGTCGTTGCCTTCACTGATACCCACCTCCAATATGAAATAGCAGAGAGAACGTCCATGGTCTACAGAGACAAGCCCTGGATGACTGCATTTGCTAACACAACAGTTGTAATGGCAAATCAATTTACTTTTAATAACTGTTACACAAAAGTAATTTACCAGATTTTTGTGTGCTTTTTCTTTAGAGTTTTGTTCACACAAAGATATTTGTGGGTCTGGACCAAGCATTACCTTCGTTCAACGTAAAGGAGAAGGTTGAGGGTCTTGGAGGTTCGTACCTGAGTCACATCCAGACAGAGACCGGGGCTCGGGTCTTCCTCAGAGGAAAGGGTTCTGGTTACATAGAACAAGCATCCAAACGAGAGTCTTTTGAGCCTCTTTATGTGTACATCAGGTATGTTTATTTTTTATTTCCAAACCATAATAGTCCTGTGTCATGGTTAATGTACAGAAGTTCTTGTAAAATCCATGTTGTGCGGTTTTAGTTTTTGGTAAAGGCCACATCAATGATCTGTGTGCATTGAATTGTAAATGTTCTTTGTTTTGCTTTTTGTGAGTCACTTATTGAGTCTGCTTCATTGTTTTTCAACAATGGTTCTTTGTGTGTCACAGCCACCCAAATGCAGCTGGATTGGAGTCTGCAAAGAAACTCACCGAAAGTCTGCTGGAAACTGTAAGTTGGTGATATTTCCACTATAGGTGAAAAGTGATTGAGTTCAGCTGAACTCGCCATTAATCTGTTGGGAGGTATAAGAAGGTGAAACTACTGAGGCGTATAGTTTTCACTGATACCCACCTCCAAGATTGAATGTGGTAGCGTGAACCACCTGATCCCCAGTGATAGATCTCGAGTGCTCTGCACCTACCCACAATCCCATTACATAAAATGAATCAATGCAGCCTTTGTGGGATTTGTCTTGCTCATGAATTAGTTCTTGTTTTCTCTTATTCTCCAGGTGAGAGCTGAGCATGCCCAGATGGTGTCGGTGTACACAGCCACAGGCTCAACACAACGTGAGTATTTTGTTACATTTATTAAGTAGACAGGTATGTTCACACAAGTTTACCAAATATCAGCTATTGGGTGACTGCATTCTTCTTTTGATTAATACATTCTCTGTTTTTTTATGGCTCAGCAATAAGTTTAAATAGTTGTTCTTGATCCATGTGGTATACACCTTAACTCGACATTCTATACTGTCATTTCAGCATATGTAGCACATGGATATCCATCTAATAGCAGTTACTCTAGCCAGACATCCTGGTATAACTACCCAGCAAATGGGTATCCTGGAGGCTACGCAGCGTATCCAGGAACTGGTGGTTATTGGAGTAATGCTGATGGTTCTCCAAGTCAATCTAACACGTCAACAAACCCTTCATCATCCCAGGCTATGGTTCAGTATCCGGTGTGTCCAAGGAAACCACATCCCTACCTTGTCCAGGTGATTATCTTTGTTTATGTTTTATCCTTCTTTTTTCAGCCAAGAAAAACAAGTAAACAAAGATTAATCTTTAGATGGTTTCTATTTAAAATTGTTTAGCCAGTCACTGAATACCTGAATAGGTTTCTAGTTTACACAAAACTAGGATAGTAACACATCTCATCAGTGTGTGTGTGTTGTGCTCTACTCAAGGATCCAGGCAGCAGTGAGACAGTGAAACCTGAAGGATCTTTAAACACCTCCCCTGACTTAAGAAGTCCCAAACAACATTTCCAAGATGGGGATCAGGATGAACAGGTTAGCTAGAGCATTAAACATAAACTGGTTTCTGTTTGTCACAGCTGAATGGAGGGAACCATTTCAAGCACTGGCATAACCTTCACAGTTGATGTGTTTGCCTTCAGTAGCTACTTGCATCTCTGTTACTTCTGCTCATATATTACACACCTAACATTACTATGGGCCTCTTTGCTCATTAAATAATGAATTCACTGATGTTGTCCTTCTAGCAGATGTTAGTGCTTTGTTATGGTGTCGTGACGTTTCAGTCTCCAGGCTGAATGTCATGCTTTTGTTCATCTGCTGAACAACTGATATAAACTATCCCTAATTTTATATAGGTACAAAAATAACCCCCTTATACAAACAGCCACCAAGGAAAAACAAGTATTTTTATTTTATTAATTTTTTTACTGTAAGAAAATGTAGTGTCAGCAGATGGAAGTAAAGCGGAAATTAAAAATATTAAAACTCTTTTCTCTGCATTAAACAAAGTTTTCACATCACCTTTTTTGTGAGTTAATAATTTAGTTTTGTATTGTTTTCCTTGTAGCCTGCAAGTTGCTCTCCAGAGGGCCCTGTTCACCTGGAGTCCACCCTTCCTTCATCCAGCGTTGTAGAGGAGAAAGTTGTAGAAAGGTCTGTTACTACATCTTGTCCCTCGTGTAATATTTTTTAAAATCCAGTTGTGTATAAAGTTCTTCTTTCCTCAGAAAACTGATGCCTCCACCACCACCTCCATTTGTGGCTCCTGCTCCCGCTCCACGCAAAAGGCCGAGAGAAGCCGCTACAGAAGAACCAGCTAGTCTGCCCAGCAGCGTCGCGTCATTGGGTATGTCTTCCTTCATTTTCAAATATTCTGAGAGCCTGAGCACTCGGACCTTTCTTCTGTGGAGCTGTCTATTGCATGAAGTAGCATCTCCTCCCATGGAGCAATGGGGGAGGAGTGGAGACCTGTATGAATCCCACCACTGATGGAACTCACTAACGCGTTCTTCTTGTATATGTTTTTTGTCTTTCCCTTGTTTTCTCTCTCAACATGTGTCCCTGGACGTGCCTGTAATGGATGTGTGCTCTGCTGCCGTTTGATTTGATATCTTCCCTCCCCTGGCTCTGGATCAAACGAACTGAAAAACCACCGCTAATGTGGGGCTCCTCAATGGGTTTCCATTTGGTTTTACTCACTCTCTTTGACCCCCCCCCCTCTCCTTGTCATGTCTCCTACTTTCCTGTTTTTTTTCTCTTGTCTCTCTTTTTATTGTCCTTACAGGTGTTCAAGAAGAGGCGTGTTTTAAGAAGACTAAAGTGAACGTAGATGCTTCGGGGCTCGTGCCCTATGGAGGAGATTCCTCAGATGAAGAGGATGAGAGGATACGCAGCAGTAAGACAGACAACTCATAACCTCTGCCTGCCCCATCCCCTCTGTCCCAAGATATTCAATAATCCAAAGTCCACATCCAGCATATCAACACAGTTCTTCAACTCTTCAAAAGAAAAAATCCACCCTTACATTACCATACATTGTTTTGGAGTAGAAGTGTTTTATGCTTTGCCCACTTTCTAAATTTATACAGTAAACTTTTTTCTTTTCTTGCAAGCTAAAGGTTTAAAAAATCTTTAAAAAAAACAGGTTACTTCTGTTTCTGTGTTTTCAATTGGTCTGAATCACAGGATCAGTTACTGACACAAGTAGTGTTGAACCTGCTGGTTTGTTCAAAGATGAGCACATTTAAATTGATGCTCACCTGTTTAACTAATGTAAATATAGGAATCTAACCACCAGCTTGTTCAGTGTCAGTGTGTATTTGTTTAGTGGAGCACAATTCAACTTGTGGCTAAGTGTCATTAGAAAATCTTACAGGTGAAGCTTTTAGAAAACTTGAATTGTCAACATGTTTTTCCATCTTGTGTTATGTTCATTATAAGACAAGATCTTTTTTTTTTTTTTTTACACTTTAATCTGGATCTAAGCAATTCCCTTATAATTAAAATAAAACAAAACATTGAATCGCCACTTTTAAGTATGGGAGGTACAGGGTGGACTTTTCCCTTTTTTTTAGGATGTGAACACAAATGTAAATGAACAAACCTGCATTTTTTCCCCCTTTTTATTTTATTTTTTCAACTCCTCTTTTATTAATTAAAAAAGGCCACTTTTGAGTTCCATTACATTGTCTTGCTGCAATAGATGGTTTAAATACATATAAAATATTCAGTGAAACCTTTTCTTATCTTGGAAAATGGTGTATGCCTGTTCCCATGGAATACTATAATAAAAACACTTGAAAATTATTTCTTTACTGATGAGTGTGAATTTACTGGAACTGTGGGCTTACAAAGTGTTTATAAACATATTGTGGATGTCAGTCAATACTCTTTCAATATTAAAATCACTAGTTTAGCATCATTTGTGCTGTATGTTGGGAATATTTCACTTTCTGTTAGATGAATATGTACTCGGGAGCTTCTATGCCGTTGTGCACGGTAAGAGCTCCTGGGTTGTCCAGGCTAAAACAGGGATGGACGTAGTTTTGAAAGTGACAGTGGAAGGTGTGCAGATGTTGCTCCAGGTTAGCGTTGAAGAACGACAGAGTTCCCCTGTCGTAGTCCAGAGCCACTCCGATACGCGCTGGGTACACAGTGATCCTCAAGTCTGGACTCCAGCCATTGTGTAGAAACTCGTACTTATGCCTTAAAAAAAAAAAAAAAAAGAGTGCAACATTAACTTTATAAGGAACATCAACATTGAAAAGACTGATGCTGGCTGCCAGTTGGAAAGCAGATGCACTCTAATGAGTAAACAAGGTTTTAACTGGCTGCAGATGAAAGAAAATAAATACGACTTGATTTTTGTGAAGGCCGGATTAACAAGCTGCACACAATGGAAGCACATTTGGGGTTTGTATGATGCGCTGCTCCAAATGAAAATCTGTCTAAAAACTGTCCAGCTTTGTTCCAAAACGCAGTTGCTATAGAAACACTTGGGAAGTAACAGATATTCGATGCAGGGCTTACAGAGAGAGGATGCTTTTTTCCCTTTTTTATTTATGAAAGGAAAATTTCTAAATGCTAAAAATACAGTCGACCTAGTTTCTGGACTCTGCAGTAACAGTTCTTCAGAGAACCAGCGTGTTCATTTTGGACTTTAGATGGACAGATTCTACTTGCTTAGTTGAAAGACTGTTATTAGTCTTGTCATGTGCAGCAAACAAATATCTGGGCAGCAAACCAAGTCTGCTTAAACTGTTTAAATGAGAGGCAGGCAAGTTTGTTAACACTAATATTTAGAAGGTGGACTAAACACTAGGAATACTTTGGGATCATTGACATTGTAATAGCTCAGTTTTTACCTGGTTGGAGTGCGGATGTGTCTCATACACCAGGAGCTACTGTTAGCCCCGAGGTATGAGTTCCTTTCAGTGTCCTCATAAGCAACTCCAATCCGAAACTCCGTCTCATCGTCCACTTCAACTTCCCAGTAATGCCTTCCTCGCACTGGAATCAGGTCCCCCAGGATGGCTACACATCTGAACACACACATTCTTCATGAAGAGCTGCCTTAAAGGTTTGTATAAACCACTATCACCCAAGCACCCATACTCAACCTTGTAAAAGTGTTGTCATCTAGAGCCATTGCACTTATGGGCAACTCCTCGTCTCCATAAAATATAGTGAAGCCATCTTCAGAGATGGAAAGGCATGGATGGGCTGTATCCTCCAGGAGGTGAAAGAATGTACCTGCCAATTCATCCAACATTAGTGAAAAGTTGGGGCTCGGGGTTAAAAAAAAATGCCTGGCTTTGAAATGCTCTTTTACAGCAATACTACTAATATTAAAAACCGGGTAATTATTAAATGTATGTTCATACTATAAACAGGCATATATATTTTTCTTTTTTTACCTGTGGTGGAGACAGTCATCACGTCACTTCTGTCACTGGGCCCACCAACGTTGACCGCTCTCACAGAGATGAAGTAACGTCGACCAGTCTGCAGCGGGATCAGACACTGACAGGTGGGAACAGCTACTATGGACCTGCGTTTAACAAATCAGATAAAGGGCTGATATCACTGACTTTTACTTCAATGGTCAATTTCTGAGCCAGTTCTTTCTATACATCTACAGGGGTCTGCAACCTCCAGTTTTGGAGCCACATGTGGCCCCTCTGAAGTGGCTCCTTGTAAATTTGACCAAAAGTAACATGGACCTACCGTAATTGGTGTTTATCTTAACTGGTGTTTTTAACAGTTTTCATGTCCAATTTTTTTCAATAAGTGCATGTAATTTTAATAGCAGAATGAAATAAGAAAGGTTGGGTTGCCTGTTTAAACTCAGATTATATATATGCACTGTTTACAGCTTTGCATCATTTCAGTACCAGAATTAGCTAAATCAGACACTTGCTTCCTGCTTGGTTTATGTAACTTTTTGACATTAAATCCACCAGAAAACTTATATTTTTCAACATACTTGAGCCAAATAGTGGTTTTGCATGTAGTTTAGCACACCTGTTGCAAACTTTTAAGACAACAAAACATATTTTAGCAACACAAAGTTACTTTTATAACAAAAAGAAAAAAAATAGCCTGCCTCTAATAGAAGCCTGGTACTATAAAGACTTTAAAAATAAACATCAAGTCTTTTTCAGGACATTTTGAGTATGTTTGCACTTTTTAAAAGTGCAAATTAATGCTTCATTTACCTCCAATTTATTTGACAAATTTTCTATAAATATGAGAAAGAACTGATGTACCTGCATAGTTCAGGACAAGAAAGTGTGATTTTACTGTATAGAACTATACAGTATATTTTATTTTTGCTAAACAGTAAAAAATGAAAAGAAATCTGCAGCACATTTAAAAAAAGAGAGGTAAATTAACAGACCCCTGCTCTACACAAATTTAAACCCTTGAAATAACATCTCATCTCAATACCACTAAAATACTACATCAATAAATTAAGATACTTAATGGGATCTTTTAATACTGATGGTGTTTTTTCAAGTAACTGGATGAAAAATGAAATCACCCCATAGATGAGGACAAACTCACAGCTGAGGCAAACACTGCTGCAGGAGCTAAAGCTAAGAATAGATTTTCTAGGACAGAGTGCGCCTTGATTCAGCAGCTCTATGACCGCAGGACCTGAAGAATCCCAGGCAAGCCCAACCCTGGCTTGTTTATGAATGTAATAAAGCAAAAACCCTGTCAGTGGCTTGGTTCTCACTCTGTAACGCTGCTCTGTGTGCCTTCAGAACCCATCTCCCTGAGCTCCACGGTGTAAGAGTCCACAGGGTTGGTGTTTCCTGACTCCCAGCGAATCAGAGCAGCTTCTGGGCAGCTGGTGCTCTCCCTCTGCTTGATCACAGGAGGTGATGGTACTGCAGATTCAAACGTTACCATTCACAACCCAAATACACCCAGAGAGGGGGAACATCTACACTGGATCAGTGTAACATTTCCCCACCTGTCATGTACAAGGCCTTCTCACTCGCTGGGCTGATGCCTGTTGTGTTGGTAGCCGTCACCCAGAGCTCATACTGGGCATTGGGAAGCAGATCCATCACAGTGCAGTGGGTCTCCTTCACTTTTACCCTGCTTTCTGAAAAGAGTGCACAGATTTAGCCACAGCTTTTCTGACAAAACTACAAATGTGTTTTGTAACCACTGATGCAGACAGCCCTGATGGTGTCGTACCATGTGGTGCACTGGTGCTGTCTGCTGGCATGTCCTCCAGTACTGGTCTGTAGTACAGCTCGTAGTACTCCACCGTGTCGTCAGAAAACAAGCTCCAGCACACGTGCAGGGATGTCTGGGTGGCCGAGTTGGGCATCTGTGGGTTTATTACTGGTGCAGATGGAGCTGTTTTTAATAATACAGACAAACTGTTAGTCCACTGTTAAAGTAAAAAATTAAGTAACACCATGACTGAAAGTAAAATTTATATATTGTAAAAAAAAAAAAAGTGCTGTGGAAAATGTATTTGCCCTTGTTTTTGCTTTACTGTCACTCTTAAATGTTTCAGAACAGCAAACAAGTGTCAGACAAAGACCACCTGAGTACTGCAGCTTTCAAATGATGATTTAACTTATTAAGAGAAGCGCTATCCAAACCAACCGATCAATCGAGCGGTAATGATAACTTGTAATAAGTCTCACATTTCCATGGAAGACTTTTTGGCTAGAACTTCTTTTCAAAACAGTTTTATTCAAACACATTTGAGGGTTTCCAATATGAACGGCCTGTTTAAAGTCTTGAGGATCATCAAGATGTCTTTGGTAAATGTGAGGATGGGCCTTTGTGTTCTTTTGGGTCAGCAGAGGTTTCGGCCTCAGACTTCTCTCCCATGATGCCTTTTTTCTCCTAAATTGTTTGTTGGTAGCTCATTTCTGATTCCTCTACAGTATATGGATGGGTTTCTGTTAAAATTTCCCTTAAATGATCTTTGTATTTGTCTATCTCATGCTGTCGAGACAACTTTTAAAGTAAATTAGAATTGTTTGATCATATTTTGTTGTTGTTTAACAACAGAAACATCTTTGTGGCCTATTTATGTCCCATTCCATCCTTATAAGCTTCATGGTGTAAAGAGATCATCCTGTGAGGTTTTCCATCATTCTGTCATGTGGGTCTAGTACAACTCATAAAGATGCTTCAGATAGATAGAGTCTAATCAATGCTGTCTTGATAACCTCACTAAATACATCATCACCACTCCGGACTCTAGCTTTCTGTGCGATCACCATGCCCTGGACTTCTCTATGTTCTACATTAAAGGGTCAGATGTTTAAATAACACAAAGTCAGCTGCTTAGACTTTTAAAATAAAGCTGTGCATTGTGGTGTAAAAGTTATCATTTAGTGGAGTGGGTGAGGAGCTTTGAATTCAGACCTGGAACCACGTTGATGGAGTCCATCATGGCTTTGACGTCTGACATATCAGTGAGTGGTGTGTTGAATTCAAGGCTGGTAGACAGCATCAGGGCAACATCCTCTTTGGCAAATGCTTCAAATCTAGTAAAGAATAAAAAAGACAAATTCTGAGATTTAGTTCATAGATGATTAGTCAGGCATCATACCACAATAATTACATGTTTTGAAGCTAGCAGCTAAGTACCATAAACATTCAGACATTCTAAAATACTACAACCTCACACCATGCAAACTCACTGAGAATGGTTTACCTTTTAATGATGGGCATTACATTCTGTCAAAGAAATAAGTCAAACAGCTTTAAAATAAAGGCTGCAGAACGTTTACCAAAGTTCTGCAGAAACTGAGCTAAAGCACCTTTAGGAAGAGTCTCCTGTCCTGGCTGCGGTAGGTCTCCTGGGCGGTCTCGATGAGCTCCTTGGAGCTGTCCAGTGCCTGACCACAGGCCAGCAGCTGACTGTACAGAGACTCCAGCTTACTCTTCTTCTCCTCCTCCAGTCCACCAGCCCGCTCGTCATATCGCTGAGATAAAGTCTGCAGCACGTCATTGTAGTGCTGCTCCAAGTGCTGCTCTTGACGGCCAAAATTCTCCTGGACAGACATTTACACAGTTATATAGAGGTTTCAGTACGAGATTAACAGTATACCTAGGTTTTATAGCAATCTTTGAGTCAATTATAAAATAAATAATGATAAAAACAAGAACTGACTTTGTGTGACTTTGAGATAGTAAATAATTATCAAAACCTATAAGTTTTACAAAAAACATGAAATTTCTAGTTTTACCTCCACAGTGAGAAATATTTCCTCCAGGTGACCCGCAAAGTTCTCCATCTCAGCAACCTTCCCCTGCAGCCGATTCCTGATCTCACTCTGAAAGCAACAAAGAGCCAAACTTTGACTCTTTATTCTGTGAAATTAAACCCTAACCCTAAATATAAACTACGACAGCTTGCTCCATGCTGGGTTTGTTTCACCGACAGATTTAAATGTAAATTTCAAAACACCAAACGTTCATAAATGCACATTAATAATGTTCAGTTTGTGTATTTTTTTAATCATCATATTTGTTAATGTCCCTACCTCATTTTCTCCCTTCTTGAACACATCATCATCATCACCATGTCCATCTTCAGCCCCAGTGGGAGATGGAGAGCTGTCCTCACACGGTTCAAAACCAAAGGATTCATTGGTGCCGACAGAAAACCTCTGCAAGGTCCTTCTAGTTGGCTCTGAAACCACATTGACCATCTCCATGGTGGCTGGTCCCCTGCTCAAGTCGTGGTGTTCACCTTCCTCTGAAATCACATCCAGCCTGTCTCTTCTGTTTTCATTCAGGTCCATGAAAACTGTCACTCTGTCAGGAAGGGAAATCATCAAAGTTTCTGTTACAAGATGAAATTAATCTGCTTGTTATTATTTGTAGCAAAGTACAAGCAAAGCAGCCTGTAATAAACCTATCCACATGTAAGTGACTTGTCTGTTCAAAAATCTGATGAATGAACAATTAGTTAAAAATTACCTGGATAACTCAGCAAACTAGTCTGTACTAAGCAACCATTTCAGGGCTGTGTTGGTATCTAACTGACAGTCCAGACTCTCAACTATGATAAAAATAGATGGGACTCACACAGCTCATATGTCACACATCTCAAAGATCCACTCAGAAAACTTACTCAGTTATTCAAATCATTAAAACGTACTGTTTCCATGGTCAACACTGAATATATGTATTGACATTAATAGAATAAATAAATAAAAACAGTCTGCAGGTTTATTTAAGCTGATTTTAAGGATGGAATTCCCCGAGCATGTGACTCAAAGGTCAAAGTTGAACGCGAAAGACGAGTCATTGCGGTGTGTTCACTTACCTTCGTAAATTCTACACTCATTCACTAAAATGCTTCTGATTTGAGTTAGATCTAATTTTATGAAAGCGCTTGATTCAGTTCACAAATATCTCGCTGTTCAGTCATTGTCAGTTTAAATGAAAAGCAAAACATGCTGCTCAGTGAGTCACTATTACTGTCGATTAATAATGTGTTAGGGAAATTAAAGATGTATAACATTTAATTATATTTAAAGATTTAAAACTTTATTATTTCTGTCAAAATGTATTATTACATTTTTTTTGTAGTTTAATGCGATAACAGCATTATTTTAAATTGTAGTTTTTGTTGCTTTCAAACTAAGTTTATTAAACTTCGGATTCTTTAGGAGGTCCTTGAACGCAGCTTTTGTCACACAAATGGCGGATCTTGTAAACAGAGCCAGCAGCCTTTCCGAGGCCAAAGCGAAACCTCAGTTTTTAAGATGGACAGCGCGGAGTTTGACCGGTTAGACAGTCTGGAGGGATGGGTCGCTATTAAAAACGATATATTTGAAGAAGATGAACCGTTTAAGTTGGGTTTTATCGTCCAGTGGAATGTCATCGAGTCTAAGTTCGCGGTCACCTGCCACAACCGGACGTTACAGCGGCAGAAACGCAAAGCTGAAGTTGCCGTCGGCGACCCTCAGATGAGCTGGGCTGGACTGTTTTCCATTAGTGATTTAAAACACATTCACCAACAGTTCACGTGCGTCGCAGACGTCCTGGGGGGCTGCTTCCCGGATTTATCCGGGTTTGAAGAAAGTAACATCTGGGACTTGCTGTTTCTCAATCGGAGGTCAGGCCCTGAGGATGACGGTGAAAGGGATTTTGATACGCCGTGTAGGAAACTGGAAAAATACTTCAGCACGGCCATCGACCTCTGCGGACGGAAGATTGTTCTGGAAACTTTATTCACCCAGGATGAGCGGGATGTTGAAGAATATTTTGAAAACCTACAGGAGTTTAAGAAGAAGACCATGCAGGAGGAGATGTCAAGAGCCAAAAGTCACCTGAGACAGGTGAGGGGGTGACAGCAGAGCTGGACACAGCTGGCACATCTGGCTGTCAGGGCCCATGTATTATACAGTAGTCAGCATGCAGAGGTTGAGATCTTTTTTAATCGGATCCATTGATTTCTTCTGGCTGGAGGAGACAAAGGGTCAATACTAAAGCAATAATTTAGTCTTCTCTTCTTTGTGTCAGTTTATTATCAAATATTTAAAAAGTTGGATGACTTTCTAAACATCTCTACTTTACAAATGTTAATGTTTTTTTTATTTTATTGACTTTAGTGTTATGTTTCAGATTATTGCCTGTTTAAGTGCTGAAAAGGTTGTATTTTTCTGAAGAATTCTGTTTATTTCAACACATTTTTCTTGTCAAATCATTTCCTAGAAAAATGTTTTGACCAGCTGAATGAAAAATGCTCCAAGTCTTCATGTCCACTTAATAAAAAAAGGCTTTAGCTAATTTTTAGATGAGCCTTTTTCCTCTTTAAAAACATCTACATCTCCAACTCCACATGTTTCCAGTCCATAATCATACTGGTCAAATAAAAGTTTCTTTTAAACTATTGCATTATGTATTCATTGTGTTTAGTAAGTAAATCTTATTTATCCCAGTTGATTAACTCATTTTTTATTTATTTAAATGATGAATATGTATTTAACTTTTTGAAAATCTCAGTGTTACTTTTTTAACTTCTTGCCTGTTTTCACCATAGAGGTAAATTATATTATAATGTAGTGATTAATTTTGTAGAATTTCCAGGAGTTGAAGCCTGCCTGACTAGCACCACACAGTGGTGGCATAAAGCTCTCAAACCAGGATTACCCGACACAACTGAACACTTGCTGGTTTATTAGGATTTAGGAGTTGCAACCCTATTGCTATATATATATATATATCATTTTAAGTAACAAACTTGTAAACTGACTCTTTAGTTGTTGTCTACACATTAGCAGATGATATTTATTAATAAAGATGTTATCACTTCAGTTGTCTATTAAATTTTCTGTGACACAAAACTTCAGCTTTTCTATTCAATCTGAGCTGTGAAAAGTCATTCAGGATGAACATTAAATTAACAGAGTCAGATTAAATGAGTGTAAAATTGTTTTTACGCTCTGATTTTCCAGCTGCTGCAGAGCCACAGCAGTGCTGACCGGATGGTAGCGCTGCTCAGCATCTATGAGGAAGAAGACGAAGCTTACCAAGACGTGGTCACTGTTGCCACCAGCTTCTTCCAGTATCTGTTGCAGCCCTTCAGAGACATGAGAGAACTGGCCTGTCTTTACAAAATGGAGATTCTGGTAAACTCTATATTTATTATGAAACAAAGCTCAGTGCAACATTCACTAATCAAAGATCAGTGTAAAACTTTAACAGACTATACCAGTAATGCAAATTTAAAAATGTTATTTATTACTGTAATAACTTCATCACGATGGTATCATGTGCTTATCAGTTTGATCTATCAGATGTTTTTAGCATCATTTAAACAGAAAGATTAACCTTTTTCTGTACTCTCCATTTTTGAGGATTTATTTATACCTGTGATCCATTCAAGAAACTTTTTTTCTAAACTTACTGAGTAAACATCAGATTTATGTGGGTTTGCTATGCATGACTTCACTGAGTGTAAACTGTCCACTGTTTTGTTTTCTGTGGATCTCTGCAGAAGTCTTTGGAGTTTGAGGACTTGGGTCCCAAGAGAATTGCAGCACTGGAGAAGGAGGCGGAGGAGTGGAGAATGAAAGCAGAAGACGCTGCCGCCTCGATTCAGGACATCACTGTCACTTACTTCGCACAGACTTCAAAGGCTCTGGCTGGTATTAGTTACTGTTTATTTTTCTTATTTGTGCATAAATTGTGCCATCGCTGACTTAGGCGTATCACACAAGGTAATACATCACAACAAAATCTGTATTGTAACGTTTTAGTGCAGTTGTTTGTTTATGATGTGATGTGTCGACGTGAGAACAGACTCCTGAGGAAAGCATTTCAGTTTATATAATAATAATAATAATAATAATGATAATAATAATAAATTTAACTTATATTGCACTTTATATTTCACAATCTCAAAGTGCTACAGAGCAGAAGGTTAAAATAGCTGGGTCAACGTTCATAAAACAAGTTGGATAATCAAAGGGCGGCTACAGAATAAATCTAACAAAAAGCTTTTCTAAAAAGGTAGGTTTTTAGGTTCTGTTTGAAAGCATCCACAGTTTGTGGAGACCTTAAGTGGACAGGGAGGGAGTTCCACAACCTCGGAGCAGCAGAGTTAAAGACCCGATCCCCCATGCTGCAGAGCTTGGTTCTGGGGGTTTGAAGAGTGTTAGCTTTTACGGAGCGAAGGATGCGTGTGGTTGGGGAGGTGAGGAGTTCCTTTAGGTAGTGGGGGGCTTGACCATAAATGCACTGGTGGGAGAGGAGGCAGACCTTGTATTCTATTCTAAGTGGGACAGGGAGCCAGTGAAGTGCTTTCAGAATGGGGGTGATGTGCTCATGCTTGCGCACCCTCATCAGGAACCAGTTGCACCACTTTTCTTTAGGTCTAAAAACCTGATGTTGTGATTTTTATTCATGTTGATAGTTAAAGGTCCTAAGTCAAAACTTATTTCTTTACTCTTTGTGTATCTGACTGACTGATAGTTATTTAAAGAGGTATTTAGTTATAATTCCTCAGAGTTTCTGAAGTTCTTTCAAATATTTTTGTTGGACTTTGGCAAGTTTTTCACTCATTTTCACTTTAGCACCTGGACATTTCCAGAGGAATGTTTTTGTATGATTGTGTGATCTAACTTATTACTTATTCAAACATAAAATTTGACTTAATTAAACCTATCAAAGAACCAACTTTAATTAGGATAGTTTGGCTCTTTACTAACAGCTCTTCACAAAATCACTTTGTTGTTATTTCTGTTTGTAAAAATCTGTAATAAATGCCAAAAATTAAACAGTTTGGCATGTAAAATAGTATTTTAGCACCAACAAGGTGAATCCCAAATAGGTTTTAGCTGAAAACGTGACAAACTAAAGGTAATGAATCGATCAGGTCCTGGTTCAAATCTTTGCAGGATTTTTTTTTTCTTGTTTCTTTTTTTGATCAATGTATCTTTATTAAGTTTTCAGACACAAACAAAGAATAAGCCAGCACAGACAAAAACCAAGGAACAGAAAATTAGTAAAGAAGCAAAAACAAATAAGAAGAAGGGGAAAAAAAGCCCATAGAGTAGTTACCCACTTATCACACAAAGGTCACATTGGAAATCATCCAGAGTCTTGGAGCATAGTCAGCTGTTCCACATGAGAAATAAAGGGGTGCCAGATTGCAGCAAACTTGCCCACCGATCCATTTACTGTATATCTGATTTTTTTCAACTTTAAGGAAAAACATTACGTCACATATCCATCTGCCAAAGGAGGGGGGTTTGTCATTTTTCCAGTTTAAAAGAATGAGTCGCCTAGCCAGCAATGATGAATAGGCTATACAATTTAGTTGGGGTTTTCTTAGTGAAATCCCTTCTGACAAAATGCCAAAAAGTCCAATAAATGGACAAGGAGTGACAGTCTGGCCTGAAATTGCTGAATACATTTCAAATATTGAAGACCAAAAAGGGACGAGACAGGGGCACGACCAAAACATGTGGAAAAGGGTTGCTGGGGCCTGTTTACATCTGTCACAGGTAGGATCAACATCAGGGTAAATTTTGGATAATTTAACCTTAGACATGTGAAGTCTGTGAACAATCTTAAATTGAATTAAATTATGTCTGGTGCAAATTGAGGAGGAGTGGATTCCCTTAAGTATGTAAGACCATTGATCCTCAGTAATAGCCAAACCCATATCACTGTCCCAGTTTTCTTTAATTAATTATCATCACAGAACTGTTTTCCATATCAAATATATTGGTATACAACCTCGAAATAGTACCATTGACCCCAGGCAGCATCTCCAGGATTGCATCCAGAGATGAGGACTGTGGTAACATGGCGAACTGATTAAAACGGCTACGTACAAAATGCCTGACTTGAAGATATCTGAAAAAGTTATTTGCTGGTAGAGAAAATGTTTGTTTAACCTGAGGAAATGACATGAAAGTACCATCTCTATATAGCATCCTAATGTTTAGTACACCATTTTTAGACCACTGAGAGAACGTACTGTCCAAAAGAGAAGCTGGGAACAGATGGTTGGCCGCGATTGGGGCATAGACTGACATTGAGACCAGGCCATAATGTTTACGAAACTGAGACCAAAGCTTTAGAGAATGAGACACAACTGGATTCCGGAGGGACTCAGGCAAATGTAAAGGAATGGGTGAACACTTTTCTTGTTTCTTTAACGGGACAGATTTTTTTTTTCATCCTTTGCAGATAGATTTTTTTTTTTTTAGGTCTTGACACTTTTTCTACTGTCATCTACTTTCTCATGTATTATTTTTTTAACTGCCTAAAGAACTATTGATCAGGACCAATTTAAATATTACAACAAAGTCTGACTCATTAGAAGCAAAATGTATAAAACTACTAGGACTGGTTTAAATTGTTCCACATTATTGTGTGCTGAGGAGGTCTAACACATTCTTGTGTTCTTGTCCAGGTATGTTAAAACAGATGGAGGAGGATAAGCGTCGTTTTGGACCTGCTGCCTGGGCGTCTGCAGCTCCCAGACTGGAGAAGCTGCGCTTCCTTTTAGCTAAAGAAACCTTGCAGCATATGAGAGCAACAGAAATGTGTCTCAGTCGCAAAAAGGACACCATCAAAGAGCGGGTATGTCTCACTGGTGTTTGAATTAAGCAAACAGCTTCTCTAATGGTTCTGTTTTTAGTCGGTGCAAATAGTCATGTCAGCATAGTGGAGTCTGACAACGTTGGAAGGTCTTAGAAATAAATCCTTTTTTTTCTTATTCCACTATCAAGCTGACACTTCTTTTGTTGTGGTTTGTGATGGTTGTACATCTGCAGCCTGGTAAATGGACCTCTGGATATATATTGTTTTGTTGCTTGTTATTCTAGTGTGAATCTCTGGCTGCTGGGGTCTTTTGATCTATTTATAAAGCTTTCTAAAAACTCAGAGAATCCCCACCGATACACCCCCCTAAAACCTGCATACATAAATAAGTGTGTGTGTGTGTGTGTGTGTGTGTGTGTGTGTGTGTGTGTGTGTGTGTGTGTGTGTGTGTCTATCTACATATTGAGAACATTCCAGCCTTGTGCTCTGAATGAGGGGGGGGGTGATTTTAATATCAGGATCAATGTATTTAGTGGGAACTGCAGCAGATTGGGTGCCATGCTGCACATTTTGAGTGTTTTCTTTTTTGGCGATAGAGAACGCTTTCATCATCTTCACATTTAAATGGCTGCATTATTCATCTAATTAATCTTTCGTAAATCAAACCTGAAGATGCAAGAAGCAGCTACTGATGTGAAGTCTTTGCACAGACAGCTGTGTGCGACTGTTTCTAATGAGATCAGTAGTCACACCTACGCAGGATTTTAGTGCTGGTGGCACCGTAACACTGTGACTCTGATGAATGCGCTGGTGTACCTGCAGACTCACAGCGTGACGCCTTTTGCTTATATAGTGTGTGTTTTTGTGTACATACGCAGTGAGCTCACAGCGTATTCAGAGCCTGTCATGCATTTTGCACTTTTCTTTTTAAATCCTAATGCTAGCATAATTTAAACACTACTACAAAAGACAAAATTAGCACCATATCTTTGTATTTTTTTTACAAATTTATTTAAATCCTATTTTTTTCAGGAGCTCCATTTTTCCTGACCAGCACTGAGAAATTAGACCACTTTGATTAAAGTTCTCTTGTTTTAAATAAAGTTGGTTGGACATGATTTTCAAAGACATATTTGAACACAAAACGAGTATTGAAGACATTTCCTGCAATATTGCAAGATCTCTTACATGATCCGTTTATCAGAGTATGTTTTGTAAATCACTCTCAGCTACTTTCACATTACATTTTAGCTCAATATCATTAAAACTGTCTGAGTTGTAGCCTTTTTTTTGTTTTCTAAGGTGGATTAGCTGCAGCGGTCATCTTGAATGGGGTTGCCTTAGAAAGATAATCAGTTGTAGACTTCCATCCAATGATTACGGTACTTTCTGGGAGTTTCATTAAAATATATCCATTGATTCGTGATATATTTCACTAACAGACAGACACATAAGCACACATGGACACAGGCTAGACATTTAAACAAACCAATCCCACAACTCCCAGCTGACCTAGGCTAAACGAGGCCAGAAAAGCCTTGAAGTTGTTGGTATTGATTGTGGGGTTCAATCGCTCTGGTTTATGCACTAAATCACTAAAGTGGATTGACTTAATAAAGTCTGGTGGTGTTCCCATCATGCATTGGGGGGGGGGGGGGGGGT
>SSNR01000007.1:4041807-4064277 GCA_006937965.1 Callopanchax toddi | reverse complement strand
GCAGTGATGCGGACGCTGAACCGGTCTGTTGTGGTGAAGAAGGAGCTGAGCCGGAAAGCAAGGCTCTCGATTTACCGGTCGATCTACCTCCCAATCCTCACCTATGGTCATGAGCTTTGGGTAATGACCGAAAGAACGAGATCGCGGATACAAGCGGCCGAAATGAGTTTTCTCCGCAGGGTGGCCGGGCTCAGCCTTAGGGATAGGGTGAGGAGCTCGAACATCCGGGAGAGACTCGGAGTAGAACCGCTGCTCCTCCATGTCGAAAGGAGCCAGCTGAGGTGGTTCGGGCATCTTGTTAGGATGCCCCCTGGACGCCTCCTCAGGGAGGTGTTTCAGGCATGTCCTGCCGGCAGGAGGCCCCCGGGTCGACCCAGGACACGCTGGAGAAAATATATCTCTGGTTTGGCCCTGGAGCGCCTTGGGATCCTGCCGGAGGAGCTGGTAGAAGTGGCTGGGGAGAAGACCGTCTGGAGCTCCCTAATTGGGATGCTGCCCCCGCGACCCGGACCCGGATAAGCGGAAGAAGACGAGACGAGACGAGACATCGTGTTCAAGGACAGTCTAATAGTGCATCAAAAATTAAATCTGCTCTCCAAAAGCATCTTCATGCAGTTGAATTAAAGTGTTTGCAGAGGAGATGTTTTTTTTTTTTTTTTTTTTAAGCCTCTGTTGTGTTGTTTTATCAGAGATGTCCTAACAGATGCTTGTTTTTGTGTAGCTGGAGAACCTGTTGAGAAGAGACCAGAACCAGAGGGCTGATTCCAGGTCTGTGTTTGAAGATGGACAGCAGCAGGACACAGTGGACCAGCTGGAGCTGCAGTTCTATGAAACCCAGCTAGAACTGTATGACACAAAGTTTGAGATCCTGAAGAATGAGGAGCAGCTGCTGGTGGCTCAGATTGAAACCCTGAGAAGACAGGTCAAAGGTAAAAACACTGTACTTCACTGTAAGCTTCATTCTGTAATATGCAAACAAGCTAGATATAGCTAGCTATTTTACACAAACACGGTCTCAGAACTCTCATCCCTCCCGTTAGCTATTATCTCTAGGCCACGCCTCCCCTGGACACCCATGGGACCTTGCATTGCCACAGTCGTTGAAACACTACGCTAATGTTCACCCTGGTTTTTCCTCTTCTTACGTCCAAACGTTTTTAGTTTTCTGCTAGCTGAAAAGGTGATTTATTTTTGAGACTCTGGTATTTTATCCTAAAATTGAAGCGGTAACAGCTGGCCGTTTCTGTCCTTTTCTCACTTCCGGGATGTTCTGCTGAAAAATGCTCCAGCATGCATTAATAGAGGATCCATGGAAGTGCTGTGCTTTGGCGAGACAGACAGCCTGATTGTCCAATAGTTGCTTTTGATTCAAAACGTATGATTGGCTGAAGTTTTTAGAGAACTGCGAGAGAACCACTTTATTAATTTCTTTCAGTTTTCTTTAATCGCCACAATATATTTATAGCTATAGTATGTTAGAATGTTGTTAAGAGGCATGAAAAAATGTTTTGGGCTAAAACCAGAATCTGTGCATCTCTAGCCACATCACTAAGACTTTGTTCTTCATGTGTTTGCATCATGAGAACTTACTGGTCAGCACTTCTGATAACAGTGTCTTTATACGGGCTGCATTGTAGACTGTTGCCTCACAGTCAGAAGGTGCTACGAGGAGTTTGCATGTTCTCCTTATGCAGACCACGATTTCCTCCAGGTACTCCAGCTTCCTCCTCAGACCAAAAACGTGCATGTTAGGTTAACTAGTGATTCTAAATGGTTCCTTCCTAGGTGTGAGTGAGTGTGTGAGTGTCTGTAAGTTTTGGTTGTCTGTGTGTGACCCCGTGATGGGCTGGTGACCTGTCCAGGGTGTCCCCCGCTTCTCACCCCATGTCCGCTGGAGATAGCAGTTTAGAAAGTGGATGGATTTTTTTATACACCAGTGGATGAGATTTATCTGTATTTGTGTGAGGGGTAGAATCTTATATTTATGTTGACTGTGTTTATTATTTGGAAAGCTTTATATTGCATCTTAGTTGTAAATCAGAAAAGAGTGAATTATTAGTCAGACAGTTACAGATTAAAGTTGTTGATCATATTAATTAGGGGGTCCAGTCAGTGTGTAATGCTAAAATACGCTTCCAGTTTAATTCAAGCTATTTTTCAAAATGGCTGAACTGCCCCTTTAAAACTGTGTGTGAGCATGTGTGTGTGTGTGTGTGTTTTTATGTTGGTTCAGTCTAATTGGACTTATTATAAGCCGTATGCACACAGGAAGGATTCTTATTTTCCGTCCACTCCATGTCCTGTTTAAAGGATCCACTGTGGGGAAACACTGTATTTTGTTGACGTAAATATTTCCCTAATTGCTTCTCAAGGGACAAGAGATGTTTGCCTCTAGGTGTGTGTGCTGTGTTCATATTCTGTGTGTGTCCACCAGACTTATGCGAACACACTTTGGCTTAGTGTCATTTTTAACGGTAATGGTTTTTAGAATTTAGTTGTGTAATGTGACCTCAGTTATTATTTATTATCATTAAAAGGTGAGTTCTTTACAGTTTATGATGCTTATAATGGAAATATTCTCTAAATATAAAGAGCAGAACTTTCCCAATGTTGTTAGGGTGTTCAAGTTCACACAAGTAAAAAAACCCTGATGTGTTTTTGTGTTTCAGAGCTGAAGGAGGAGGTGGTTTATTATGATGTGTGTGAGGATCCAGAGGAGCTGCAGAGCATGATCCACACAGGTCTGCAGCAGGCCGACTCTCCGCTCATCAGTCAGCTCAGAAGACGACTGCAGAACCTGGAGACCAAGAGAGGCAACATCTGTTCCCGGAGGGCTTATCTGCGCAACAAAAAGGTGTGAAATCACATCTGCAGGTCGTTTCTGCACCTTTTAAAAAAAGGTTTATGTTTGTGCCACTTTAATTTGCCTGTAGTTTGCTGATCTGTTCAGTTAAAACTGTGTAAATGTGTTGATTATTGGTGATTTTCATTTCTTGAGTGTTTTTTTTTTACCACATGTAAATTTCTAGATTCGTTTTTGGTCTTTTTTTCTTCTCCCTTTTGCACAAACGTCTGTCTGATTAAATATTTTGCTGAGAGAAAATTTTGAAGAACACTCTCGTTAGAGACTCCTCTACAGGGAACAGAAGTAATATGCATGAATGTTAAGTAATACAGCATTTTTAATTAAACTTAACTGACATCATTGTGATGTCAGTTCTTACCCCTTTTCAGGGTGTGATACGCGTTCACTAGGATTGTGTATTTTATTGTTACAGCAGAACTTCTGTGTGTGTGTCTTTAGGATCAGTGCATGGAGGCTCATGAGCAGAAACAGCTGGCAGGCAAGCAGAGCTCTATACTCTTCAGCCAGCATCATCAGGTCCACCTGGTACGTCACCACGGCAACAAGGCATCCCACACAGACACTCCCACACCAGCAGTAGCTGCAGATGAAATGGGATCAGTTTTTTTTTTCCTTTTCCTTTGAAAACTTGTCAGTGTCTCCCTCTGTTGCCTGCAGAAACGAGAGAAGAGGAAAGAGGAGGAGCAGAGGAGGAAGCAGTGGGTGGACCAGGAGCGGGAGAAGACTCTGAGCAGATTACGATCCTTCAGAGAGGTCAGGCTCCCTCATTGTCTCTGCTCTCCTCCTCCTGTAGCACCACTTCTGTTAATAAAACCTCAGAGGTTCCTGCTGCATTTCCTCTCAGCTTGATGTTTTACTGCAAAAGCATGAAAAATTATTAAATATTAGCAAATGCTGGCATTAAATAAGTCTAAACTCTGATCACAAACCTAGAAGATGTCACACCTGCATGACAACACCTTAATTTGTCACACTTATATTAGCATTCCTCTCAAACTTCAGTGAGCTGTAGTGCAGCTACAGAGAGTTGCTGGTGAAGCTTTTAAAACACGACTGAGTGGTTTAGAAATTATTATCTGAAAAAGAGAAGTTTATGTAAGCAGTATATCTGAGGATTGTGTGGGAGCTCATAACAGGATTGTCAGGAAATAGTGTGGAATAGCTGTAGGTTTATTTCTGTAATGAATGCTTCAAACAATACAAGTGCAATATCTTTGTCAAATCATATAAAATTCTGTTTCTCTTTTTAGATGTGAAGTATTGATTTTTCCTTTATAAAATATGTAAACACAGGTAAAAGCGTATTTTGGCTCAACGTTAGAACCCTACTTGAACAAGCACGAGCCCACCTGAGCCTCTGACTTCCTGTCTTGATGTTTTCTGCACAGCAGGTGGTTCAGATCTGGTGACTGGTTTCTGTCACAGCACAGACATAGTGAAGGACACGAGTCGGCCTTGCTTCAGCAAAGAACAGAAACTTTGCAAAATAACACAAAAAAAAAGAAGTCTGCTGACATTTTGGATCAGATGAAGACCTTAATAAACGGTTTGACTTGGAGTGCAGCCTGTTGGACACAAACCGTCACAGTGAATGTGTTCTGATAGGGAAGTTTTAGGACTCCCTACAAAACTGAAAGCAGCATTTTTGTTTAATAATGTGAGGATCTGAAGGATGCTGCCATCAGTTTGACAGTTTCTGGTTGTAAGATCATATAGAAAATATATATATTCTGATGAAGTATTTCACCTTAGTTGAACTAGAAATTAATTGACAGTCTTTAGATTATTAAGCAACCCTTAACCCACTGCCAGTGTATAAGTATAATTCTGATTAATCAGAGAAATGGAAACTGCTTTGTGTTCATTTGTTTACTACTTCATGATAGTGTTTAATATTGTGTCAGTGAGTAAACAGAACATTCTCCCTGTCAGTCAATCCTTTCATACTGAGCACTTAGCGTGCTGCTTTATGCTGGAATTATCTGACACAGTTTGACCTTTTATGCAAAATTTACCATTTTTGACTATAAAGAGTTGTGTTTGCTAGAAATGAGTAACACTTGTGAGGTCTGAGTCCTCAATAAACAAAAACTTTGAATTTGCCTTCTAGAGTTTAAAATAACATCCCAGACCACCAAATGGTGAGACTGGTTCATCAAGCAGCCAGTTTAAACTGGTTGACCACCCTAAACCAGTTAACACAAATTCAGATCAAAATGCAGTGATTTTTAAACATATTTAGACTTTTATTTCACGTAGATGTCTCTAAAACTGTTTCCATCTTTCTGAAGAAGCGACAGGGCCAGTACATCCTGAAGACGCCTCAGTCCAGGAAGTGTCCTTCAGAAAACTCTTGTCCGTCCCAGCCGATGTCCATCATCAGCCTCTCACCCACTGCTTCCTCTGAAGAACCGTCCTCCATCCGCCCAGCACCCAGACGCAGCAAAACACCCAAACCCAGAAAACAGCAGCCTAAAGACATCCCTGTTCACATCTACACTGCACCACCACCTCCATCTGTACCACCTCCACCTCCTCCTCCTCCACCACCACCTCCTCCTCCTCCTCCTGTCCGATCTTCACCTCCATCTGAGGACACACCGAAGCCTCTCAGTGAAAAAGAGGGTCCTCCGTTTCCAGCAAAGAACATGCTGAAACAGAATATAGGTGAGACTAAAATGTGAAGTGGAATTCTGCTTTTTTTGTGCCTTAAACAAACAAACAAACAAACACACACACACACACACACACACACACACACACACACACACACACACACACACACACACACACACACACACACACACACACACACAAAACTGAAAATGCTGTTTGAATGCAGCAGGAGATGTGGTGTTGGCTGTGAGGATTTTTTGTTCTGTTTTTTAAAGTGTGTGTGCGCTCGTATGTGTGTGTGTGTGCGTGTGCGTGTGTGTGTGTGTGTGTGTGTGTCCGTGTCCTATATTCCCATGTCTCCCATGAGGACAGAGGAGGTATTTTACCTCAGCTGTGTTCCTGCTGATGTTAACTCCAAAGAGACAGTCGTGTCTAACACAGCTTCATTTTTTGGACCTTGTGGAGGTCGTTTAGAGGAATTTGTTTTGGCGTCATTCATCTCTGAATGCGCTCTGCCCAAAAGATCAAAAGATGTTTCTTCATGTGAGACGTCCTCTAATTACTGCTCAGTGTTTCCTCTTTGTTTCTGCCCTGATGCAGGAACTATGGATGAAGTGTTGGCCTCATTGCAGCGTGGACAGACAAAACTTCGGAAGGTTCCCGCTGCCAAGTCTGCAGAGGACGCAAGGAGCAATCTAATGTCCGCCATCCGACAGGGAGTCACCCTGAAGAAGGTTGGATTTTATGGTTAATCTCTGTAGATATGGTGTCAGCACCAGTCAGTCAAAACAAGAGGAATACAGATATGGTGTTTTCATTACTTGGTTTGTCCACCAGAGAGCATTGACACATTAAACCAGGTGTTTAATCCACCAAATTTATGAACTGGATGTAATTACTTTAAAAGGGTCCAGAATGTCAGATTATTACTTTGGTCATTTTACTGGATGGAGACCATCTTCTAAGGTAAACCCAGAGCTTATGGATGAATAGTGAGCACCAGACCCAAGCCATTATCTCCTTAGTGAGACAAATGAGTCGAGTTTTAGTCATGTAGACGAAGTACACTTATAAACCAAACAGGTATAACTGAATTATAGCTCTTATGTCAACATAAATGTCAGAAATACTATTTATGAAAGTCAAGTTTGTCAACAGTTCAAATAAAAGTAAAACATGGATGAAATCTTGAAAAAGTAAAGATTCTGACGCATTTCAATTTTAGTCAGCATAAAGAAAACCATTTTAACCCTCATTTGTAAAATGAATATTTTTATTACATCTGTTTACATTCCTTTTTTCAGTTAAGCATTTTGAGAAACATTCTTTTTAATTGTTTGTGTTGAACACAGGGCTGAGTTGTGTGGCCTGCTGCGACACACACAACAGTTTTCCTGTTTTTAGCTGAACTCTGTGAGCTCTGAAGTTAAACCGTCATGTTGCAGGTGGTTCCTGCACCAGCAGACGTCCCGGGCAGCGGTGACAACGAGCTGGAGCGCAGCATCAAAGCTGCCATGATGAGGATGAAGAAGGTGGCAGCCGACTCAGATGAGGAGGACAGATGTGAAGAGGACTCTCATAACACAGACTGGGACAGCTGAGGACACACACACACACGAGCGTGCAGATGAAGCTGCTCTGACTTCACCCCGGCGCTGCTTTCTTCACGGCTGTGAGCTATAGTTTGTGTTGCAGCTGGATTTCACCAACAAGCTGATTTTTTTTTTTTTTTTTTTTACGGCAGATGGGATTACTTCTCTGACTTGAACACTTTTGTCTGTTGAGGCTGTCACACTGTAATCCTATTGGTCTTCTCAAAGTCTCTCTGAGACACACTTAAATCCAGAAAGGCTTCAGTCCAACTAACTCGTAAGTGGCAGAATCAGGATTTAATCTCCTCTGAAGCAGGTTCCTGGTTTGCAGAATTCTCAAAATGAATGACTAAATGACGTACTGTAAGCATTAGTACTGAAGTGCACTGTGTGTAAATGATTCAAATGTTCCTAAAAAGGCTTCTTGGGAGGTTGCTGCACAACAGGGGAATCCTCTGCTGCAGGCAGGCCAATACGACACAAATTCTCATCTCATATGCAGAATTTAAACTGAAGATTTTGAATGTGATTAAACACGTGATGTTTCCTGAACTGAACCCAGTCAGGGCTCTTAAGTAGTGCTGCTGAAAAGTAGCTGTGTTTAGAAGAGCAGCGTGTCTGTCTGTTTATATCAGAGACGTGTGAACATGTAAGGCTGAGTTTAGAAGCAGGTAGATGGTTCATTATTGCCTTGAAGGAAACTGATTTCAGATAGTATATATTTATAGAAATTTCTTAAAATTAATGCCATTCTTCTTCCTCTGGTCTCTGTTGAAAACTGACATTTTGAACTTGATGAAATTTATTGAAAAGTCATGCTTACAATGCATCCAGAACAAAAAGCACTGTATGGCAAAGAGTCTTGAATGGTGTGCAGAATGTTGGAGGTAAACTGAGCTGGTAACACTAATACTGCTGTTTATTATAATAATAATAATAAATACGTGGGGATGAAGTGTTTCAGAGTTTATTTTCTTTCAGACTTTTGTCACCTGGATTGCTCATGCTGTTCCTTGATCTGCACAGATTTGTTGTACCTGGGTTGTAACGACATCCCCGCTCTTTAAACATCACCCACCGAGGTGTCACACCTGTGCTGGTGAACCCTGATGAGTGTTCTGGCGGATCCGTAGCCCACTATAATGACTCATACACAGATATCCATCCTGGCAGCCGGCTCAGACGTCCTCAGCCAGCTGTGATTGACTGCATTCAGCTCAGTGAACTTAGACAGCAGCGGTTCCGGCTGTTCTTGAACGCCCCCCTCTCTGTGTGTGTGTGTGGACCTGCTGTCACTCTGCTGGTTTTTTGTGTGGACAACGTCCAGGTGATTCAGGTGGAAGACAGGTCACGCACCTCGGGGAAGACACGCACGGCAGGTGTTTTGACGAACCAGTCGATTGTGCATCAATATGAAATTTCCCAGCCTGTTACCATGGTAACAGCAAGTCTCAGTTGTAGTGGCCTGCAGTGCCATCCCTCCCTCTCTTTCACACACATACACACGTGTACAGAGCAGCACAGTGTCTTAATGTTTCACCCACTCACCACCAGTCACACAATGAGCCTCGCAGAGAGTCGGCAGCCATGAACAGCAGAGGAACCAGGCTTACACAATAAGAGTGAAAATATTAATTTATGTAAGCATTGGGTCAAATAGTAATTCACCCATTAAATTTACTATATTGACTTTTAAAAAAATCATAAGATGCAATAATCCCACAACCTACAGCAGCACTAACGGCAACAAGGCTACATAATGCTTCAAACGTAAAACTGCATTTAAAGAGGAAATCAGGAAGAAAAATGTATTTTATTTCATCTGCAGGTTTTTTTAAACAGTTATCTTTAAACTGTCGATTTATACATTTTAAAACACTTAAAATATTTATATCTTTACATATTACAGATGTTAAACTCTACACTGTCATTAATAGAGGAACGTTTTAATTTTATCATAATTAAAACGGATTATTTGTGGTTAAAAATAGCTGCTCTTTAGTTAATTTACCATTAAATCACTTCCTGGGTCAATTAATTCATTTAGGCATGAAAGTGATTTTTAACATGTTTTAATTCATGTCAGCCTGTTGACCTGCAAAAGGACAATTTGAGATTCTGGTAGAAAAACAGCTGACGGTTTGTTTTTGTTTTAAAAATTTTGAAAATTGTTCTAAAAGGTTTCACAGTATATAGATTTTTTTTTTTTTTTACGAAAGACTGAGTGGGATTGAGTTGCCACAGCAACCTGTCCTCTAATCTAGTGCCATGAAAATGTTTGAATTTCAGGTGTGTCCCACCTCCCCTCCTATATCAGTCCTTTGCTGTATTTGGTGTCACAGAGGGTAGAACCCCCACCTCCAATACGTCCAAGTTTGGATTACAACTATATTTAGCTCCTTTTAAATAAAGAGCAAAAGAAAAAAGTCGTGAGGTTAGACGAGCCTCTGGTCTGAAGGTTCAACCCACCTCCTCACCACTTCTCATCCAGGAGAAAGAAATACTTCAGACTGCATAAATTTGAAGATTTAACAGTTTCTTTCACATTACTGATACTTAGGAAACCCGTCCCACTGGGGCCCTTAAAACCTGAGGAAAAAGACACTTAACGCTGAAATGTAATTAAACTAAACTTTATCAATGTCAGTTCTGTTGTACAATATTAAACAAGAATCACAAAAGTGCACAAGAGGCATTGGTTCAACAGGAAGAATCATACGCTGTTATCGTCCCGATTCAGGTGAGATACAACCAGGAAAAAAGTCCCTTCATTAAATAGCTTAGTCTCATGACAAGTGATGAAAAGTAGTCTCATGTCATAGAATAACAGTAAACATCTCACATCAGTGTGTGCCTTTGATTTCAAATGTACCACCTATTAGGTCAGACTGTCTGAAGACCTCTCAGTCCTGAGAGTTTGGTGTCTTTAATACATTATTCTACATCAGGACAACAAATCAAGGTGGACTAACTTGGTCGGAAACACTAAGCTGCAGAGAGGCACCCAAAATAAATAAGACTAAAAGCGAGAATGACAGGGTTCCTAGAGAAAAGACCCGGCCCCAACCATTCCCCGCCCCCCCCCTCGGTGAAGCCCACTTTCACATTATTCACCTGTCGAGCAACACCATAACCCCTCTTCCTAAAATAACCACCACCATAACAAAAACAAGTGTGGAGGAAGCACACCAACAGCCTCAGACACATACATGTTTGTTCTACAAAAGAACAACACTAATAACGCACACAAAAAGAGGTCCTTCAACACTGCACTCATGGATTTTCATTACTGATTTGGACTTTTTCTGAAGGGGATGAGAGTTTTCCTTCTTTATGTAAATATAAATCAAAATTCTTTTTGGTGATTTAAAAAAAAAAAACTGCAAGAGAAACTCCTGCCGCGGTCTCCTCTGAGTGGTGATGCAGACTCCTCGTTTGTCCTTTGAGCATCTCTTCATTCGGACTTCTATCACCAACATTGCCCGTCTGCGTTTTCTTTTGATGTTTCTCCATCTTCAGGTGATATCACAAAAATCATCAAGTTGTCATGGTGATGGTCATCAGTTGGCCTGTTTTCCTTTCCAGGGAGATTCACCTGGAGGCACTTTGTGTCACGGCCATTTGTCATTTATGTGCATATAAATTTTACATATACAAACTGTCTTCTAACACACCTGAGATAGACAAGAGGCAGCAGCGAGGACAGTCTATAGAGGGACTCAATCTTCAATTCTCTGAAGGGGGCCACAAGTATTAATACTAATTATTACTGCATTAATGCTGAAGAGCATCTTTGTGTTGTTCGTTTTAGCCCTTAAAGCATCCTTTCTACTCTAAGCTCATGTTTGTGTTGAAGTTCTGCAGCCTTCAGAAAAGAGACAGTTGGACAGAATCCAAGAACCTCCACCTTTTAAAAGCCACTCCCCCTCTCTCTATCACACACACACAAATAGATACACACACACACAGAGAGAAAAACGGATAAGTTCAAAGTGTGACTTGATGTAGTTTCATGACACCAGCGCACAAAATGGATTCATTTTGTGAAAAATACTGGCCTTCCTGGTTTTAGTCTGCCAGTCTCCCAAACAGCTCAGAAGGTCGTGTTTATTAGAAGCCAAAGCTGATAGTTTCAGGGTGGACATCACCATGGGGGGAGGGGGGAGTAGGTGCCACATAGTTTCTGCCCTGAAGAAATACTCTAGTGAATCCTTCAAGCCCTGACCTCACCTTTTCAGCTCTTGCACCCCTTTCCTCAGTTATCAGCACCCAGTTTGGAGAGTCCCTGTCTGAACTCATGCAGCTCATCTATCTTTCCATCCAGAACATCCATGAACTTCTTCAGCTCGCCCTTCATGTTTCCATGCTTTTGTCGACTGTCATTTATGTCCACTTGGAGTCCCCCGATTCTGCCCTCCAGTTCCTTGTTCTTTGTCTCTGCAGCCTGTGGACACACATTGTGGGAAATTGTTAAAACACACTAAAAATAGGTAAGTCTAAACCAAAAATAATTTACTGTTAGGAAGGCTGTCAGGATGTTTGATCTCAACAGGGAAATAGTTTGGACTTAAAGGGGTTTTCAGTTATTTTTAAGTGTGTTTCTGAGTGAAAGTTCATAACAATAATCCTCCATCTTTGACTCGTTTCCTGAACGGCCCAGTAATTTTAATTTGGTCCATACTAGCCATTAGCATATCAATCCTGTTGAACAGAAATGGGACGCGGTTTCAGAAACCATCTACAAAAGTTAAGCTAGAAATGATAAACCAGAGACACTTTAACATACCGTTAACTGCGCACACACACACACACACACACACACACACACACACAACTCTGATCAATATGTGTAAATAAAAGAATATATTTTGCACATCTGCGACAACATTTCAGAAGCAAAACTAGAAAAACACCTTTTTTCTTGTGAAGGGACGACAGAGTGAGGACCAGACTGTCAGGCGATGCTAGTGACACATTGATGCCACAGATGCTTCTAAAGGGAGGAGTTTTAAATAGGAGTGTAAAACTGGAGTTCCAGCTGCATTACTGCATCCTTCAGCTGACTCCTCCTGAAACCGGATCTCCTCATGGGGGGGCTTTTTTAAATAGAGTGGCACCTAAAAACAGGAGTGGAAAAGCTAGATGTTTTAACGTCATGGAGAACGTTTTGAATCTGCTGCAGAGAAGTGATTTTCTGTTTAAATAAACAGCGGCTCTGCGTTTTGAGGGTTAAGACCCACATTTAGACAAAAGGTATTCAGAGAATCCATCCTCTAAGCTTCTATTCAGTGACTGTTGGATAAACGTCTGCCTGGATTGTTCATCCAGCTGGTATTTAGAGAAACAAACCCAGCAGTCTGGTTTTGTGAGGTGCAGGAACTTCAGACACGCCATCGTTGGATTTTACTCTCCTCCGTGTCGCGGCTGAAAGGCAGCACATACATGACAGCCTGGATGATAAAAGTCCTGCTCTGAGTCAGTCAGCACGCGCTGAAACACGCCTCAGTGTTCATGTCAGACTTGGCTCTAACAGCAGATGAGGTCACTCACAGCCCGGCTCTTCTGGTTTCACAGAAAGTCTAGCATTACTCAGAAAAATCAGCTCTCTGTCACAGAGGTGACAAAGTAAACCTGCATTGTTTCAGGGCTCCTCATTACAAAACGACTCCAACAGGATCAACCCACACACTTACTGAACGGCCTGATCGGTAAAGATCTGTGCAGAACTCCAACTACTGGAGTTATTTTGTTCACAGAACAGAAAAATCTGCACTAGCAGGAAACCAATATGCTCCGAGGATGATGGATCTCCGCAGAGGAAGAAAAACCTTTTCAAAGAAGGAAGAATCCACTCAACGTTGTGCTGGCCTTTATTAATAGATACAGTAACAACAATGTGAGCTAGAGAGACACGTGACAAGACTGTTGTATCACCAGCCCTCCAGCAGAACGATGAATAGGAACTTCATTTCTTTACCTCCGTTTCAAAGTGCTGCTTACGCCTCAGAGCCTGTGTGTTCGCTTTTTATGACAGTAAGCGTGCGTTCATGTGTTCAAGGCCTCTGCTCTGTTGTAAATGAAACCGGAGGAATGAAACATGCTCCTCACTGAGGGCTTCAAACACACCTTCAGTTTAACAGTGATGTTCTCACACTCTCCCATCAGCTGGGGGATGATCTCCGCCTGCTTCCTCAGGTTTTCCAACTCCTAGAATGAAAATAAGAAATATTAAAAACAAATTGAAGGAGTTTTTAATTATTATGATTCATGTCTGCTTACAAATGTATCCTGCTTGTAACCTTTTAATTTTCAGCATCAGCTTTCGATGCACGGACCAAAGGTTTTGAACAATCAAAAGACATTCCATTCTTGTGAGGAATCAGCAGAACTTTGTTTTGAATCAGCAACATCAATGGAAAAAGTTATTAGTTAGCTACCTGTGAATAGTAATAAACCAACAGCAGCAGATTCTTATCTTTTTGTCATGAATGCAATCATGTGTTGTTGTGCAACCTGTGTTCTGAATAAATATGGGCTGAGAAAAGATCCCGGCAGAGCTCCTCACTGAAGTCTAACAGACTGACGTGTGGTCTCTCACTCACACAGCCTTAAACTGAACTGATTGTCTGGTCTGATTCTGTTCCTTAGAGTTCGGGGTTCTTTGAGAGTAAAATCTCTATCACATCTTGGCGCCGTGACCCGGATCCCAAAATTCTCCTACGCCGGGGGATTGGAGGAGGCCTACTTCATCCGTCGGCGTGGAATTGACGGGATCCGGGCACCGAACTCAATCAGACCACAAAATCGGGTGTGAGTATAAAGTTTTACAGCTAAAGAAATGACAGCTTCAGAAAGAACAGAGAAAGGTGCAAAAAAGAGAAAGTAAAAAGGCGGACGGCGTTCCTGCCTGAGCGCATGGCTGATTAAAAGCTCCGTGGCTCAAAGACGATCGAGGCGGCGTTCCTCAGATCGAGAAATCGAACAGTGTTTTTGATACCCTTAAAAGTAAACAGAGCTCTGAAAAATAAAAGTAAACGAGGCGGCGATCCTCAATCCGGGGCTCGACGGCGTTTCGAGACCCCTAAAAGTAAAAGAGGCGGCGATCCTCAAACCGGGCTCGACGGCGTTTCGAGACCCCTAAAAGTAAAAGAGGCGGCGATCCTCAAACCGGGCTCGAATGGCGTTTCGAGACCCCTAAAAGTAAAAGAGGCGGCGATCCTCAAATCGGGTTCGGCGGCGTTTCCGAGACCCTTAAAAGTGAAAGTAGGAATAAGGCGGCGATCCTTACCTACAAAAAGCACCCCAAAAGTATTTAGCTGACATTTCTCTAGGCTGTTTAAACTTATGCTCCTTATTTGGATAAATAGTACATAAAATAGACATCTTATTGGAAAAAACACAACGCAGAAAAGAAAATATAAAGAACTAAAGGAACTGAAAAACACGAACAAAAAACTAAAAAGCTACACTGTAAAAAATAAATAAATAAAAACCAAACTAAAAACGTGAAAAGTTAAAAATGCACTCTAAAAAATAAAAGTTAAACTAAAAGGAAAAGAAATTAAAAAGTAGACTAAAAAGTATTGTAAAAATTAAAACTAGACTATAAAAAATACACCAAAAGAAAAACTAGCTGTTTAGTTAGTTGTCAAGGTCTTTGTAACAGCTCATATCTGAATCAAGTTTTAAGACAGAAATTTATCTTTTTTTTAAATCTGTTAGATTGTTTTTTAATGGGTAAAAGCCAAATTCCAAAATATGAGATGACCTTATGCTAAACTAGAAGTTCGTCAATGACAAGAGTTGTTTTGAATACCTGCTCATTTCTAAACCTCTCCATTGACTCAGAACATGATAGTTGATCTGCATTAGTGTCTCTCCAAAAGCAACTGAGACCAAACAAGAAGATTTAAATGAAAATGAAACACATTTAGTGTTTCCTTTTGTGGTTTATCTTATTTAAATTTCGGGTTAGAGGCTTATGAAGCTTCATTGTTTTACAAGTCACTCACTTTGACTGAGAATGATGGTGAATTATTTTATGTTGGTTTTATTTTTATTTCTATGTTTAATTTTATTTTTCTGATTCTACCTGCTGTCTGTGAATTAATTGATTTACTTTACGAAGCTGAAAAACTGTTCTAATATTTTGACACATGTGACCATATGTCAAAACAGGAGGGAGTTGGTGAACAAAGTTTTTTAAATCATAACCTGAACTTGTATTTTCTAAGCAAAGCTATGATGGACATTCAACCCATGAGTAACAGATGGCACGGAGGCTGTACCCCACAAAGAGCTGCTACGTCTCTACACCCCGAAAACCCCACCCAGAGGCTTTCACCCCTGACGGTAACCAAAACTGCCCATGCTCTGTCTGATTACCCAACAGGCCCCAGGACTGTTATCACCCCAGAACAGTCACACAAATGGCTCCATGGACATGGCTGGACCCCAGAACTGTCAGTGCTGAGACAAACCGGACTGTGACCTGTCCCTCTCTGGGTTTTCTCCATCGATGTGGTGCACACGGTACCAACCTCGGCGAGTCTGCCTGTGACAAACAACACTCTGACCCTGAAATCCCACGGCTCATCACCTGACGTAAGTCACTGTCATTGACGACACACCTTCCACACCTCATGAGTCGAAGCACCCCAGACATTCTTTGGCTGAATGTCACGGCGTTCAGAGTTTGTTCTGAACGGGCTACGCTCCTCAAATCTCGGGGTCCCCACGATTTGTCCACGGGGGCCCCAGTGGACAAATATGGCTATGCGACTCAAAGGTGTGTCTGCATCTACCACGAGGCTGGTGTGGGACCTTCAAAGAGTGTTCTACATCACAACGATGATGTCACAGGGTCAGACGTCACAGAGTGAAATGGAAATCAGCCAAACCATGCCCCCTCCTCTGTCAAAACGTTTCCCCCATCCCTGTCAAAAAGCATGATGTGGTGGTGCCTGGAGGATTCTGATGTCATCACAGCTCTTCAGAAGTCACAGCCTCTCTGTGCCATACTGTTGACCATTCCATCAGAACTGAACTGAGATTCATGACAGAGTCTCAGACATTAGCTCGCTGTTTCTGGGTGGAAGGACGGGTTGAAAGATACTGAACCCCAGCTTTTTGCTTCTACAAGAAATAGGAGTTGATGCTAAAAAATGAGAATGTTCATTCTTTAAAATAATTTTTTATTATTGCTGCTTGAATAAAGCTATTTGCCAGCAGCCATGTAATCATAAACAGGAGGGAAATGAAGGAGTTTTTAATTATTATGATTCATGTCTGCTTACAAATGTATCCTGCTTGTAACCTTTTAATTTTCAACATCAGCTTTCGATGCACGGACTAAAGGTTTTGAACAATCAAAAGACATTCCATTCTTGTGAGGAATCAGCAGAACTTTGTTTTGAATCAGCAACATCAACGGAAAAAGTTATTAGTTAGCTACCTGTGAACAGTAATAAACCAACAGCAGCAGATTCTTATCTTTTTGTCATGAATGCAATCATGTGATGTTGTGCAACCTGTGTTCTAATAAATACTGGGCTGAGAAAAGATCCCGGAGAGTTCCACTCCGATGCCTAACCAGCAGACGAGTGGTCTCTCATCCACAATGCTAAAAAAAAACTTAAACTAACTGTCTGGTCTGATTCTGTTCTTTAGATCTCGGGGTTTCTAAGAGTAAAATCTCTAACACAAATCAAAACTCATCAGTTCAGATCAGTTTGATCTTTTCTATGTTATTAGACAACAAAAGTTTAAGAAATTACCGTTTTAAATTGTGCAACAAAAACATTTTGGTTACATTTTTTTTACAACGTTCTGATGTTTGACACCCAGCAACGTTCCATCCATTAAAATGCAGGTAATTAAACAAAATGTTTGTGTTTTTTAACTCCTCATTTAAGCTAGACGCAGGAAAACACCACGTTCTAGCAACCTTCATCACTTTAAAGAATTCTATTACCAATAAAATAATAATAACAACAGCTTGAGCCTTTGTGGTGACCTGCAGCACCTTTTTCCTTCCATTTGGCCGCGGTCAACACCACCGTGAAGCCTTAATAATTCATGGGCTTGTTTTTAATTGGAGGTGATGACAGTGTGTATTTCTAAAAGGTGGTGAGTCAGAGCGCAGATGAGGCTCTGTGGGCCGCCTGCTGCGTTCAGTTCTCTGTAAACAGCGAGGCTTTTTCTCTCCGAGCCACGGGTCAATGTTGGGAACATTATGGCCGATATACCGCAGAGCAGAAACGCTGGAGTTCCCAGAAGACTGGATTCTTTTCCTGCAATCTTTCAACATCAGGTCTCTTTGAACTACTTTCCCCCTCTGACGTTGTGTGAAGTCTACCACCATCCACAGAAAGATGTATATGTTCTAATAATACTCTGGCTGCCAGGTCAAAACTAGAATATTCCAGACAAGATTTTACCTCAGGCAATCTGAAAGTGTCTCCATGCAGCATGGCCTTTTTTTAGGCACTATAATAAAAAACATTTTTTAAAAATCTGATCAATTACTTGAGTCAGAATGCTTGTTGTCCAGAATCAGGTTGAATTACTATGAAAATGAATGTTGAAGATCACCTTGAGCTTTGACAAACTAATTAAAAAATGGAGTCTAAGTCATAGCAGAAAAATGTCTAAACATTTGATAAAAGTTTGATTTGATGTTGTCCAGTCTAGTTTAAAATCTGATCCATTTATAATTGTCCTCATAATAACACTCAAGTATAAAAAACCTTGGCTAGAACCCTACATCACATGTTTATATACCAAACCAAAGGATTTACCTTCTCAATTTATAATCACTGCTTTTAAATCTCATTTATAGTAAACTCAGCGGGGTTAATCAGGTAGAACTCAGATAGCAGGAAGTCCTAGTTAATTCCTAGTCATCCATCTACAGTTAAAAAAACAACAAAATTCAACCAGAAGTCTGAATGAATGCAACTGTTTGTTAAGTCTGGACTACAGCTGATCTATGCAGTGGAAAAAGTGCTGCTGATGAAGATGAGGATTTCAGATAAGAGACAACATACCAGTATCTAAGACGTCCTATTGCTGTCCTAAAGCTAATATGTGAAGCATTTCAGCAAGAGAGCATTTTTTAAATCCAATGTACCACGGCCCATCCCAAAACATCCATTCTCCACCCCTCCCGCTTTCTATAGCCCCACCTCGACACGCGTGTGCATGAGTGCACACACAGCGCGTCACTCCGGTCTCTAAAGCCGGTCATAAACTGTGCGTCGTGGCTCTCAGCTCCTGCTCAAACTGTATGACTGTATCGCAGGGTTCAATCTTTCACAGCTCACAAACCATGTTCTCACTCTGTACGATGCTCTGATGAGACCTGACTGTCACTGTGCTGATGAAACACATCGCTCTTAAACAGGGAAGCTGCAGAACCTGGAAATGAGGAGACACTCGGTCCAGAATGGAATAGTTGACCAAAATAAGCATGTATCCTTGGCATGCCTTGGCACTCTGTGTGGAGAAAAGTGTAAAAATAAAAATGAAGCCCTCAGTAGGCGGAGAATGGATAACTTTTTAGTAGAAATTAACTCTGACTTCTCCATGACCGGCTGAGACTGGGCGCGTGGCAGCCACCTCTACAGGTTTGAAACATTTATAAAACTTTGATACATAGAAAAATGCTCCACATAGGAGCTTTAAGCATTTAGGATTATAAAAGGGTTAGAGGGGCACTGGCCCCCCTGACCACCCTGCTAGAACCGCCCCTGAATTAAAGATATATAATAATGCATATTTGCTAATATATAAGACACTAGGATTGAAATGAAAATAAGATCTGATGTGTTTTTATCACCATCTGTAATGCAGCTAAAGCCAAAGTGATTCTGTCCCTTTACTGAAACACCTGCCTGCCTTAGCATTGGTAATGAGTCAGATTATCAGCAAATACATTCAGTGAGGCTGGCATCCTTCAACCCTCTTCATCGTAGAAACTCATCTATTTTTTCTTATCTTAGTGTGATGATCTAAAAACAATCACTGGGTCAAAAGAGAAAGACCTTTAATTCACATTCAAAACAGGTCACTTCACCTTCATTATTAGGCAAATTTATATTAAGCATGGGTGATTCTCTCTGAGTAGCAATCCTAAAATTAACCATAAATAGAGCAGGGTTTGGACTTTATCTGCAGCCAGTGTTGATTTTAGGGAAAAAAAACCTTTAAAAAAAATTAAAAGCCCTAATTGGTTGATGAAAAGAAGAGCCAGTAACATCATCATCCATAGATCAAATCTTATAATTGTTTTAATTCATTCTGAAAGTAGGACCTCAATACAAAAAACCCCGAATTTGTGATTCCTGATGAGACATTTTTAAATGAATTCATCTCACTGTATGTATGGATCGTTTAGTAAAAAAACACAGCAAAGAGGAATACTGGAGGCAGAGTAGAAATAAGCAGAAACACAACAGCAGCAGTAATCAAAGGGTATAGAGTGAACCACTAATCAGAGCCACAGTGACCATCCTCCTTAAATGACCACATGCACAGAAAGCTGCTGGCACAATCGCTCTCTGACAAACACACAGCCAAGTGCTTCAGACTTGGCACCATGAAAATCAGAGTTTCTGTGACAGCCTGGAAAGTGTAAAGAAAACTGCATAACCTATGTGGAAGGCATTCAGAAAACAGAGAAATAAAAGAAACCCTTGTTTTCTCTTTGCTATAAAAACAGGTTCAGTTCAGTGTGAGGGGAAGAAACTGGACTTGTGTTTGGAGAACATCTGAGGTCAGATGAGACATTTGTTTGGGTCCAGTGTGTTCGATAAAAGGATGACTCAGTTTTCAGAAACTACACAGGATGAACATCAAATACTGCTAACGGTTTACAGCACACAGAAAAATCACACACAAGGTTCTAAAGGAGGAGTAAAGACTGTAGAGAAGCTGAACCTCTGTACCTGTTTCTCTAAGGATTACAGAGATTTGTGCAACAATAAAGTCTTGCAATTCAAATTTAATTCAGTCAAAAAAAGGGGGCAAACTAATTTTTTTAATAAAATACTCTCGCCTCTGTAATGACAGCCTTTAGGTGAACTCACTTTTTAATGTGTTGTGAACTATGTGGTAAATTTCATCTCTTAGTTTTTAATTTGACATGAGAGCTTTTAAAGGAATAAAAGAATTGCTAGGTGATAAAATGTTAAGTGATTTGAGGTTTGAGTGAAGTTAAAAAGAGCAGCATGAAGGTTTAAATAACCGATTCACTCACAGCACAAAAATAATAAAGAAGAAAATCCCACAACAAACCTGTTATTTCCCTCTGAGGTTAAAACACCCTGCCCAGGGAGAGAAGTAGTACTGAACTACACTCGGTCTCTTGGATTCAAGCGGCTAACACACCACTTATCGTTTTTAAAAAGCGACTGTTTTACAATGTTCTTAGAGAGAACCCAGCTCCAGTGATCGTGTTGTTTGGGGACAAGCGTGCTGCAGCCTCACCTGCTCTTTTTCCTGCAGCTCGGCCTCCAGCTCCTGCACTCGAGCGGTCAGCTGGGCGTTTTTCTGCTTCTCCTGATTGGCTTCGTTGCACTGGGCCTCAAGTTCTGCAATCTGAACAAAGACTTAATTAAGATTCTTCCCTTTGGTCCAGACTGATCTGTGAGTAGAAATACTTTGATTTTTTACTGTGTATCCATCTGACATCCATCTTAAAAACTGACATTAAAACAGAATAAGCAGCAGGTTATAAAAGCATTGTTGCACCAGCCCAGCTGCAGAAACAGCCCACATTGATTATGAAACTAAAATGATTCTATTTATAGTAGAGTCAGACTGGTGCAGGGAACACTGAAGCTAATGAAATCTAATGTAGTCGGATTTCTCACAGGGGAGAACTCGGCGTTAAACTGATCAATAATTTAGGAGGGATTCTCTCATCGTGTTTGACAGATTTTAATATATTAACCCAGCTCATTGTCAGAATCTAATCAGTTTTTGATTTATTTTTGCCAGAGGTGACAACAGAAACGTTAAGCTGTCACTTTCTCTGCCCACAAGACCGGTGTGTGTGTGTGTGTGTGTGTGTGTGTGTGTGTGTGTGTGTGTGTGTGTGTGTGTGTGTGTGTGTGTGTGTGTGTGTGTGGTTCAGCCTCCCTGTAGGACACTCTTTGTGTTACCTTTTGCCTGAGCGCGTCGCTCTCCTCCTTGCAGGTGCTGAGCTGTTTCTTCCAGCTCTCTACATTAGACGAAGACTCCTGCAGTGCGTCCACCAGTCTGGCATTATTTTCTCTTAAAGTCTGGAGCTCTGTTTCCCACTTCTTAGCATTGGTGTTACTGCCAGACAGGAGAAACGTATTAATGGGTGTTAATGATGAAGGAACTTCAGAACGAGCGACAGGGAAATGGCTGAGGCTCGTATCGACTGACAGGGAACATAATGCTGCAAAAACCCTTCTAGTTGTAACGATTTAATTAGCTGACATGTTGTCAAGAGATGTTAAGACTAGATAAAATGCACAAGTGGGAACATTTTGAGGTCAAATAAGTCCTTATTTGTACAAACATCCATCCTGTCATCCTGTCACGCCACAGACTGTTTGTGCTTCTCTCCTATTGAGTGAGGTTTTATGATTTACATCAGTTTGCATCCTTGTGCATGAGTGGGTTAAAGTCTTCTAGTCTCCAGCTAATGTGGACAAGCTTGCACAGCAGCATTCTGCAGTCCTCAACAGTTTCACTGCTGCAACACTTTCACAGAGCTAAACCCCAAAAGCCCCACAGAGTCACGAGAAAACCAACAAGGAGACGGAATAAACCAAACAGGGTTCTACAACAGAAACAGGACATCTAGGTTTTCTGATTTAAAGTGACCCATAGCGTAACGCTCCTTAGGTTTAAAGGGGCTTAAAAAATTTGACTTGTGTAAAAACCTGCAAGCATCAGATTTTCCAACCACATCAAAAGTTCCTCAAAATAAAATCTGCCCAACATCAAGTTTGTGCATCTAAACGTGAGTCCTTCAGTACAATGTTGCTTATTTAGACACAGAAAAAAATGCAACAAAAGGAAAAAGAAGTCATTTCAAAATCAGCAGTTAAAAATAAACAGAAAACCTTTAAATCCATGAACTAAAACATCACCTGCAGCAGAAATAACAGAGATGTTCATTCACGTCCAACTACTGACTCAGCTACGTTTTTATTTTCTGATGACTTATTTGTTTAGTTGGTTTCTCCCCAGAATTAATTGAGGCGAAATCACTTAGTGTAGTTGTTAATTGCCTCTGCCACCCTGAGGTTATTTTAATCCCATCTGGAAGCACATCTGGTGTTTCATACAATTACTGATTTACACTCTGGGCATCTGGACTAAAGAGGTCAGATAACCAGACAGGGGGGGGGGGGGGGG
>SSNR01000007.1:3953228-4041797 GCA_006937965.1 Callopanchax toddi | reverse complement strand
GGGGGGGGGGGGGGGGGGGGGTCACTCTACAGACAGAATCATTTTATATTTGAGCATTTTATCACAGCAGCAAATAAAATGAATTATGATTAAATGATGTGACTCTACTAGACACACTGCATTATAACCTGATGTCACTTCAGAGGAAGGAAACACATTAAGGTGACACTGATGTCAAATAAGAAAAGTTGCTCCCACGCTTTCTGTGAGTGAAACCGTACCTCTGCTCCATGGCGCTCTTCAGACGTTCGTTTTCACTCATCAGCTGAGCGGCCTCCGGACTGACGTGGGAGATTTTTTCATCGTCTGTCCCATTGATGCTCGATGCCTGCTCTACATTAACGGTCGACGCCTGCTCGGCTAAAGGTGTCTGGCGTCCAGACTCCTGGTAGGAAAAGTAATCAAATCCAGAAAATGTGTTAAATGATGCTCTCTGTGTGAGAAGGGACCTTGTTTCTAAGACCTTGAACACAAAGACCAGCAGAGGGCTGAGGAAAACCTGTTGCCAGTATTTATCACATCATATACTAAACTTGTGAGTGACATATCCCAAGGATTTGTTACAAAGATTACAAAGAATTACTCTAGATTAAAAAAAGATTACAAAGATTAAAAAAATGATAACACTCTTTTTTTTGGGGGGGGGGGTTAATAGTATTATTATCATTTTTTTAATCTTTGTAAATGTTTAATTCTTGTTGATTTAGTTGTTGTTCATATTAGTTTTGTATTTACTCTATTTTATTTTTTAATTTACTTATTTTTTCTGATATTTTATTTTATGCCCCTTATGGTTCTGCTGTCTTATTGTTTCGCTGCTTTGAAAGAGGACCCCCTTGTAAACGAGATGGTTCATCTCAAGGGGTTTTATCCTCTGGAAACACAAGTAAATAAATAAAATCTGGCCCTGTAGCTCTGTGTGTTTGAGTCCTCCAGCTGGAGCTGCTGGTCTCAGAAAAAATAAAAGTCTGGAAGTATTTTCCTTGAGCTTTATTGTCACCGGCTTCCTTATCCTCCCAGTGTAAGCCGACCTTTGACCTGTCATTTATGAATATTCTTATTTTAAATCAGTCATGTTGACATTTAAACAACTTATCATAAATTATCCTTTTCCTTTAAATATTTTCTGTCTAAACCAGCCAGCAGTGAGTTTGTTTAGAAAACAAAAAGTCTTCAAACAGCAGTGAGACCTCACCTGAGAATTATTACTCAATGTCTCTGCCTTCTCCTGAGATTTGTCCCTCGCCAGTTTGGCTGCATCTTTCACTTCCTGGAACTTCTCAGCAAACTGAAAACAAGAGAGACAAAGACTCTGATTAGTGTCGAAACATCAAACCACAAATATCTGAAACTGTTAAATTGTGTTGATAAAGCTATTATACTTGTGGCATATTTTTAAAAAAATCATCTACCTATTTATTCATCTATATCTGAAAGTTTTGGACAATAATGAAGTTAATTATCTAGAATCAGAAGACAAGATAGAACCCTCATCTTTAAATCATTTCTCCTTGATTTAAGGCGGCTCACTGATACAGCTGTATTTTAAGGTAACTGAAGTGATTTCTACAGAAACGCTGCAGCTCACCTTTGACAGCTGTTGCTCTGAAGCAAAGCCCAGTCCAAACACCGTGTTGGCCCTGCTGTCCGCCCACTGACCAAACTTCTGTGACGTTTTGGTGAATGTCATGTTGGGTGTGATTGTGCTGTTGATGATAACCTGTTAGAAATAAACAGATAAATTACACTACTGGAGCTCACACGGTCACCAATAGAGACTCCAGTGTTGTTCCCATGGATTTTTATCAGGTTGAATTATCATTCTCACTGGTACAAAGTACCAATCCCCTCCATATATTTTATTTTACAGTTATAAATAAAAGATGCCTTTATAAAAATAAGTAAAAAGACACCAAACGGGACAACTACTATGGACTGGTGACTACTGACCCACTAACATGTAGACATTCACATTTTAGTCTATATTTGTCACAGAACACATAAATGTCTATGGCTAAGGTGACCAGGTGTCCTCCTTTTTGTGGGTCTGCACGGCATTTTAATCCCTCGTCCCTCGTCCCAAAAACTGGGATCATGTCCCACATTTCTACTGGCCCTCTTTCCCAGAAGTCAACATCTGTAGGACTAGCAGCTTTTTAGAGAATTGGTTTCCATCTAATGCTGCGAAGAAAGCAGGAAAGACTCCTCTTTGTTTGAATGTCAAACCTTCTAGATGTGGTGTTAAGAGAAGGTTAATCTGTGTGTGCTGCCTAGTTACATCCAATGGGGAAAGTTTGGTTAAATGGCAAAAACACAATGTGAGGATTTTAGTAGAAAATTATGGAAACGGAGAAATGAACACGTGATGGGTGATAAAAAAATAGAAGTCCAGCTATGAACTCCTGCAGGAATAAGACATAAGACTACAGGTAGCAGCAGAAGAAATAGACAGCATTTACCACATTACAATCAATCTATCAAATTTGTGTTTAAATAATATATAATTAAGAATTTACAGGGTTAAAAGACTAATTGGTGTCAGTTGTTACTGTTAAAGTTAGACTCATGTCTCTAATTGTCCCTCAGCTGTCTGGATGGGATCCTCTCTGCTGCAGTAGAAATGGCCTAAGTATTCTGCGATGTAGAAACATATTTTTATATTAATCTTTTAATTAGTGTAAGTCTGACTCTGCTAAACTGATGTGAGGTTATTGCATCACAGACAACATGTCTAAACCTGTACAGAAGGTCAGATGGGAACAGCTGTAAACTATCACAAACCCCGTCTCACTATGAAGATGTACGAGAACTTAAAGCAGCACATGTTAATTACCCCAATAATTAAGAAACAACAGAAGACAGCTTAATCACAGAGCGGGCCTCGTTTCATAGCAACATGGCTCTGAACATAGGATTCAAGAATCCAAACTGCTGACAGACTCGTGTCCTTTTCTACGCCTCCACCGTCTCCCTCTACATCTTTTCAGCGGCTGAGGTGTTGAAAACATTTTCACTGCATCATTACTGGACACAGAGATTTAAAAACGCCCCAGAGATAGAGCCAACACAATGAAGAATATTATTAAAAAACACCCTTATTGGCTTGATTCTTTGAAAGATCATCTCACACAGATCACCTTTATCATTTTCATAAACCATAACATCATCCAGGCAGCACCCCCCCCCCCCCCCCCCCCCCCCCCCCCCCCCCCCCCCCCCCCCCCCCCCCCCCCCTCAGCAGGCTGCCACTCAGCAGGTTTTAAAACCATCGCTTCCAGAGGCTTCACCAAAACAAATGTGACCCAATTTACCCTGAAGAGGAAGAACCTGCGTAGAGCCCAAAACAACAGCCACTTGTCTCATTTAAACCCGCCAAGTGAATATTTAACAGAGCCTAATGCGCTGGCTCAAAGACAAGTGTTACGATAAGATAAAACTTTAATGATCATCGTGGAGAGAACTGGGCCGAGGCTGCAGGACGAGGAAATAAGACACAATAAAAATAATACAGTAAACAAACACGAGTTACTAAAAAGGTCCCAGAAAGGCCTGACCTCCTTCACATTTAATGTTAATACAAAGCATCAAAACAAGGATAACAAAAACTGCACATTCTTCATGGAATTGCTGGCTCTTTTGTCCCCTTTCATTAATGTGTGCATATACATTTAGAATTTTTAGTTTATTTCTTTAAATAAAAAAAAAAACTACCAAAAATAGGTAATAGAGCAGAACAGCTATTGTATAATATTTTGCTAAAAGTATAGCCAACCAGACACGAACGCGCGCACGCACGCACGCACACACACACACACTGCCAGCCTGTCTGTGGTGTGTGTGTGTGTGTGTACACTATGCAACAGCCAATATGATCAACTCCGCCCCATTGAAACCAAAACTAGAACAGAAACACAATTCAAAGTTCTTTGTAGCGTTATCAAGTACGCTATTCCCTCTGACCTCTTGACCATCACACAAACAATAATCCTCTTTTTCCCAATAACTTGGATTATAATGACTTTTTATTATGTTTTAACCTCAATCAACATTCTTCCAGGTGTCCAGATTGATTTTCCCGGAAGATTCCACAGAACTCTCTTTTAGTAACAATAAACTCAAAGACTCCCTGGTGTCTCTTTCTAAATGACACTTTTAATCTACTGCTCAGAAATGTCTTAATGTGATTAATGCACTTTCTCCTACAGTGTTATGAATGTTTGATCCAGCTTCAGTATTATTACATATTTTTATTTTGCTAAAGGTTAAATCAATATTATCACTTGAATATTAATTCATTAAGGTAATATGACTTTAAAGACCTGGGTCATGTGACTTAGTAAAACCCTCTTCCCATTGGTCCACGTCAACACCCAGTTCCTTTAGCTCAACTTCACTTGCTGAGACATGTCAGTTCTCATGCACGTCCATGCTGAGACGAGACGCTCACTGTTTTTCCTCGCTACACAGTGATGCTTCAAGGTCGCCGGCCTCGCCTGTACGGGTAAAAAGCCCCGTTCCCAGTCGACCTGCGCTCTCCCCCTCGGGAGCCAGACACCACCAGTCTGCCTCTCCTCACAACATGGGACGTTAGCCGCTAATGCTAACCGCCAGCTACACCAGAGATGGGCTCGCTAAGCTTCGTATCCTCGGACGGAACCGGTCGCCCCAGTGGCTCAAACTGCCCCTGAAAGGGACCCGACGATCGAGGGGGGTTTCCACCTTCAAATGGTCATCCATCCACGCCGGATCTGAACCACGGAACGCCGTCCGGTGAGACCCATAATCTGGTAACTGAAGGCCTGTTTATAAGCTCACACTCCCACGTAGCTTATACCAACAAGTTAAAACCTCCTAACTTACCCTTAGTAACTAAATTAAGATAAAATGCCCCTAGTCTTAAACATCCTAAGACTCAGGTCATTAAACTCATAATAAGATCAACTTAAGAACACTTTCCACCCTGTTGACATGCTAAAACCAATTGCTACCTCTGCTAATCTGTTTGTACTGTCGTCAGTCTTTTTATATATTAAATTCTGTTAAAGTCTTTATTCCTGACTCAGACTTCCATTCGTCATCATCATACGTAATCTACTCACTGTAATATCTCTCATAGAGCCTAGAGTTCCTGCTAAATCATTAGTTTAGTCGAGGTAACCGGAGCAGAGACTCTGAGTGTAAACGCCACAGAGCTAACTAATAAATCAGCAGAAGGTGTGGTAAAACTAAAGAGTTTTAATCGCTACATCTTAAAACAAATAAAGCAATGTTACTGTGAAAACTATGGTATTCCATTTTTGCACCTGTGCATGCTGGTTGTTCTGTAGTAACAAACCATTTCAAGCAAACATCCTCTATAGAATGCAGCCCTAATGAACCTGTACCTTCACTGTGCTCAAGTCAAAATGTCTGCTGGTAAAACCCATTGATCACCTGTCAAAAAGCCCTCATCACCTAGTTAATATCAAGATCACATGAAAAAGAGCTGCTTTAAAATACAGTGTTAGTGTGCATAAGTACACCTTCTCCTTGTATGAAGATTAATGACTCATCTGTCCATTTATCTGACCACAGACTCTGAACCCACTTATTTTCAAAGACTGTTTTCTTCTCATTTCCTGAAAAGTTGCATAGCTGAGATGGTTTTTGCCCAACACCAAAGGTAACTAGCTGTAAATTACATGGTTATAAAAATGAATCACTTCAGCAGAAATATCCAAACCATTGCCCCTGATTGAGAAACATTAAATGATTACAGCTTTGAAATGGTTTCACATTATTCGATGCTCCTTTCTATTGTTTTTATCATAAAACACATCATTGAGTAGTGAACTGCTGGCAGTGTAAAAACAGATAAAAAACCACTTGTCTTCAGGAGAACTATGCTGCATGTGTCTGACATTTTTAACTAAACCGCAAAATGAAAACTCATCAGCTGAGTTGATGCTGGACGGTAAAGTGTGGCATAAAACGCACATCACAGCTTGATGTGTTTGGATCTATAAAACAGCAGATCAAGAAAAAACCCAGCCACCTCTCACCCACACACACACACACACACACACACAGACACACACACACACACACACACACACACACACACACACACACACACACACACACGTATGAATGGGTTTGAACTCTTCTTCATGTTGCAAAAGATGCAATTCCAATCAATAATTTCTTAAATGTTTTAGAAACCTTGGCTGAATCATTAGTTTCTATCATTCAACACCAAGAAAATAAAGGAGCTTCTTCAGACCTCAGAACACTTTGGCGACATGCAGAAGGCCTGCAATATAATATGATAATTAATAATATAATTCACAGTTTAACAAAATTACTGTTTAACAGACCCCCAAAAAGCTTTTATTCTGTAAGCTAAGATGCAGGATCATGAGTTCACTTCGGCCTTTTGGGGCTTCGGAGTGTGTGTTGGCATGAAGGAATGTTTGACTCAGTGAGAAAGCAAATGTGGGAGTGGGAGGGTGTGACGGAGGGAGAGCCGAGCGACGCCAGCAGCTGTGTGGATGGAGAGCTGGGCTGCAGATCAAGTGGCACACGAGGCTTAGAGCGAAGCTCAGCTGGCTGATGTCCTGAGGGTCGGTTAGAAAACAGACAGCCGGCAGGTTACAGGAGAAAACTCTACAGCTGATTATGTCTGGAGAGTCCACAGAATATGCAAAGGAAGTCAGTCGAACTAAACATGGTGGAGGAGCACATGGGGCTGAAAGATGGGATCATACTGTACAACCAGATTAATAAGTGTTAAAAACACAACATGTAAAAGTAGGATGGTTCAATCATTGTAGAAATGATAAAGAATGTATGTAAGAAAACTAATTAAACAGCAAGCATAGTTAAATGTCTCAAAACAGGGAAAAAAATGTGATTTAAATTATTTGCTGCTCATGAGGCTGGAAACTAGTAAAGATTTTCTATACATCTCTGCAAGTCTGCCAGATCTGTTCATTTCACTGCATATAAAGGACCTTTAATATGAAAAGGGATGAAAATGCATAAATTGCTTTGAAGTGTTGATGACGCAGGTTTGGTTTTGAGAGGTGGGCAGGAGGTAAATTTAGTTACAGTCAGAGGTGGGATCAGAATCTCCAGTCATTAAACCTAAACAACAGACAGTCGTGTTGCTCTGGGCCGTTTGCAGCTTCTAGACTGACAGGAAGATGAATCAGTTGACCGTCTCTGGAATGTTTTCCTCCACATTACCTGCATTCCTCCAGTGCAGCGATCCATAGAGAGATGTAGGTGAATCTTTGCAGTTTGAGACAGAACAGAATATGTTTTGTTGTCAGGAAAGTCGGCGTGTGAGGTCACTGCTTTGATTCTGCTTCACAAACTCAATGAATTCACATCATGTTTCAGATCCTTTTTTTCCGTTTACAATATTTAATTTGCTGCAGTTGTAGCTTCAGATAAACCAGCCTTATGCAATGTCTCATTACAATTTGACATACAACAAAAAGCCAGAGCTAAGCTAACTAAGCTTCAGGGGAAATAACATAGTTTACATGTTTTTCTGTGGAGTAACAGCTCTAATGTGATAATGTGGTAGCTAGGGTGGAATACTGACAGGCATTTGAAGGTTGAATGTGTCAAATGTATGTCAAGATAATTTAATTTAAATTAATTCAAGTCATTTTACAAACCGTTATATAGATTTCCACAGGGCTCTATACAGTCGTGCATATTCATGTATATTAAAATTATGCTTTTAGAGTTTCTGTTAAAAACAGCTCTTTAAATATCTTCACTTAATATGATGACGAGCTTTTAGGCATATCCTAGAAAATCAGACTGAGGAGTAAAAATGTGGCTTTGCTTTTCCATTTTGCAGTTTAAGAGAATTTAAATGCGAGTTCTGCAGAATCCTGTTTGTGGCCCTAAAGGCCTCTAGAACTGGACACCCCTGAAATACACTATTTACTGTAATTTGCAAGTGTAAATGGCAGCATTTTGGGGGATGAAATATCAAAAATATGGCAGATTATTTTTTAAAATGCATTTTAAATCTTAAAACATAGAAAAAAAAAAAAAAAAAACCCTCTGCACTGCAGTGTCACAGGACGCTAAACACCCCTGTGTGAGAATTAGGAGTCAGGATGAGTGACAGTAAAAAGGGCTGATACGTTCCTCCACTTGCCGTCTCTTCATCATGACCATCACAAATGGGCAAATATAAGATGATGGTCTGTCACAGTTCCTGTGTTCAGCAGCACAGATTATTCTTCTCGACAGATACGTTTCTCTGCAGCTAGAGAGCAAACCACAAACTATATTTAACATTTGATGAGTCAACATTTATTTGCTTTTGGTAGCTTTGCTCTCAGAGACACCGCTTCGCCTTATCAAACAAGGATCACATGTAAAGTCACCTCAATGGAATTGAGGTAATATTTCATGAATTTTAATTTTCATACCAAACATATAATGGTACCCTGCAGAGATTCTGTGACACATATACTGTTCTCTGAAGGTTACAGGAGCGGAGAGGAATAAAAAGGGAAGGGTGAAGAGCAGGGAGGAGACTCCTGGCCAATATGTATGACAATAGTCAGTCATAGTCAGAAAAAGGGATTTGCAAAGGGGCTAAAAACAGAAGAGTTACTTCACTTTTATATTAAAAAAATGTCACTTTAAAGCTACTAACCATTGCAACACTTTTTAAGTCAATGTTGACTCTCTTAGGGTGAAAAACGTGCTGTTTTGAAGCCAGCTTTGTGCTAAAACAGCAGCAGAATGCATCAATGCTCTCAAGAGGACGATTTACCAAAAAGTCATGAAGACCTTCTCTTGCAGAGAAAAAGAGTCAATAAAACTCCACTTTGTTTGAGCCAAACAGTGAAGAGGACAAACTGATTTTAACAGTGTTTTGTTTAGTTTTTAATTTTCAGCTTCTGACCCAAAAATTAACAGCAGCTGAGACTGTGACCCCAAACACAATAACATAATAACAACAAACAGCCTCGATTAACCATTATGTTACTGTTCTCATCCATTTACGGCTACGTTTCATCTCTTCTAACAAATAATACAAAACGTGCAGCTGATAATTATTTGCTGAAATCATCTTTAAACCTCTTTGGCAAACACAAAGTATGTTTGTAGTTTGTATTTATTTATCCATGTTGAACACCAGCAGCAAAACGCTGCTTGCTGTGCGCGATCCTACACTCAGGTAAAACTGCAGAGAATCTTTGGACAGCTGTTAGGTTGGTAATCCTAATCCACGGCGTCTCTGAAGTGGCTCAGCAGGTGAAGTGGATGATTTAAGACTGCACAAAAGGTTATTGCTTAACAGTGTAAACAGAGTGATATTGCCGTCATAAAGCTCCTCCAGTCTTCACACAGTGAGAATTGCCATGGAAACACATAATCTACTCTTCTACTCATCTGAAGAAAAAGAGTTGTAATATGAGATACAGCCAAACTCGTGTAGTGTGGCTCGTGGCTTTAACAGTCTAAGCCCAGTTTGTGTTTATCCGTTTATTTTTGGATGAATATTTTAGTTGTTTAACTACTTGGCACCAACCTAAAAGACCAAAATGAAACCTATATATCATGGTGCTGATCAGCTGGAGCAGTAAACGACACATTAACATGCTCAACAAGTCCTCCTGACTGCATAACCTCCTCTTTGTCTCCAGAGAGTAGTTAAAATGTTAGCCATGATCTCCTCCTGACACACACACACACACACACACACACACACACACACACACACACACACACACACACACACACACACACACACACACACACACACACACACATAAATACCTTGGATCCATCCACGCTGATAATGCGATAGCTGTTACGTGTGCTGTCGTAAAAATAGGAGATGGAGACAGCCTGCTTGCTGGCAGGAACCCAGTTCTTCTTGGTGGTTGGATCGATCTGGAAGACATGGGCCCTGGTGGTGTAGATCGGCTGCTCCCTGAAGAGTAGAGGGTTGAAAAGAGGGAAACGTTAGGGGGAAGCATGATAAGATGCATCATTTTTTCTACAGATTATAACTAGATCCAGATAAAGAGTCAACTTTTATCCAAACACAGTCTAATATCTGAGTGTCACAGTGTTCCTCGTCTTCAGGACGCAGAGTCCTCAGAGTCTCTGGACTAACTGCAGGTGATAATGCAACAAAAACCATTCAGTAAATCCTCCTGGATCCCCAAATCCATTAGCACATCAGCACCCTTGTTCCTGTCAAAGGTGTCAGTAACATGTCTCTAGTTGTTGTGTACACGCCCACCTGTCTGGTCTGTTTGAAGATTAGTCAAATACAACTAAACACTAGACACTTCGCTGTATTATAGAAACAATCAGATGTGCAAGTGCTCTCTATAGCAACAAACCTTCAGGGAAAATGGACACACAAAGGTACTTATATGTATAAAGACATAGATACATAACATACAGTGGGTATAGAAAAGAATCACCCCTTTGAAAGGCTTTAAACTTTGTGTCCTGCACATCCTTAAATAAAAACACAGAAAATTTCTGTCACCAGCTTTACTCATCCAATGCAACCTATTACCCGTTACTCTTCTGACTTTTATAAATCATACACTGCCAAGTGTCTAGAATGTATTTTAGTTATATACAAATGAAACCAACTGGGCTGCAAACCATTTCTGCACATTTCACTTTGCAGAATCAAAACTTATTTCTGGTGAACACAAGATAAATGTGTTTGAGTCACCTTTATATATTGTCTACTAGTAAAACAACTCATATAACCACAAACTGATCAGTTTAATTGAGTTGTATTAATGCCAAGATGAATTGTTTCATGAACTTACCTGAATGATGGTGTGGATTTTGAGACCTATAGGCATATTTTATTTCATATTCCACTCATTCTGTAAGGTTACATCTGTATCCTCTCTGATTTCATTTTAGCATTTAATATCTTTACCAGTTAAAAATTATTTTCAAACATTTATAGAATCATCTTTTTCTGTTCAAGTAAAAAGCTGCATAATTCTAAACTGAAAATGAATCGGGTACTAAGGCCCAAGTCTGTAATTGTGATCGAGATTTCAAATCGTGCAATCTTTCTTTGAGAGGGTAAAGTAGTCCACGTCAAGCAACAAGCAATTAGCTGCTTCTGTGAGTCAGAGGAGAGTCAGCATGGGGATGAAAGTGCAAAAATGACTGCAGACTGAAAACAATCCTCATTTTTTATGATTTCAACAGAGCCAGCCCACTTTAGTCAAAGATTATCCTACACACACACACACACACACACACACACACACACACACACACACACGCACACACACACACACACACACCCCGTCTCACCCAGAAATGACCTGAAAGCTGAGAAGCATCTTTTTTTATTTTATATCTTTAACATCAAACACATGCTGTACATACAGTATATCAAATACACAGGGGTGTAACAAGAAAAATTGATGCACTAATATTACAATATTTCATGTCACAAGATCTCATGATAGTACCGGTAAATGACAAATGTGGCTAACTTCACACAGCTATCGGCTGAATGAAGCAGAGAGGATACAGCAGCTTTCAAAGCTGATGTGTGAACACATTTTGTTTTCAAAACAAAGAAATGTAGTAAAGAGTTATGCAGTCTGTAAAATCTGCTACGTCAGAGTCAAATACTCGGGTAACACGACAAATTTGTGAGCACATGTTGCAAGATACCATGACGGTATAGCATTAAAGGCTCATTTTAGCACAAAGTGAATTGATTCTGCTCAGTGGACACCTGAAGAATTAAATTAATATCACAATATATCGTATTGCTTGTAGTCTCACGATATATTGTATCGTGACCCTGTATCGTGATGCATATCATATCATCAGATTCTTGCCAATGCACACCCCTACAAATACACGTTATTCATCTGACCTGTTAGTGTTCAAAATATTAACAATTTATAAATATTAGTTTTACTCAGGTCAAGATGCAAACATTACCTTCATTTTAATTAATGATATAAAAACACAGCTGTTAATGCTTTTAAAGACACTGTGGTTTCTTTAACAAGACCAGGATATTTCTAGCTCTCTGTTTAAATGCAGCTCGAGGTGGAAAATCCCCACATCTGGATGCAGCACATTATTGTGCAAACAACTCACATGTCACAGTTAACGTGCTCTATTGCAAAAAGTGCAAACTACTTCATAAAAACCTAGAGCTTGACGTGTCCTGATCTGAGCAGGTTCAACTGGTCTGCTGTCAGTCAGTGAGGGCAGGATACGCGTGTGAATGCCCTTCTTAAGTTCCCAGAGTGAGGAATAATTAGATGGTGAGGCTGGATGAAAAGTGTCAGCAAAAATCTGAAGAACTTAATAAGGACAGATTTTTTTTTTAAGAAAGTGTGCAGTGAAGGCACTTTTGGAGCAACTGCAGCTTCTCTATGTGGAACATGTTTGAAAATGTTCAATAACCTGAGAGTCTTTCAAGATACATTGAGAGGAAACCGTACCGTTTACTGATTAGTTCTAATACTAGTGAAGGATTAATACCGCAACACATTTACATATTGTTGAAACATTAGACAAATCTATTGCTAATACTGTACTTTAGGATCAAAATCATAATGATGGGTGGAATGCACTTCATACATAGACTGAGAGAAGCTCCTAATCCAAAATGAAGACACCTTCAAGCTGGACTGAAATCTGGACAAGTCAAATGTCCTGTGGAGCAAAGCTTTATGGTCAGACAAAACACAGACGGAGCTATTTGGACACAACAGTCCTAAAAAGAGCTGGGAAAGCACAGGTGTATTAACAAGGCTGGTTGTTGTGTATAATAGAACACAGTCATCATTAATGCACCTGTGCGTTCACCACTGTCTGCTGTGAAACAGGCCCATGGAAAGAAGTTTATTTATTCAATGTGATGCTTTGAAACCTAAGAACACTGAACCAACTGTCAAGCATGGTGGTGGCAGCACGATGCCGTGGTACTGGGGTGTTACACAAAGTAAATAGAATGATGAAGAAGGACGCATACCTCTTTAAATTCACCTGAAACCTGTACACAGTCTGGTGTTCCAACAGGGCAACGATCCAAATCAAAACTAGCTCCTGATTAGATAAAGAAAACTAACGTTAAGGCCTTCATAAAGCACGTTTTGAAACTATATTGGCCTTCACTTAAATCCGAGTCTGTGCTAGAAGAAAACCATCAGGTTTAAATTAACTCCTGCAAAGACGAGTGGTCAAATGTCCAGCTGGGATTTTTCCACAAGATTGTTCCTTTAAAAAACACAAAACATGCGGTCAAAGTGTAACTTGCTAGAGGGGATTTAACCAATTAATAGTGGCAGACATGTTTGTATAAATTTGGCAATGTTGCTACTGAAAACATGGACATATTGGAGAGCATTACATAGACTTATAGCATTATTCTAACAGGCGTGTTTTTCTGCAGCCCCCTGCTTTTGTAGCTTTTCCAATAAGGTCTCATATTGTTTCTTTGCAACATTCTGTCCTTCAGCCCAGGCTTCATAAAATTTCACTTAACATTAAAGACCACTCATTTCATACAACAGGTCTGCATTCAAACAATAGGCTAATGTTTTCATTATATGTATGCTTTTAGGCAAGAGCTGTATTAGTCAATGTCCTACCTCTGGTTTTGAGCTGCAGATGTTAATAATATAGTTTTGAAAGGCTTCCTAGCATGCAGTTACACTTAAATTACAAAAACTTTAATAATATATCTCACGGCATGTGGCATTTGCTTGGCAAACCAGAAAAAAAAATGTTGTTTAAAGCAAATGTAATGTTTTAGAGCTGTACTATTAACCTTAGTTCAGATTATTAGACATCATTTTCAAGTCAGACAATTCCAAACTAACTCCTGAGGGTACAGAAGGTACGATTTACTGTTTGGTATAAAACATGTTGTCTAGAGAGCATCTTTACCTTAATAACTCGAGACAGGCCAACATGCTGCAATTATTCATGAGCTAATAAAGCTTTTACTTCCGTTGGGATTATGGTAAATGAAAGCCCAATAAATTTGCTGTTCCCTTTAAGCCTAATCTCAGTTTTCATCTGCTTTGTGAAAAACAAAACCCATTATACTGATCACTGCTGCTGCTTTCTAAGTGCATGCAACACACACACATACACACACACACACACACACACACACACACGCATGCACACTGACCTTTGCTATGACAGTGTCTGGAGCCAGCTCACACTGGCAGGAGAAGACAAGGGAAAGGCCAACACTGAGCACATGGATGCACTTACACAACTGTTGGTGAAATCCAGTGATCTGCTTTTCAGAGATAAAAAGCATTAAGTTGATTGATTTTAACTGAATTTTTAAAAAGAAAAGCAAAAGACAACACTGGGGACTGAATTCTGGTCCTGATGACTGCCGAGTGCTTTCTGTCCCCATCTGGTGCTTTGAATAATTTACAGGTGTGTGTTTCTGTGAGGGGGTGAAGCAGGTCTGAGTTAGTGTGTGCCGTCTGCGCCCGTGTTCATTTGCATTCCCACCTCAGGCCCATACACACTGATGATGCAGTAACTGTGCTGCATGCCAAGAACACATTAAAACAACTCAATCCGTTGACGGTCACAAATCTGAGAAACTAACTTTTGAGCTACAGCTTTAGACTCTGATATTAAAGAATTTTAAATCACTCTAAAAAGACGGGATGATGTCACTACGTGCAAAGACAGCTTTCGTCTTTGACTGAAACTTTGGGTGGTGATTTTTATTAACTGACTGGAAGTCACATTGCATCGTCCTCTACGAGAGAGAAACGTTCCGGTATGAGAGAAAACAGCTCCATCCAGATTCCAGAGGGTAAGAATCCACTTCAGGCTATTTTCCCCAAACAAACCTCTCCCCATTCTTCAGTCACACTCATTAAGCTCTTGGTCTGAGAGGTCGTTTAAGGTCAAACTAAGCTGTTCAAAATATCAAAATCAAACAAACAGCTTTAGTGATGCAAGAGCTTTTTTTTACTTGATGACAGAAAGTGAATGTCTTCTGACTGACGAGCTGCACAACACATAGAAAGATAACAGTGTGCATTATTCAAATAATAAATGCATGGAATAAACCTAAAATGCATTTAATTAGTAAAAATGATCAAATATAATTGGAATACAATCAAACCCCCCGAGTATCATTTTTTATGATTTTAACTGGGACTGTCGTTTTAAATGTGTCAAGTTTCAGTAAATGGGTCGGCGATAGCGTCAGACTCAACTTTGCACCGTGTTTGGTTTGTGAAACGAGCAAAAACTGAAAAGTAGTCGAGTGTGCATTCAGGTATGGATGTGTGCAGACCCACAGGCACAATAATATGAATGAGTCTGTTATATAAGAGGATATCTTCATTAGTCTCTCTGCCAGTGGGACTTCATAAGGTCATCAGCCGGCTGAGGAGGGGGGTCTTTCCGTTATGAAACATCTACGCAAACCTGCAGTTATTTTCAGTGGAATGCAAAACTTCACTAGAAGTGACCTGATAAAGAGTCTTTAGCATAAATAAAACTTTAGGAGAAACTCAACTAAACTGAGAAAGAGACATGTTAGATTCCTCTACCTCCAAAAATAGATGTACATTTTAGGCCAGTGAACAAAATCCTCTAAATATCAGAATATAAAGGTGTTGTGACTTGAACCTTCAATATGTGCTGTGAAAAATATAAACTTTGCAACTTTTTTGTCCACTTAAAAAATGTCAGTGACAAAAGCTGCTTTATCCATGGTGCATTCAGCTGAGGAGCGCTGCGGCGAGACCATTTATCCTTCCTCACCTTCTCTGCTGGTGTTGACAGCTGAACACTAAAGGTACCTGCTCAGAGGGGCAGAGGAACAGGAGGACGTATTTTCAGCTGTATGGAGGAAAAGTGATAGAAGATTCACAGATTGGTTCAATCTAGTGGTATAAACTGGTGAATCAGAAACAAAAAAATGTAGTGATAACCAAAAACATTGTCATATCAGAATAGAAAATATGAAATATATTATAATAATTTGATCATTTCTACAGGTGAGGCCTGCTGGAGAGAGCAGCTGCTTTAGGAAAAGGCAACAGTTTCTCTCTGTGAAAGAGCAAAGTAAACATGAGCACCCAGTTCATTACAACAAACCCACCTGGGTATTCATGACAGTAATGACTCTGTTCACCTGATGGTGTCAGCAGGTCAAAGATGTTTGCTCCCAGATATCATTCATATTACCCCAGACTAGAGTCCTGCTGAATGCGGTGGAAATTATTAAAAAAGATGACGGGTCTGCAAGATGTTATCTTCTTCTCCTGCCATTCACATGAAGCTAAATGTGAATATCTTCACCACTGCTTTACTTTTATTATCCAGTTAAGAGAGTCCAGTAAATACAGTTTACGTTTTTTTTCTAGACCTGATCTCTCCCCAAAAAATTTTTTTCTAGCAACTCCATTAAATCACATTTAGCTTCTACAAGGCACATTGCTGAAAATCCTGCAGAATCAAGTCTGGCGTTATCCCGTATGCAGGGGGAAAAACACTTCCTCTATGTGTTATACAGTTTTACATTACACTAGAACCCAATATATTCACGTAAAGAGGCATCAGAATAGAACTAAATCCAACATAACCTGTCTAGGCGTCATTGACATGACCTATTCATTCCTTTAGCTACAACAGTTTTGGGAATTAGGTGAGGCAGAACAGTTCTTTGATGCTCTAAGATAACAAACCAGAATACAAAAACGACAAGAATGAAATGCTGCTCCTACACACTGAGAGGACGGTGGTCAGCGTGGCCACAGAATGAAGCACGATGTGAAAATTAACAAGTTAGGAGAGGAAGAGAATGAAAGCAACACCTATGGATTGATTAAGCAAACCTCACTTTGGAAATAAGAGTCAGGATGTAACACCTGGTCTCTGTATTCGTTACTGAAGTGTCGTGTTATTCTGACCAATCGTGTACAATTTGAACCTCCATTGATGTGACTGAAAACATTAAAGTATTTTACACCAACCCCAGTATTTATGTTTGGTTTTATACTAAAAATCATTGAACTCCCTGAAAACTAATGATGTATGGATTGAAACTCAATGTCAAATATCAAAAACATTTTTAGGCTTTCTTAAAAAATGTATCATTGTTATAAAACTGTATTGTAAACAGGAGCTGACAGCACACGGAGTGTTTGGCAGCTACATTTCCACAGCATTAACTGACTGGTTCCCATTCTGGGATTATTTACAATATTGCTAAATTATTGATGACATAAATAATTACTGTCTAGTTCATAATTTCATTCATATCAAACATCATTATCACTATTAATAAATCCCAGTGCAGGTGACGTGTTATCTTTTCTGTTTTACCTGCTTTAGCTGCAGTCAGTGACCTTCATAACTAGTGTCACCTTACTGGCATCATACCATGTAATACAGGCAGCAGGCCAACTTCACACCACCAGCCACAGCAGCCACGCCGAGGTGAGATGAAGAGCCCAACTTAATCTGAGAGATCTGAGGAAAAGGAAGTCTCCACAGAAACACAGTGTGACAGCAGATGGCCTCCTGGGCTTCAACCATCTGGTGAGGACAAGTTCAATCCACCAGCAGTCTGTCCCCTTTCATTTACAACTCATCCTTTAACAGTAAGACCTGCTTCTTTTCCTCTCTACTAGACCTCTGTGAGTTCTCCTCCAAGTCAGAGACAGAGGGGACATGTCCTCTTAGGCTTAGAGTCCACTCTCCTGCCTGGGCAGCCAACAGACTCACTGCCGTGTCACAGGGCCTCATCAATGAGTGTTAAGCTTTTAGATTTCATTCTCTGCCCAGCCAGGAGATTATCATCTATCCCTGTGTTAGGGCCGCTCTCAGCATAGCTTACTTTAAATAGCAATATGCTGATTGTATTGCTGGCCATGTGACTACTTATTCTATAAAGACAGGGCTTCTGGCTATCTGAGCTTTATTCTGGAGTGGCTCCACAAACACACAGCTTAAGATGCAAACTGGTACTTAAATGCAAGTCCTAACTCCCGTTTACCCTTGATGTAAAATAAAATTCTTTGCATTTTTTAAATTGAGCTGTGGATTTGATATGATAACAGTGCATGCATTAGAAATTGATATTAAAATAGAGAAGAAATTAAAATTGTTGAAGTTTAACAGAGGATAGGAGAAATATGATAATGATAAATACCAATATGTGACTGATGAGAAAGGTAACACTGTATTTAAGAACACACACACACACACCTTATCAGCACTGACCCATGCCTTCAGCGAGACATCATTACAGCACTATCCGTTTGTAATCAGAATGAAATACTGTACATTGCACAACCTGACATGCACGAGCAGGACTTCAGTTAAAAGAAACTTTTATATGATAAAACAAATAATGCAATAAATAAACTCTTACCGATATTTTTAAAAATACTAATAACTTCAGATTTTGTTGATGAAAATTCTCTTTTTTGATAAAAGAAGAAACTGGGTAGTTTTGTGAAGTTTCCACAGAGGATAGACCACTGCAGTCTCTGCTGGAGCAGATGCACAAATCACATCTAAGTCTGACAACAGCTGCAGGTTGACAAAAAGAGAATGACACAGACAGTCTCTAAGCTCTAGCATTACTTTACTGGTGAGGGTGTGTGTGTCCGTAATACCTTCAGAGCAAAACAGAACACAATCAAGGTGAGATTTTACACACTCACTTCTGTTTGGTTTGATAAACTGGGGTTAGAGCTTGGTCCACGTTAAACCTTTGACTTTTTTAAACTTCAGTACAACACATATGGAGCATTACACACAACCTCACACTACACTCAGTTTGGTTTATGTGTCACGTCATCCTGTGATGAATTAGGACTTTAGAATCTAACTAATTCTTCTAAATGCTCACAAATCAAGATATCAGTCAGTCACTAATCATATCTCCAAGTAAATTCTGAGGCTTTCTAGAAGAACTAGCCAGATAAAACGTCCTCCCAGAATATCTTCAACTGTCAAGTGACCAGTTGCCATCGACTGAAACCACCGGAGTGGAAAAATTGAAAAAAAAAAAATATATATATATATATATATATAGTTTTTTGTTTTTCTGTCTGTAGGTGTGAGCTCCTGTCTCAGCCTGGATGCCTGCTGCTGCTGGTCTCCTGGACCAGTTTCATGACACAACAAGATCAACTTCTTTCAAACCGGTTCGCTGACTAAACTTCTGAGAGGGAGTGAAGACTGTTAAACTGGTTCAAATAAACACCTGAACACAAGAATCAAGTTTAATCCAAGCACTGGGTGCCACTTCAACTGTTATTAATGATCAATAATGCTGCAGAATTTACAGCTTCAAAATTTTTATATGCAACAAGGTTTTTTAAAGTAGGAAATTGAGGCATTGCATGAACTATTTACAATAAATGTTTAATTTTGAGTGGAATCTGATTGACTGAAAAAATAACTTTTATGTAGTGTATGCATGTGTGCAGAGAGCTGATGATTGCATAAGAATGAGCCACAGAATCAACACTCACACCACAGAGAAGTGTGGAGGCAAAATAATGTACTGTTCCCTGTAAACCACAGTAGGAGTACACACCACTACTTCCAACCCTGAAAACACACACACACTCCCACAAGTGCCATCTCTCCTTATTAGTGGGCAGTGTTGACTCTGACACCTCCATCATAACCCTCACAAAGCTATATTTGCACATATAACGAAGAACTGTAGCACTCCAAGAGCTGTGTTTGAAATGCTGATCATAAATTCTGAGGAAAGTCATAATCATCAAGCATTTTCACACATCAAGATGGAATATCTCAGAGAGATGACAGTCCAGCAAGATGATCTAAAAGGGGTTTTCTCACGCACAGACACGCGCCTGACAGCTGAGATAACGACAGAAATCTATTCAGAGATTTGGGGTATTTTGATTCATTTTACCAAACAGAGACACATTCGGGTGACAAGAGAGGGAGAGCTCCGGATTACTCACCCCATTGCCGCGGACTTGAGGCGCAACTCCTTTTAATTTCTATTGATTGTTGAGGCGAATCGTGTTTTATAGCGCAGTTAAAGTCCTCAGATGATCAGTGGTCTGGAGTTCATAACCCCCTCCGTCTGAAGTCCTCGTGCCGCTGAGAGACAAGTGAAATATAGGAGCACTTCTGAACTCGATGTCAAGCTCCGTCTCACAGAATCAATTCAGGAAGTTTTTTCTCCTCTCCTCCTTTGATATTCCTCGTCTCAAGCGCGCGTACAAATCCCGCGTCGGAATGCCTCGGTGTCCTCCAACAGTCGGCGTTAATGAATTAAGTTGATGTTTGCGTGTCGCTGCTCACTCTGAACTCCCCACCGGGATTGTGTTTCATATGGACGGCGGCGGCGGCAGCAGCAGCGACACGGAGCGGCTTCCACCTGCTTCTCCCGGAGCCACCCACTCTTTTTATAAACCTGTCTGCGGTTTCGGTCTGACACTTCGCTACGGTGGTCTGAAACCATAACATGTCTGAGCCGAAACCTACCAGCCATTTAAAGGAGAATGAAAACAAATTTAATTCAACTTACATGTTTTGAGTAATTGTGTTGACCTTCAGGACTGGACACTTCACAAATTAAACTATTTTAGTGCAATTAGCTGCACCACTAGTTAGTATTTTTCATATCAAATATGTATATTTAACTCGATTTAAAGTTGATTGTTTTTATGACAAATAAAGCAATAAAATAAGTTGGTTTCAATTTAACGAGTCACAGCCGTCAATCATAGACAGGTGCGCGAGTTCCCGGAACCAATGAAATGTGTTTATGTGTTCCTGGGGAAGCATTTCAAAGGCGTTCTGATAGATTTGCGCGCATCCGTGTGGTGGTGTAGCAAAATCTAAACAACATTTATATCATTTAAAGGTATTTTTTTGTTTTGCAATGTAAACCTCTATTATTTTTGCGCTGTTTTAGTGATCGTGTCGTGATTTAATAGAAGGCAGTTCAGTTCTGAGTAGCGAAAAACGAGTAGAAATTATTTAACCGTGTTAGCATTTTGGCTAGCTTTGGTGCCTCACTGACTTTTCTTCCGTGTCCACAGGATGACAGAGACCTCCGAAAATCTGCAGAGCTACGAAGATATGTTTTCCCAGAGGTTTTCAGCGGGGGATGAGGAATATCAGCAGTACCTGAGTCGTCCTGCTGACCCCCCACCCATCGTGGAGGACTGGAGGGGGCGAGGAGGAGGAAACCAGAGAGGCAGAGACAACAGGTAAGAGTTTGGTACAAAAGTCGAAGCATCTGTTTGTTAGTAAGTACATTTTGCAATAGTTTGCCGAGATTATAGTATTAAAGCCATCTCGCTGCCAACTTTTTATAGTGGTAGTCACAATAAAAGCTTCATGAATCTTGAAATTGCTTATAAAGGAAAAGATCCAAACCCTTAAACGTGCCAGGAATTCGTATTGTAGATTTGCATAGGGACAAATGTTAAATGTTACAACTATCATACACTATAACATTTATAGCTTTAGTCTAATTATCCATTTACATCCCATTAGCAACATGAAACGTTTTAACAAGTTTAAAATTCAAGTAAAAAAGAAGAAACATTACATTTAAGACTGCATTAAAATAAATTTTAAAAGGATTTCAATAACAATATTAAAGTATGGTAGCAGTTCATGAGTACAAAGCTAGTGTGTCTTGAGAAAATGTTTTATCCTAAAATGTCAGTCAGAAATAGGTTTCAAATCTGCAGCTGGAGAATTCTACATTTTAATCTCTTGAACAGAAAATCTTTGTCCCAAAGAGGTTTACTATAAAGGCTTATAGTTCCCACGAGTGACTGAGCCAGTGGATCTGAGGGGAACCAGAAGGTCACTGAGGAGCTTGCCCATGTTTAACAATAAGGGTGAGATTAGAGAATGTGACAGCGTCTTCAGAGTTCATCGTCATCAATTTCTTGACAAGATAACAATGATGTGTTCTGATAGGCATGCCATCCAAAATCCCAATGCTGAATTGTAAATCATTCTCAAAGGTTTGATTGTGGCTGCTGATTGAGACCAAGAAGTTGCATTGTGAGATAAAATTATGAAATGAAAAGGAATGTTGGCTACATGGAACTTTAAATAGTCTCAAATTAATATGAATTTACGCAATTATTAACTTGGGGCATAATTTTTTTCTTTTCTTTTTTTTTGGGGGGGGGGGGCCTGAAGGTCTTTAGTTTTAACACTTGAAAGACTGTGGTTAAGGTTTATTTTAGAACAATATTTTTGTCTGTTTTTCTCCATTAAGGTACCAGGAGCGTCGAGGACACAGAGATCGTGGGTGGGGAGGAGACCGGGGTTGGCGAGGGAACCACCGTGGGCAGCATCACTGGCATGACAGAGACAGACACTGGGGGCATGGAAGTGGGTATCAGTCAGGGCCTCCGAGCTCCAGCCAGGGATACAACTCCTACAATCAAAGACCACAATATGACCGCTACTAGTCCCTACTCCCTAAACCTTTTTTAAGCACATCACTGAGTGGTAACTGTGTTTTTCATCATTCTAATGAAATGTTTTACTTAATACATGTGACAACAGAAATGAACTGCAAAGTTTTCTTGCATGTAAGGACAGCAGTCTCTTACTTGAGAAGAAATGTTCATCTTTCCATACTGGAACTTACCACTGCACATTTGTGAATGTCAACTTCTGTTGAACATTTTATGTATGTGAGGTGTCTTATATCGGATTATAAAATGTCACAAATTAATTTTATTTTCACACAGGACGATATTTGAACCATATGGTGAATTTGAATTTACAGAGCAAATATATTCATAAAGAAGCTTTTTTATCTACATCAAATGTGTGGTTTTAGGAACTACAGCTTCTTCAAAACATGTGTGGTTTTTTTTTCTAATGAAATTGTTTTTTTGTTTTTTTTACAGTATATCAGATATTTAAATACATTTCAGTCACTCCTAATACTTTGGTGTTCTGTAGAACTGCACTGACCTAATCATTAAAGTACTCTGAAACAGATGAGTGTATTCCACTGATCCATGTTCATCGAGTAAGGTTTCTCTTGTTATAAACTATTTATTCAGTTATGAAATGGAGACTATTCTAGTTTTAGCATTGAGAGTTAAGCAATTTGATATGTAACTGTTGCTTTAAGAATGAGCTGAATTAATTGGCAATAACCCTACTTTTAATCCCTAATTCAAATTAATCTCTAAAATATTTGTACTGTTTTTATGGCTTCTGTTAGAAGAAAAAAGCTTCAGATCATACAGTCGGTCACCATGGTGTTACTTAATATATCCAATGAGATAAAACATTTAATAAAAGGTCATTGCTGGCGGTATGGATGAGCAAATGAGTCAAACCATTTGTCTGGTCACAGCCTGACCTGCTGGCCCTCAGGAAGCTGGTTGAAGTGGTACATCAGGTTCAAGTCACCTTTTGTTTTAAATTAGTGGTGTTCACTATCCCACATGTTTGATTTGAATCCGTAGATAATTAACAGACTTCTGCAGAACTTGAGGTCACACTGAATGGGTAATTCAATAAAGCAGGTGTGTTGGAGCAGGGAAACATCTAAAGCATGCAGGATAGTCACCTTAGAGGACCAGGATTAAACACCACTGTAAATAATATCTCTTTAAATGTGTTTGTGCACCACATTCTCATTAAATTACCTTTTAAATCCATTGTATTTTTAAAAACTATTTCTTCTTCTGCGTACAGAGAATGTTCGTGTATTTAACGAATCACAAATTAAACCAAATGACCTTCATGAGTGCACTTTCAGGAACTGCTCCGAAAAAGCACTGAGGCCAATAGTTCACATAGCGAAAAGCAGTTAAAATATTTACTGTAGATGTATTATTAATAAATGACTGCATCATTGGCTGTGGTAGCTCACTGCCTAAAGATGTCAGCAGCACGTTGGGTTTCTCAGTCCATTCACAGCAGGTCCCAGTCAAGTGACCAAGAATAACTTTGAGTAAATTGTCACACTGACACAAGTCATAAATGGAGCAGGAAATCCATAGTTTTATTCTCTGAGTGACACTGGTTTTAGATGTTAGTCTGTGGTGGTGAAGACAGAGATACGTAGCATTTTATTTGGACCTCAGCAGTGCAATCAGCTGTGATGACAAGGGGGAGAGGGAGGGAGGACGTAGGGGGGGGCTGAAACTGGCACACAGCGGAGAACGCCGCCATCGCCACACTGATCAGTTCAGATTAAATAATCTACGTCTCAGAGCGCTGTTTATTCAGGGAAGGGATGTGTTCACAGACAGACTGTAAAACAGGGATTTACAGATTTTTTAGGGATGATGCATGTATTATTGTGGCATAGTGGTAAAATGTTTAAAATCATTGATCGGTTTGTAATTTGTGTTTTTTAGCTGATTTAATATTTGCCACATGGCCCCATCTGGAGCCCTCTGTACTGTATGTGACCTCCAGATTCTGACTAGAGTTGGATTCTTCCTTCTTTACCTTTAGGTCAGCAGATATTAAGGGGGTTTTAGATTGATATGATAAATTTCTATTTTAAAAAATATGTTCAACTGATTATGTTCCTCAAAGTTATTTGAGATGGATAGTTTCCCTTTCGACACTTTTTCAACAAACACTCTGCACGCTCTGAACCTACTTTAACTTCAAATATCCGAATTAATAAAACTTATTGGGGTTTTATTTTTTGTCCAAACAGCTGTCAGAGTATGAACTGACATCCTTCTGAAATCCTCAGGATCTAGATTGTAAAGTCCACACTGCTACAAAGACTAATCCGGAGCTCAATGTGTTAATCTGGCTCTCATCTCTTCTTCATCCATTGCACTCATTTTAGGAATGGAGCATAATTCAGCTGGATTTAGTTTTATATTTCTGGTACATTAGGGAAAAGCTAAACATTTTAGTTGAGGATTGATTCAACTAACCTGCTACAGCGGAGGATGTGAACCTTTCCAGAGCTCCTTTTAATCAAATCCATCCCCTGCTGTTTTAATTAGTTATCTGATAATTCATCTTAACAAGAGAGAGGAAACAACAGAGAGAGTCACAGTCAAGGACCTATGAGAGTATACCCCCAGTCTCGTCTGCCAGGCTGTCAGGCTTCATGTGGCCTGTTTGTGACAATGTAATGTGACAGCAATGGAGACAGTGTGCTGTGGGCCATGTCCTTGGTGGTGAACTCATCCACTACAATCAGCACTCTGCCCTATTCCCTTCTTAGTGCACACAAATGTGTGTGCACAATGAAATCCAGCTCTTTCGACATCACACACACAGGCCCTGCATCCTCCCCCCCCAGCCCCTGCAGCACTCTGCGACCTACATCTGGTGTTGGAGAGTGCAGGGGCTAAGGCTGGCCCAGGCCGGTCAGCCTCCAGCAGACAGTACAGCATTCACATAGCATGTGGGCTTGAATGGATAAAGTCTTACTCTGCTATTTTGTAAATGGCAGAGCTTTTGTCTGTTATATACAAATCTGCAGTATTTATTTTATCACATAAATACAAAAGTAACCATGCACTGACACGTGCCCTTAATTAAGAATGGGTTTTTAAAGCGCTGCTGCAGATGAGGTTTGACAACATCTTGTCCCCTGTTCATTCAGCTGCACAGCCTATAAGTTAATCATGCAGCTGCTCGGGCCATCCGTGTAAAGAGAGTGGCCTCGGCTGCTGAGACGAGCTTGTTAGCCTGATTATATCTGGTAGTTTCTCCAGCCAGGACATGTAGACCTTTAGAATATTCAGTGAGTAAAAAAAAAATAAAAATATGACTTAAATTTTTTTATTACTGTTGTTCTCATGACACTATTTTTTCTTTATGAGCATTACAGATAGTTGTAATAAATTGCATTTCACCTTAAACAATTATATATAATAAATGTTTAAACTGAGAAGATGTGCACCAGTCTGAGCAGGTTGTGTGATTTTTGAAACAGAAATGCTCTGAAGTGAACAGCATTTAATTCCTGTTACGACAGTATTTTATAGAGCAGACTGCTTTAGGGAGGAGATGTGTGTGAGACATGTCTGAGCTTGATTATACAGAAGACTCGTCGGTTAAAGGTACTGGCCAGACCAAGCATCAAAATTGTATAAATAGTATGTAGCTACAGTTTACTATTTATATGAGCAATACCAGATATCAGTTTTTCATGTCAATCAGCAAATTTGTCATAAATTTCAATCAATTCAGCCTAAATTCCCGTGTCTCATCTTGAAGAACAGTTTTTCCGCATACGTCACTGATGACGCTCATCGAGGCACCGTCTCTGTAAACAACCAGACCTTCCCGTCGAAAACAATTGGATTAGCTAAGTTCTGTTCACCTTCGTGGTCAGAGTGGTGTATAAATGCCTTCTGTACGGCTGCACAAAGAGACCAACAAATATTGTTCTGTAGAGAAAACACTATCAAAGTCCATCAATATGACATTTATGTACCGGTAGTATTAATCTAAACTGTAATAAAAGTTGTGAGTTTGACTTGTTGTAAAATCCACTTTCCTTCATGAGAATTTCTCCCTGATTTTCCATGTTGTTGTTCTGTCTGCTGTCCAGGACTACATCTAAATCCTCCACACACTAAAGATTTGATACAGGAATTGCTTGTGTTGTCATTTTACCTTTTGGGGGCTTTATAGCTACGTTTGAATGCTTCAAACATCAATAGTGGAGGTTATAAGTCGTTGTCAGAGTGTTTTGTAGTTTCAGAACTTAAACTTTAGCTTTACAGCCTCACGTCTACATTTTGTGATCTCTTTTGGTCTATCACCCCTGTGCAGGTTAGCAGTGACCTTAAATGTCCTGGGTTTTATTATTCTGACTGTAGAGAGGCAGAGTTTAAACTTTTATTAGATGGTTTTATAAAATCTGCAGATTAAAGAGAATCAACAACTCATTTTCTAATACTCTTTGAAATCTTTTTTTCCCCTTTGGCATGATAAATTAAGATAAAAATGGTGAAAAACAAGTAAAAACTTGTATCTCACCTATTTTGATCACTTTAATTCTCTTAAAATAAAGCAACGGACCATTCTATTCTGCCTGCTGACTTTTAATTAGCTTTATATAACAAGCAGCATTAGCAAATGTTTTTTCTTTCTTTCTGTGAACTGTCGTGTGAATAAAACAGCTGACACCAACAGAGCTCATCCACCAGTGATTCAGAGGCTGGAGGGGGTTATTGATGTTTACCACAAAGTCCTATACATGATCATTAATTAGCCAGCTGTCTCACACTATCAGCATACAAACAGCATAACCTTCACTGGTTGGACAATAGGGACACGCAGAAACACAAACACACTCGCAGGTTGCTGTGAAGCACACCTAAAGCTGGATCCCACCCCAGAACATTCTGCATAAATGTTTTTAAATGAACTACAGTCACAGAGGATGTGTCATAGCAAGCTGTGCAGAATACTTATATATCAGGATAAACCATGCTGGCAAACCGAGGACAGGTTGAAGCTTTTTTTTAAACACAGATTTATATAATGAAGGTTTTAGGAGCAACTGAAAACGTGAAGTTTACACAGTGGTGTGAAGAAGCCCTTCGTGTGTTTGTCAGACTTACAGTAAATATTTTAGATCAAACTAATTTAAAAATTAGACACAGATAACACACGTCATCCTAAAATGCAGTTTCTAAATGAAGGTTTGACTTGGCCACTCCAAAGTCTTCACTTTGTTTTTCTTAAGCCATTCAGAGGTGGATTTCCTGCTGTGTTATGGATCATTTGCTTCAGCTTGAGGTCAGGAACAGATAACAGCTGAATTCATGGTTACCACAGCAAGTCTTTCAGGTTCTAAGGCAGCAAACAGACCCAGATCGTCACACTACCACCACCATGTTTTACTGTTGGCCTTCTCTGATATGCTGCGTTACTTTTACTCCAGATGTATCAGGACACGCATCTTCCAAAAGGTTCAACTTTTGTTGTCAGAACACAGAATATTTTCCCCTAAGTCCTGGGAATGATCAAGACTTCTTTCTGACTAAACTGAGATGAACCTTTATGTTTCTTTTGCTCAGCAGTGGTTTTCATCGTGGTACTCATTTTTATCCAGTCTCTTTCTCAAGGTGGAGTCATGAACTCTGACCTTACCTGAGGTAAGTGAGGTCTGCAGTTCTTAAGATCTTAATTCTTTGTGGCCTCTTGAATGAATCTAATTTGTTGAGTAGCATATATAGATTGTATCTAGCCAAACTCCCATAATCAACATGCACAAATGGATGTGAACAACCAGATTTCTTATTGTCTAAAAATATGAATGAAACCAGAATAAGAGCTGTAACTCCAGTCACAGACACTTTTCTTTAATTCAAAGTCCTCTGTTTTGGTTTAGGTTGTTGTTGGTCATTCTGAATTTATTTCAAACACTTTAGTTGTTAGGAACAACAGAGGCATGAATCCTCTTTCCTGCTGTCGGTGTTCAAGTAGAAGGCTCTCACCATTAAAGACAGCTCATTCTGCTGTCATACACCCACCCACACACAACACACACACTAGAACATCACAAATCCCCGTCACGGATAATGTAATCTAATAAGAAACCAGCTCACATGACGTATGTTCTGTCAGTCTCTAAAACAGCTTTGATAGTTTTATTTTTACCTCATTGCAGAAAAACCTTGATAGACAAAGCAGGTGAGGGCAAAGGTCGAGCGGCTTGTGTTAACCATTTTCTGTGGTGGGTGGAGAAAAAATCCTGCAACCAACTTATTTTCTAGGATGTTTTTTTCTTCTTATTCTTATTTAAGTCTGCCTAAGTGGGCAGTGAGCAGGAGAAGCTATGGGGTCTTGGTGACTCACCTGACAGCCTTCATGGATCCATCTCCTCATCAAAGCCCACTCACAGCTGTCTGAAAGGGCCGTGTTTTCTCCGTCTGTCTCATGGAAACCTTATGCAATAAAAGAGCACTTCATCTTTCAGACACAGGCTTCAGTAGAGAGCATTTCCCCCTACATGTAGCACAAGTGTATATCCTTTTAAAATTAATTTTACCAACAAAAAACAGTAAACTGGCATTTTATTTGAAAATAGAAAATATTCTGCAGGTCTTTTGCCTTCTTAAAAACCTTTTTAGTGGTAATTTTCAGTTTTTTTTTTTTACATTGTTTCATAAAATCACTGATATACAACCAGTCAAGAGCAGACTTTCTATTCCCTCCCCATTATGTATGAGTCACTATAGGTCTACATTCACTTTTATTGGAGATTTCCCACCAAAAATCTGTTGAATGTTTAGATTTTAAAATCTGACAACAAAAACAGGCAAAGATTTTTTAGCAGATATTTTCCTAGAAGGTAATTCCTTCTACATCTGTATGAAAGCAGCATCTGGCACCACCTAGTGGCAGAACAAGGAACTAACATCAGGAAATAAATAAAAACAATCATGTAGATCTCCCCAGAAGAACCAGTCTGACTTTGGTCTCAATACGTTTTATTGCCCAAAAGCTAAAAATAGACAGTTTTCTCATTTGTTTACTTGTAAATGTCTCAGAACGTGTGTTTGATTCATGTTTTAGTGAACTTGGAGTAATAAGTTACAGCACTGGCAAAAGTACACAACAGATGGGACCTTCACACGATACAAAAACAAAGTACTCGTGAACACTTGCTACATAAATGAAAACAGTGAGTAAAAATAAGAAGTCATACCTTCAATAAATGAATGAGCATAAATTAAATTGGCATTGATGTCAGATGTCGTCGTTATACTTGTGCAGCTTAAAACTTGTGTAACACAGATCTTGGTAACAAACTGGACATTTAGATTATTTACAACTGGAAAAAAATGCCCCCAAGTTTGTTTGTTTGTTTTGCCAACGGAGCTGTGATTTTACCACAAGCTCTTTAACATACCTGATTATATATGTACACCACTACTTTATGTAGATTCTTACACACCCCACGCATACACACACACACACACACACACACACACACACACACACACACACACACACACACACACACACACACACACACACACACACACACACACACACACACACACACACACACACACACACACACATTTATTATTCCAGGGGATCCTGAGGCACTACGTCCATTTCTAGCAGTCCAGTCTTCCCAGTAGTCTGAGGTCTCCCTGGTTTATTGTACCAGCATGGCAGCCTGATAAGTCTATATGTAGTAGATGATTTCAGGTATTTGCCCATCCTCCACCGATGTGCCATTGTTATTTCCAGGTGAGCTAAAGAAGAGAAATGTCGTCTTGTTTCCCGTTGATGACTCCTGGGTCACTTTCTTCAACCCTTTGGTGCCGTAATGTGAATCTGGACCCTGAGAGGTAAGAATAGAAACAGGTGTTGTGTCATTTCAGGTAACTCTGAGGAGAGTTGTTAAACACAGAAAGTTCAGACTAACTTTTAAAGTTGCACATGCAGTGTAGCTGACATTGGGCAGGATCTCAATAGGCTCCTTGAACATCACTCGAAAGGTGTTAGCTGTGCCGTCACAGCTGAAACCTGTGTCATTCTGCCCCAGTGCAATGCGCTTGTCACTCTCTATGATCTGAAAAACAAAATGTTGAGTCAAAGAGAAGCTGAATCTACAATATATCCATTATAAATTAATCAAACTGGTTTATGATTACAAAGACAAATATGTATCTTTATCTTCATTCGTTATTAGAAGAATGAGTTATTTTGCCTAAAACAAACAAAAACAGCAGCGTTCTACACAAAAGTCTCAGTGTAGTTAAAATCTAAAGCTGGAGGAGTATTTGAGAATGCATTCTGAACAAAATGAACAAACAACCCTGTCAGGTTTTGGTCTAAGAGTAAAAACGAAACATTATCTAACACTGAGATCAAATAGTCACAAGAAAAATCCAGAGGTTGGTATCTCTGAAAATGAAAGCAGCACTGAATGACTTCTTCTAAAACCTGATTTTAAAAAAAGTGTTTAAATGTGAATGAAAAAAAGCCTGAAATCAAGAGGAACCAGATCAAAAAGAGTGGGTTTTATCAGGATATCTGTCTGGTTAACGGGTTGTCTCGGTATTCAAAAGGAATGTGTACAAATCAATCAGCGATCATTCCAGAATCTTTTTATTTCTTACCGACACTTTTTTCAGGATCGCTTGAATCAGATTCTAATTTTAAAATATTCTACAGCTAAAAAAGCACCTTATAGTGAGTAAATATCTGGTCCTAAAGAAGGTGTCAAACAGAACTGATTCCTGTGCCTCAGAGCTCAGCGTTACCTGGATGTTGACCTGATAGTCTGTGGGTCCATGTATTGAACCATACAAGCCAAACCCCACTATGGATATTCTTCTGTTAACATTAAATCTACAAACAGAGAAGACGACAATTGGAAACATTAATTATAATTTAGTTTGTTTTGACTGACAGCTGACAGACGCCACCTCACCTGATTCTATCGCTGGTGCCACTGTACCCCCAGCGACTCTCAACCTGCTGGAATCTATTAATGCTGCACTCCTCCCCCCTGAGGCAGCAGCGAGGCCTGTCAATGTAGTCGACCCGTGGTTTGGGGTTTACTGTAAAGTGTAAAAACAGATTTACCACCTCCCGATCGAACAATATTCCAGACTGGGCAGGCCCTGTTGCACAAGAAAGAATATCATACTGGTTTCTGTGGTTGGAGTTGTATGGACACACCAGGAACATGATGAATATGCTGAGAAATGGTTGAACTGGTCAGAATGCATCACTATGGCCTGACAACCAAATGACACATTTGTTGTATACTTACCAGCAGCAAACTCCTCAACAGTCATGAGCGGGAAGCGGATGAGTGGGAGGGCTTTGCCAAGAACTTTCTGCTTGTTCTCCGAGGTCGGGGGAAGCTGTTGTCTGTAACACTCGGCCTCTGCCCAGCGTACCACCGCTTCAAACAGACGATTCTCCCTGATGCTGAGCGTGTCTCTTTCTAGCACTGCACATAAAGTGTCTACAGGCACAAACACACAAAGTTATAGTGTTTTATAGATTAAAAAAGCTAAAACTGTTGAGAAACAAAAATGGAATAAGTAAGCTTCTCATACCAAGGTCAATGTCAGTAAAGCCTTCTGCGTTTATTGCATCTGCAGTGCTTTTGTCTATAGTGTCTAAGCAGAGACTGGCAAGTTGAGGCTCATCAAATAACCTCGCCTGTAAATAAAAGCACAAAAATATATTATTTAGGTTTTCATTAGACCATTCTAGTCATTTAGATTACATGCAATAAATGTACAAAAGGATAAGAGCTGAATTTAATTTGCAGCACAAAACCTCAGTTTTACTAGTGCATCAAGTATTCCAAAAGAAGCAAGGTGGTAAAAACCTTTACACAAGATTCTTTTTAATATGTTCTAACCTGCTGATGCAGCCTTTTTAGTGCACACATATTTAAATTTCAGGCAAAAATACTTTTGAGCCAAGTTGTGACACCGATGACTATGACAACACTTCTGGGGATATGGATTGCTTTAAGTTGTCCAAAAGAATATATTATTTTGTGTTGCAATCATGCAGGAGGACTGAAGAAAAGCAGGCAGCAGTGGAAAGTAAAAAGCCCTGAAATGAACCAAAGATAGACCAGCTATTGAAATCCTACCAGCAACAGCTGGAACATGGTCTGCTGTGGGTACAAAGAAAGGTAAATGGTAACTTTATCTTCTACAAAGGCTCCCATTTTGTAGCTTTGAGCTGATGGAAGGTGCTACGCTAAATTGTTTTTATATTTTATCATTTAAAAGCTTCAGAAAACAAACTAAGCTGACTCAAAGCTCTTGATCCCTGCCTTTCATTAGGTATCTTGCATTTATATATATGTAAAAAAATATTGCTCAACAAAGAGAGAACTCATCTTAAACAATGCTTACAGGGGATTCTCTGACTGACCTAAAGATTAATCACCACAGATGGGAAAAATGCATCACTGAATAATGAACTTTGCAATTCAAATCAAGTATCATTTAGAAAGTTGCATTGTTTGATGCTCATTATTTGTGTCATAAATGTATTATTAAAGTGAGGAGGGTGACAGTAACCTGAGTGAGAAGCATAAAAGCATTGTCAGCTCTGAGGTGTTTAGTGAGGAACTCCACACAGTGGCTCTCCAGAGCGGGAACGGCGTATTTCTTTGCTGTATACAAAGTTGTCATCACAGTCTCTGGGCCAATGTGGACCTCGTCAGAATACAGGAACCTAAAGAGAAAACATGTAGTTTAATTTTGAAATGTTTAGTCAGCACTATTAACATAAACTGCCAGTTTAACTCAGTTTGTATGTACTCTGAAATAAAGTCCTGAAACACACTTCCTTTATAGGTTGCTACCAACAAACTTGACATTCTTGTTTTCTTAGAGAGCTCATGCAATAGTCCTTAAAGCCGTCTGTTTTTCTTTTGACATGTCCTGGTTTTTATTTAGACACTTTGTCACTAGCAACGTGTGACAAAAACAGTGTTTTTGCTTTGCTTTAATTTGCCTCAATATTAGGATTCTTCTTGAATTTGTGCAAAAGACAGCATAAATAGGCATTGTGTGCAATGTGTTTTTAAAAACAAAACTAGACAAGTTGAGATCTTAAAAAAAAACTTTACAAAAGCTTAGCAGGTGACCTTAGAGATGAATCAACCTTCAAATGACACATCTACAGCTGCATATGCCAAATACTTAGCTTAACTTCTTCTGATATGCATCATTTAAAATCGCCTTAACTAATCTGACCTCTCTAATAAAAGCCAAACAAAGATTGGGAATAAAGCTGTCTTTGAAACAGGCTGAGAGTTATACAGACTTAAATAAAACGCTGTTGGGGAGTTATTATGTAAAGATGCATCATTGGTTCATCCCTCGAGTTTAAAAAATTATGCTTGAACGTTTCGTGTCCGTGTTAGTTGGCTTAATCAAAAACTCCTTATTCCACTGACAGATCATGTAAGAGGCCTGGCTTAAAAGATAGACATGACAATCTAACTCAATGGAAAATGAATTTCAACGCATTTTCCCCCAGTCAATCGTAATCAATAAATCTGCAGAATAAAATGATTTACATAATGCCAAGTAACAACCTAAAGCTTGAGCTAGCAGCAGCTTGTACACATTTAGTGTTTATAGACCTGTCCGATGTACCTGAGCAAGGCGAGGAAGGCTGCTGGCTCCACATCTGGGAGCTCTATTTCAGCCGAGGTGGTGGCCATTCCTCCGTTGAACATAGCATCAAAAACGGCGCTGCCGGCGGCCAGGACGAACTTATGAGCCGGTATCCTCTGGGCCTGTCTGCCTTTCCCGACAATAAACCTCACGTCGCTGAGCAGCTCGTTGTTGAAGAGAAAGGCGAAGCGCTCCTTCAGGGAGCTCTTCGTCGCCTGCCAGTTGTACATAGGCTCCCGGTGAAGGCCGAGGACAGGCGGGGAGGCGGACGGTGCGGGAGCGGACACTGGCATGTTGGACAACGGCGCTACGGCTCCACATTGAGTCGAGTTTGATGCAGCCTCCTGGCTGCTTTGGTTTGACGCCAATCCGCTGCCACCCCCACTCGCCATTACGACACACAAACAAATTTGCAAGTTTTAATACACAAAATAAGCCGCTATTGTTACATGACCGCGTATCGACCGTTAGAGTGCGTCATTATTTATTTACGTGTTATCCATCGCTATGGTTCAGCAGCTTGCTAACAAAACGCACTTCCTCTAAACACTTCTTCTTCGTTGGTGTTTTACAGGTATGCTTTATTTGCATTACCGCCACCCTTTGGCTTTACACGTTCATTACAGTTTTAATTTTAAAGCAGTCCTTAAAAACGCGAAAACTACGTAAGATTTGATTGAAGGGTTCATGCAGAATTTAGGCTGCTAAATAAAAAGTAATATTAAGTAGAAATCTGTTGACTTTAATGTTTAGTAAATGTATTTTCTTTTATACAGGAAAAAAAATCTTAATTTAGTCTCATACTGTTTTTCTAAATTATCACATACAGAAAAATAACTTGAAATATTCATCCTAGTTCGTATTTTACTTGTATTTTCTGCTCTCAGCTTGAAGTTTTCCACTTAACCACTAGATGTCAGTATTTTTCGTTTGCTGGTTTTGTTTTTTATTGAAACATTTCTGTAAATCAAACATAAAACACAACAAAACAATGGAATTCAAAATTTCCCCGCGTGCCTAGACTGTATACTAAGTAAGTTATAGTAAACTATGGGATATTGAATCGTCATTCACAATGGGTGTGAACAGCTGTGTGCGTGCGCGCCCGCGCGCGTTTGGAGGAAGTTAAAAGTAGAGTCATTATTAATCCATAAAGACCAGAGGGACGAGACACAGCAGTCTGCTGCTGAAGGACTCTCTAAGTTCCTTAAATATGACGCAAGCGAAGGATAGCGGTTTTGCGGCTTGTTTATTCTAAATTCTTCACTGTCTTACAAGTTTGAACTTCATCCCTATCCAGCAATGAGCGCTTCAGCTGGGACTGGGGTGTTTATGCTCTCCCTGATGTCCATACCTTTCTGCTATTTATTCAACTCCCTTATCTACAACAACAGGTAAGTGATCAGAGCTCATTGATTTTACCCCCCCACCCCCAAACTGCAAAGGTGTAACTTTCTGTAGGGATTAAAATATATATATGTAGCCAAACTTCATCATTTGAATTAGTAACGGTTTGTTTATGTTTAATCCAGTGCTGAAGCTTTCCTTTTTGCTGGGTGCACAGCAGTCCTGATTTTGGCCATTTCAGTTCATTTTATGCTCAAGAAAAAGGCTCCAGCTGATCCACTTTTCTATGGTATGTACTTGATTGAAATGAGAATTTCTGTGTCCAGCATTAAATCAAAACAAACTCAACTGCATTTTTGTGTAGAAAAATAAAATAAAATAGAGAATTTTGTGTTTTGAAATTTGCTATTACAAGTCCTAAATCTACAGCTTGTGCTGTTGTCCCAAACTTGAGAAAATATGTATGTGTGTGTGTGTGTGTGTGCATGTGTGCGCGTGTACAGTGTATGCAGTTTACTCATTCCTCAGTGTTGTGAACCTGATCATTGGACTGGAGCAGGACAACATCATTGATGGATTTGTGACATATTACCTGAAAGAGGCACGTGGAGTGTGACCTGTGTGAGATTGGCCTAAATGTTTCTTAGCACATTGTTTACTGATGAATTTACTTTTACTACAGGGAGATCCACATATTAATACAGCACACAGTCACATGGCTTCCTATTGGGACGGCTGTGCACATTATCTCATGTACCTGCTCATGATTGCTGCAATTACTTGGGGGTAAGACCTACAGTGCCTATAACAAGTATTCACCCCATGGATGTTTTACTCTTTCATTGCATTTTTAAATCAATCATGAGAAACTTAATAACCCTTTTAATGTCAAAGTTAAAACCAATTTCTACAAATTAATGACAATGAAATAAAAACATATAACATCTAATAATAAATGATTGCATTAATATTCACCCCCTTCCTGTCAGTATTGAGTAGATGCACCTTTGGATGTAATCACAGCACAGAGTCTGTGTTGATAGGTCTCAGTCAGGCTGCACATCTGGACACTACAGTTCTCCATTCTCCAGTGAATTCCTGACACAGGTGTCTTTATACTACAATCACTGGAGACACAGTCACTGCACTCAGGTGATCTCCATTACACTGATTTTGAGACTACTAGCACCAATTGGCTGGACTTCTGTTGAATTAGGTCTGTCACTTTTAAAAAGGTGAATATTTATGCAATAACTTATTTTATGTTTTTTTTTCATTATTTTGTAGAAATCAGTTTTCACCTAAACATTTAAGGTTTTTGTTTTGTAAAATCTTTGGTCAAAGAAATCAAATGATGTTGCTCATGACTGATTTATAAAAGCCTTAAAGGCGTAAAACATCAAGGGGGTGAATACCTTTTAGGTGCTGTATCTTTCGTCTACCTATCTATTTGTTTATTGTTATATTTCTAAATTAAACAATGGCAGCCTTTTATCATTTGCACAGGGACAGTTATCGAGCAATTGGACTCTACTGGGTGGGCTCTTTTCTCATGCGCACCATAGTTTACATTCTTGGGAACGCTGTGGGTAAGTGCACTAAAAATAATGGGATGCTGTTAGATAACTTGTGTACAATAGTCCATGCTGACCACCGGTTCTCAATTCTCCTGAAAATAAAACGACAGCTCAAATGTTCGTGTTCAAGAATAGAGAAAAAAGAGTATGTTCTAGTTATTGGTACTTCATAAACATTCCAGCCTGTGTGTTTCCCACGCTAATAAATTATCTTGTGGGACTTTCCCCCCAGGAAAATATGGGACCCAAATCAGTTTTCTCTTCATCCTCCACATGCTTCATGTCTCAGTGTCTGTGTGGAGTTGCTTCCGGATCTTCAGACAACCCTCTACATGTGCTGTTCAGCTAACAGTAAGCAACTGGACTCTTCAACACATATATCTGTTTATTTACTCTATTTGTTTAACTTGTTATAGTTCATTATGTGGATTCTTGCCAAAAATAAGTGAGAAAATATTTAATAGGAATGCTAGTTGGTCAGAACAACATTATCATTAACTGTCAGCATAATTGTCTCAAATTACTGGGACATATATCAGGTTACACTTAAGAAACTGACAAAAAAACTAGTCAAGAACATGTCTGTCCACAGCTACTAACCACAATCACTAGCAATATAGAAAAGCGCATGACCTTAACCTGTCAGTCATTTAAAAATCTTTGCAAATGGGAATTGAATAAGTAGAACCCAAATATTTCTGGAAGCTTATAACTCATCAGGTATCAGGTCCAGAAAATCTGGATTTGTTTCCTGACTTGGGCTCCAAATGATGCATATTAAGAGATACCTTTACTACTTTTTGTCTTGAATAATAAAGGTTAATAACTAATATAAACTGTAGGAGATGTAGTGTGCAGAAAGATAAAGTTCTTGCTGTTTTCACAACATTCAGGAGACAAAGAAGACCAACCTGTTCTACAGACCTCTGGATTTGCTGTTTATTGTCTACCTCCTTCTGGCTTTGGCTTTTTGCGTCTTCAGAGGACTGGTAAGATCAATTAAATGATTTACTATCTTAGAAAAAAGAAGCCCAAACCTGTAGCGCTTAATTTATTCATTTCTTCTGTTTGTGTTTCAGGTTGCTCTCGACTGTTCAGGCAAATGGTGCCAAGATTACACTCAACAGTACGAGCCCTACCTGAAAGATCCCTCAGCCTACCCTAGAGTTCAGGTGACACTCAAAACATCCGTCTGACACTGTTTTCATCTTCAGCTTAATGTAATAAACTGCTTCTATGTTTGTCAGATGCTTGTTAGCATGTTTTACTCTGGACCATACTACATGTTAGCTCTATATGGGCTCTTGGTCCCAGGATGCAAGTGGATGCCAGACCTGACTCTCGTGCACGCAGGAGCACTAGCACAGGTAGGTTCCACCAGCCATTTTGAATGTACTGCTTGTAAACATGAGTAAGCCAGATAATATTAGTGGATTATACCAAATTCTGAATATTAAAAGCTTGATTTTTCTGCACACATATTGTCATAGAATCTAAAATCACATGTAGAAAAGCTTTTGTACATTACAATTATACGCTCTCAGTAAAAGATGAGGATAGAAGAGGTGTTTTTTCTTGGTTCTGTCTTCTGAGGAAGTTATTTCTCAAAAAAAAAATCCAGTAAAAGATTCAGGTTTTCAGTACAATAATAATAATAAACTTTACTATAAGAATCTTGCTATAGCCGTTTTTTTTTTCTTCAGATGGAATGGTGTGCAGGACATGTGATTGTGTCATATGGACCCATTGCAAAGATATGATGAGTGTTGTGGGAGCTTTATTCTCTCTTTTAATCCAATGCTTCAGTGACGCTCATGTATTTAAAAACTGATTAGTTATCACTGTGAATTGTGTTTTTTATGCTGACGACTGATTAATCTTCAGTGGCCTTTAGAACCAGTCAGAAGGAAGGAACACTATTTCCATAAAATAACTCCTGAGGTATTAATGCATAAGGTAGGTGGAAATGAAGTGGTGCTGCTCCAGATACTTTAAGAGAGGTTGTGCCAAAATATGTTCAAAGATCATTAACCAGCGGGAAAACTCCCACACACAGCTGGCTGAACAGAGGTGTTTTATTTATCACTCTGTCAGCATATTTGGAGCAGCTCAAAGTCAATATTTGTGGCTTTTCTTTTTCGGTTTCAACTTATATTCTTGTTTAGACTAGGAAACAAAATCAGTTAGTGATATCAGTGTGTCTGTTTAACAGATTTGATTAAGTTTGGTCACATTTTTTTAGAGTGAATGTGATTTGTGCAAAATCTTTTATTTTTCAACATCAGTTCAGATTAAACAGTAATAGAAGAAGAGCAGACAGATATGCGAACGAGTTGTTTACTCTTTGATTTTTGTTGTATTCTTCAGCATTCTTACCACTACCAGTGACTTCTAGATGAGAGGGTAAGGTGGAATGAGCACAATAGAGACATCTATTTAGATCTAAAAATGGAAACTGTGAAGATTGGCGGGAGCAGCTAGGACGCCAATCTCCTCGCCACTATACAAAGCAGCTATTGTATTTGAGCTGCAAGCTGGTGCGTCAGTCATCAGTTGGGCTAATGGCAGAAGGTGACTTCAGACATAAAGGAATGGTGGTATTGGTGGTATTCGCTTAAATGTCAGCTGTTCAGTCAGACTATAAAAAGGGGAGCTGAAGCCCTGGTAGTCTGGGTTGCTATGAAACATGTTCATTTTCTGTGACATCCTGTGAAAAAATTAGACTCCAGAAAATTGAATTTAAAATATAATGTTAGTGTAATGACATTTAGAAAATTGATTCAGTTCATTTTTGTAAAAACTATTAAAGCATTGCTTTTCAAGTCATTTTTGCTTGAAAACATAAATTGTGTTATTTTAGTTATTTAATGGGATTGTATCAACAATCAGTTATGTTAAGGAGCACAGCTTTTTGGAGCTGATCAGGTCATATCAATGGCTCTGTTTGTGCATCAGTCTTTTTTCCTTTCTGGTCCATATTACAGGCCCAGTTCTCTCATATTGGTGCATCTCTGCACACACGGACACCGTTCTCCTACAGAGTGCCAGCTGCCAGCCAGCCTGTCTTCTTGCTGGTCAATGTCCTATACACTCTGGTGCCACAAATCCTGTGCTATCGCTGCTGCGTCCAGCCTGGCTTCTTTCATCAGCAAATGGGGGAGAAAAAAAAAGCATGACTCAACATTGTATAGGGAAAGACAGCATGGGTGTTTAAAAAAACACACACTCAGAAGGATTTGTGTCATGCATGTTTTGTTGTTTATTCTGTAAATTTGAATTAAAACATACCTGTGTCTGTGTGTTAAAGAGCAAGATAGGTATAAACGGATTTTGATTTGTTCTACATTTTAAAAAGTTTTTTCCTTAAGAAATGTATTTTCTTATCATTCAATATAAAATGTTCTCACCTTGTCTGACAGTGAATTTGTTCAGTATTTCATGTGTCTGTGTGCCTTGTGATATATATGTAATCAAAAAGCTAGTCATTGTCAAACTCAATTACAAGAACAATTTAAAGTTTTATATTTCAACTACATTGTCATTTGTTTTTCTATGTAAAACTATTAAAGACAGAAATAATTACTAAATTAACAGAAACGTTGTTGAGTTATAATAATTTTTGTTTTATATTAACCTTAAAACTCTGCTCTATCTTGAGAATCTTAAACATTTAATAAAAAGAAGAGCTATATTTTCGGAGGACTAAATTTTAAACCGGAAGTATTTTGTTACTTCTTCCGGTTGCTAGCATAACAACTCCGCATGCCGCATTTTTCACTGCCTAAGTAGATCTACACAATAACCCAGTAAATTTACGCAGCACTGGCTTACAGTTAAAAGTTAAACTATGATAAAACGGCGAAACTTGGGCAAAAATAGACTCGCTTGCCAAGGTTTGACGATTTAAGCTAACGAGTTAGCCACCATTAGCTAATGGCAGCTTCTCTAATGATCTCTGCTCCTGTTTTAAGGTTTGTGATGTTTTTTAAATAGACTCTTTTAATACCTTAATGAAAAGTCGTAGTTTTAGTTTCAACTGTGCTAAATTGTATACTTAATTTTGTCTATAATTCGGCTTACTTGTTGAAACGTTCAAAGCTTACACCTCAATGTGATATTATTCATTAGTATTCACGAATAAATGGGTGAACTATGTCACGTCTGAAACCTTACTGCATTTTGTGCATAGTTTGCAACATTTTGTGAGTTGAAAATAAGTAGTGTGTTCCCACAACATGTGACACGAGAGAACACATTATCCACAGAAGATCATTAAAGGAACAAAATGTATGAACTAGGGCTGCTCTGCTATCAGATATTTAGCTATCTAATTAAGTTTAATCTTGTTGATATCAACCACAGTCGTTAATTCTGTAAATTCATACAAAAAACTAATCATGCTATATTAAAGTTTCACCAAAACTGTCTGACTTTTCTTATGTGATCAATATTTCCCTTTTCAGTCAGAAGCAGCGTAAAGCTGCTGAAAGAAAAAAGAGAAGAAGACGAAAACGCCAAGCTCTTGCCCAGGCCAGAGAATGTGGTACAAAACCAACTATGTTCTTCATATTGTCATAATTACTTATATGTTGCAATACACTGCTGGTGCCATAATCATCAAATTTGCATTATTCTAGACTTGATAAATGGAGCTGAAGAAGAAGAGGAATCAAATAATGGAGATAGTGAGGACAATGATGCAGCTGATGAAGAAAGGTACAGCAATTACTACTTATACATATTATAGCAACAGGGAAACCTCAATTTACATGACTCTTGATTTTTGTGCAATTTGTCTCAGATTGCAACTACATGGGGAGTGGTTGGAAAGAGAGCGACTGGCCCAGGAGGAGTTCCAGCTGAGGACAGAGAGGGAGGAAGCTGCAAGGAAAAGAAAAGAGGAAGAGGAGGTAATGTAAAGTCTGAATAAAAGGGATCAAAAATACGGCAGTTTTTAAATCTTTTTAATTTTTCACTACATACAGAATGAACAGGTCCCACTTAGAAATATTTGTTGCTAAGAAAGAAATAACAGCCTATTCATTTGCAAAAATAGTGCTATTTTTTTAGTACACCATGTTGTCAATATAACAAACATTTTAGACTCAAACACTGGTCTGCTGTTGTGAAAACCATGTGCAGACTTTAGCCTTAACTAGATGGTGTTTTTGTGGTTACAGCAAATGATAAAGGAAGAATGGGAATCCCAGCAGAAGAGAGAACAAGATGAAAAGGAGCAGAAGCAGCGGGAGAAACGGGACAGAGAGGTGAAACGGACTCCAGGAGGATAGATACAAAAAGAAATATATCCTCTGCTTCATGGAATAATTACATATTGGGATAATTTGTACAATTACCTGTTTCATCAGCTGGAATATTTCTTTGAAGTGTGTTTTTACTTTCTAAACATTTATTTACACTTCCTTGACTGAGTGGCGACCACACTACTCCTTAACTAAGATACACTCAAAGAGAAAACCCCTTACAACTCCTTCAGCTTGTAAAGGAAGAAAGTATCTTTTACTTTGAGTAAAGTTGATTCAAAGCTTTTGAATGTTAATTTATTGCACCTATGAGGCCTTGGCAGTGTGATCTTAACCCTCAATGACAGACATGCTGCAGTATATTGACGTCTTCTTATTTTCACCTACCATGTGTTTACACCATTTGTAGGAGGCCGTTCAGAAAATGTTGGATGAAGCTGAAAATCAGGTAAAAATAACAAACACAAAACTTCAAACAGGACAGAAAGTCCCAAGTTTTAAGGATTCTGAGCCAGTGTCAGGCTTTTTGAACTGTTGAGTCTAAAATCTTAAATGTGTAGCACATCATTTTAATTTCATGTCAAATAGAGTGTAATGATTTGTTGTATATTGTCACATGTAGCTAGAAAACAGAGGACCATGGATGAATCCTGAAGCTCCTGTTTCTGTCAGCTCAGAGAACTTTGGAACGGAGCGTCATGTAGCCAACTGTCCTTTCTTCCTTAAAACTGGAACATGCCGATTTGGAGACAGGTAGGCTTTATTTTTCTTCATTTTCTCAGTTACATTAAAAAAAAAAATTGTTTAAGTGATGATTGAACAGTTGCCCTTCATTAAATCCTCCCTTCGTTGTTCTTTGCGAGCGCAGGTGTTCCCGGAAGCACGTTTATCCCACAGCCAGCCCAACTCTGCTCATTCGTAGTATGTTCATTACGTTTGGAATGGAGGAGTCACGGCGTGATGATTATGACATAGATGCTTGTTTGGAGCACAGCGAGGAGGAGCTGCATGAGTCTTTCCTTGAATTTTACCACGATGTTCTGCCAGAGTTCAAGAGTGTTGGCAAAGTGGTGCAGTTCAAGGTGAGCTAAAGCAGTTGATATTTAATATTTGCCATAAACGTCTGTTCAGAAAGGCTGTTGTTGGATGAAAGTACATTTGGTTTCACTGATACCTTTTCTTTCTTAGGTTTGTTGTAATCACGAACCACACCTAAAGGGAAATGTTTACATTCAGTTTGCCACGTAAGTTATTTTGCATCCATTCTGTGAATATGCAGTAAAAACAAAAATGATATAACATCGACTTGTTTGTCCTTTTGTGTCTTGTTTAACTGTTCAGAGAGGATCAATGCAAAGAGGCCTTCATCAAGTTCAATGGGAGGTGGTATGCTGGCCGGCAGCTTCAATGTGAGATGTGTCCTGTTACCCGGTGGAAGAGTGCCATATGTGGTGAGTTGATTTATTCAAGGGGAGATTTTTTTAATCTGGTAACTTAAAGTGATAATATGCAGTTTTGCTTGTTTTTGGCTCCCTCTGGTGTCCGTTTTAAATCACTGCCATTAAAAAGTTACCAGATTGTTTCAGCTTCTAAACGCCTAAATCTACCTGTTGAAATGTCTCCTCAGCCTTCATAGCTTTCTACAGGAGCAGTTATTTACTCCTTCAAAGAAATCAGCTGTGTTCAAGCAGGGAGAGATTGAAAAAAATTAGGAATCGTGAGCAAAAAACACTTCGGAGCTAGCATAACAGCTAGCCACATTGGGTTAGCCTAGCCCTCGTGAGACACGTGACTTCCTGGGTACCGTGATGGCGACGGAGATCTTGCAATCGTGATATTCCGGATTTAATCACCAGATGGGGCTAAGTGACTTTTCATTAACCCTGTAAAGCATATGTGTCAAACACAAGGCCCGCGGGCCACATGTGGCCCGCCACGTCATTTAATGTGGCCCGCGAGAGCTTAAAAGGTCTGAGTATTCAGAAATAAATAGGTAAAAAGCGTATTTTGACCAAAAACTACATTTCCCACAATGCATGTCAATTGTGTTACCCGCGACTTGACGGCTTACCGCCACTACAGGGCAGGGTGCACACAAGCAGTATGCTGGTCCTCATGAGAACCGGATACCAACGCGCTTTTGCGGACCAGCGCTGCGCGGTCCCGATGGGAGACCCCTCGATCTGACGAGCTTCACATCCTGTTGCAGCTCAGTGAATGAGTCACATGACCTCTGAAGCTAGTGGACACACACGGTAGGACCTCCGCTCCGACACACACACACACACACACACACACACACACACACACACACCATCTCCAATGCGCGAAGCAGTGCGCCATTACGCACAGCTCGGCGCGCGCTTTAACACACACACAATCACAGTAAGTCCGACCCACGCACGCAGCTCACACATGCCCAGGAGGGGTACAACGGGTCACAATCGATCCGTGATCAGAACAGATCACCCTCTTTGGTTCGGGACATGGTTTGTAATCCAGCTGGCTGCGCTCGCGCGCTTTACTAACTCCTCCCCGACCCGACAGCTCGCGCTCTCAAGCTGCTGATAAATAATTCCCCTCTGAGAAAGACGTTCATTTTGTCATCACATATCCAGTTCTCTTTATCAGAATCAGTCATTTTAGTTGACCAGAACAAAAGATCACTGGTTGATTTCTGATCCATGATGCGTGCGCGCGCGGGGAGCTGCTGATCCTCCGTCCCTCCGTCAGCTGATCATCCTCTTCCCTGATGGCAAACCAGATTAACCAGTTTCTGCGTAAGATAACGTGTTGTTTTGGAATTTTATACAAGCTGATGAACATTAATATTAACGGTGCTCAGTCAGGAGGATCAGAACACCTTGGTCGTCACGCCTCCTCACCTGCTGCAGCTGTCTGACTGCAGTGAGGAAGAAACCGGGTCATCGCTCTGTCAGACCCGAGAGGTGACTAGTAGAAGGCTTTTCAATATTTAACTGGTTTAAATATGTTTAAAAGTTTTATTTAAGCATCAGAATGACCTCATGAGTTAAAGGTTGTTTGAATTTATTGAGTATTAAGCTGAAAAATGTTGAGCCAACAGCAAATCATCATCTTCAAACCCCCCACCCCACCACCCCACCCCCCCCACCCCTCCCATGTGCGGACCAAACCCCAGAGCCAGGTTCTCCCTTGAGGACATGTGATGACAGATTGTGTGCACCCCTAACTATAACAGATGTTTTGATCAAAGTTATTATAACTTTGATGTATTTTTAATTCACTTGAATAGTTTGATCCTTGATTGATGGAGTTCAGTGGGTTTCATAACCTGACAAATCAAAAGGATTTATGTTCTAACAGGGCAACAAGCAAACCTAGTTTTCATGCATTTGTAATGTTTTATCTTGTATAAGTAATAAATTCAGAGTTATGTAACGTTAAGAAGTTGTTACAATTTATTTTACATTTAATTTGGTTACATTTTTAAGTTATCTGGCCCTTTGAGGACAGCCATTATGCTGATGTGGCCCTCGGTGAAAAGGAGTTTGACACCCCTGCTGTAAAGGGTCATATTAGCACATACTGGCTCAAGGAAAAGATTTAAAAATATGAAAAAGTTGCATATTATCACTTTAATTGAGAAAGTTGAGGATCAATATTTTGTGTTTATTAGCTCATTTATTTTATTTCTCCTCCACACATTAGGACTGTTTGACAGACAAAAGTGCCCCAAAGGAAAACACTGTAACTTTCTGCACGTATTCCGAAATCCTGGCAATGAATTTTGGGAGGCTGACCGGGATCTTCAGATCTCTCCTGACCGTAGCTTCAGAGGGAGTCGCCGAGGCGAGTGGCATTCAGAGCGATACAGCGAACGATCGTGGAGGCAGCGGCGCTACAGCAGAAGCCCAGTGAGATCAGAGAGATCTCACAGCAGACGAGAGGACAACAGGCAGAGAAGCAGGAGCAGAGACAGGAGCTCCCACCAGTACAGAGAGGACAAATGGTCGTCCAGGTCCCGACACAGTGACAGGAGGACGGATAGGTCTCGATGCAGAGGCAGAGGCAGGTCGAGGAGCAGAAGCAGAGGCAGGTCGAGGAGCAGAAGCAGGTCGAGGAGCAGAAGCAGGTCGAGGAGCAGAAGCAGGTCGAGGAGCAGAGGCAGAGATGGAGATCAACACATAAGACATGAAAGTAGAGATAAAGACAGGGAGCAAAAACAAAGAAATAGAAGCGAAGAGAGATCTGAAGACGAGGACACTGACAGAGAAGCAAGAGAGAAGTCAAGAAGCATGAGCAGAGAAAAGAAAAGAAAGAAACGAAGTAGAGAAAAGAGCCCTAAGAAACCAAATAAAAGCAAGAAAACTACTGATGGTGCAAGTTCACACCACCATAAACACTCCAAAAAAAGCAAGAAGAGCAAGAAGAAACGTAAGAAGAAAAGTCACATATCAGATGAGACGACTTCCTCTGGGGGCTCAGAAAATGAGAAAGAATCAGAGGCTGGGGATAATCCTCCAACACAAAACCCCAGTGGAGACGGGAGTGAAACAGAGAAAACCCAGGACAAAAGCATGGATGAGAATTTAGGTTCAGAGGTGAAAACTGAACAGACTGATACTGAAATTATGATCAAGCAGATACGAAATGGGGACATAGATCTTTCCTAATTATTCCAGAATTTCAAAGTTGGAACATTTGTTCAGATTTACTGGTTTGGAAATAATATATTCATCCACTTTCTACAGCTATTGTTAGCACTGGTCAACTCACATACATTATAATAATCTGAGGTTTTAACTGTTCATGTGTGGGAACATTTCTGTGGTTACTAGTAAAATTAAATATATATAAAATACATCAAAACCAATTCATCTTGAATACATTTATTAGTTTTCAAATATAAGAAACAGTGTTGGCAGTGTCACATACAAACTGATTTGAGCACAGATCAATGAGTTTGTTCAACAATGGGCTTGAGACTGAAAAAAATACTGTTGAAAATGAGCCTTTACTGATAAGTTGCTGGTTTGTTTAGCTGTTTTTTTTTTACTGGGATGTAAACTAGCTGACTAATAAACACTGATGTTCCTGATATGTTCTTAAACCAAAGGCATGTTCACGAACCTGGTCTTGGAATCTAAAATAAGTATGTAATACTGGTAAACTGTAGAGAAATAACTTCCACAAAAAATCATTTTCTGCCACTTTAGAACTTAATAGACACCATAAAGATTTAACACAGTGTTCTTTGGTCATAGGTTAGTCTTAAGTGTTAGCCTTACTTTTACAATTGAAAGGGTTTTTCTATAGGTCACTATCCTACCCTGTCTGAAAAAGCAACAGGTTTCTCATTAAAGTCACAAATTACTTTACATTTGACAATTTTTGGGAGGGAAAATACTTAAAATTCAAACTAGAAGAAAAACAAAACAAAAAAAACATCAGTTACAGAGATCTCCCAACACTTAACATTTTGTTCATTCAAGGGAAATAGTTTTTACACTTGAAATGTTAATGTTTTATTTTACAGTATTTTTTTCAAAGTATAAATGATACCAAGTTTTTTGTCTTATATTCTTTTAATAGTGTCATCCCAAGCTGGTGCCACATGTTATCTTTGGATCAAATAGAATCAAATAATCCTTAAGGAAAAAAAAGGTGTGATCAGGCCTATCTCTAAGAAAAAATATAGGCAATTAAACAAGGCATAAAGACCACTTCTGATGCTTATTTTTGCATTTACGTTTAGTATTCAGAAAGACAATAACTCATTTGAATCCTTGATACAACTGAAGCACTTCAACTTAGCACAGGTTACTGAGAATCTGCATAAACAGTAAACTGATTTTAACCACTTTCCCCCAGTTTGCTGTTCATTAATAGTTATTTTAACAGTTGTGTATTTTTCTGCTGGAGTGAAAATCACAATGAGTAGAACTGAGAAAGTGAAGTGTGATAAGCTGCTGCATCCAAAGATTTTGTAAACACTCCAAGAACAGCCGTAAGTTGTGTTAACATTCACTGTGATGGTAATAGATGAGAGGCGCCTGCAGGACTTTAAACATCAAACTCTGCAACCAGTGATGGATGATCTTAACATGCTGGAGTTGTCATGTTGATGCTACATTGCTCTCTGCAGAGTTGAAGTTCAGAGAAGTGATGCTAAATACTGAACTGCAGAATAAATACAGTGAAGGAGCTCGTACAGAGGAGACACATTAACACCATAGTTGGCACCACACTGAACAGACATTACAGGACGGTACATAATACAGTATACTCATGGTGATTATATACACACACACAACACTGACACAGTGAATGAGGAAAAGAGAATGAAGACATGGATGTGACTAGATCTGTATCAGTGAGAAGTAGAGTGATTTATGTCAACCCGATTTCTTCTAAGACACTCCGTGGTGCTTCAGCTTCCTGCAGAAGAAAAAAGATGTTTCTTGTATTTGTATAATAGGTCATCCATCACACATTTTATAAACCAAAATATAACAGTATGAGCCATAAAGTCAGTGCAAGTCTTAACGTATTAAAAAAAATCTTAGCAGAGCTAATGAGTTAACTGACTGCATCTGTCAACATGCTATTCTAAAAAACGATTGTACCTCCTGCAACAAGTCGGCCTGCTCAATGGCCTTCAGCACGTTCTTTTTGGATGTTTCCTGGGCCTCTCCACCCAGCAGGAACTCATCCAGGATAAAGTAGGCCTTCTCAAAGTTGAAGATTATGTCAAGCTCACACACCTGTGAGGCAGCAGCACCACAAAAAACAAGATCAGAGAGGATGCAGTACTAGCATAATTTAGATTTTCAACATTATTCATGTGTGATATTTGCAAGACTCACGCTGCCAAAATATTTGTCCAGCAGTTCCACGTATCTATGGATGATTTCCAGGGTGATCAGCTCATTATCTTGATCCTCAACTGCACAACAGAAGTACAGGCTGGCGTATCTAAAGCATGAGACGAACAAAGATCAACAATAGTGACACGGGTGGGGTAGCAATTTTACTTTCACAAGTTTGTATTTGTTAAATCTCAACATATTAAAAACTGTAAAAAAAAAAACTTAAGCAATTAATTGAAAATATTTTTTTTCTTAAACCTGATGTTATATAATTTATTAGTAGCCTGCTGCAAAGATGACAAAACAGGTCACAGAATAACTGACAAGGACCAGTGAGAAACTTTTTTCTGCAGGTTCCACTATGTTGACCTGAAACAAGTTTTGAAATGCCTATTTCTGCATGTTAAATTTGTGTGAGAGAAAAGAGGGAAATGTGCAAGCATCAACAATTGTCAGTGTATCTTAAGGTATAGTCATAGTGTCTCTTGATGACCTACCTTTTGTACACAATCTTTAGGTCTCGCCATTCCAAGAAGCTGCACATTTTGGGCTTCCTGGCCAGTATGGTCTGGACCAGGTCCCTGGAGATCTTCTTCCTCTCCTTGTCAGACAGAGGGACATACCATTTCTGTAACCGCAGCTTCCCCTGCCGGCTGAACAGCAGCATGAACTGCATCTGAATAGGGAAGATCGATTATGGTTGACGTAAACTTAACAATGTTTGGTCATGACAATTAAATATTAAAATGAGGGATGATGAAATGTTTGACGGTATATGGACGCAGCTGTATTTAATATATGATTAGGTAAGAATTCAGTTAAACAAAATTCTAACAGGAAATGAATGCAGCATTTACGACACAGACCCATCATTCGAACAGGCTTGTTTCAGACTTAAAAATACCCCCCTTTTAGCACAAAGTTTTATTAGCTCACGTTTGCTAACGTCGCTTTATTGCCACATCAACACCACGTTCCGTGACATTTGCGCCCCCTCCTGCGACGCTTATTTAGCTACAGCTGTTAAGATTGTTTACCGTTGAATAAGCCTTGAAGATAGTGACTTAAACGAATTGCACTTCAGCAAAGTAAAGTTAAACATATTACCATACAGAGCCAACAGATACGTCTGTCTTTCCGACGATTAGCTTCTCCAGCTTGATGCTAAACTACCTAGCGGATGCTGGTGACAGCGTTTATAAACAGCTGTGCTGTGATTGGGCGAAAGGGCCCCTATTCTGCAATGTAATTGGTTGCAAAGTTCCGTTATTCGTGACGTTGTACGTAACTCCCAGAAAACATTTTGCATCTTAAAGTTTGACAGGATTTCACTTCTGTTTAAAAACAGAATCACACAGAATGGTTTATAAAGTACTTACCAGACCAAATGATTCCAGTTTAATAGCTTTAAAAACTTTTTAAACTGTTTATGTAAATTGTCAAGCACAAAAAAAAACAAACAAAAAAAAACAAACAAACAAAAACTAAAGCTTTACACTTTTTACTACAATCTTTTCTAAAAACAACAGCACATCATACTGTAGGGCTAAATATATATATATATATATATATATATATATATATATATTTTAAACTTTATTAGTATTAGAATTATTACCGTCCGCCACCAATAAGTTGACCACTATTCAGCAGTATTTTGGGTATGTAAAAATACTGTAATTTTTAAAGAAACTCATAAATAAAGGCAGTAATGTTTGAAAACAGCTAGCTAATGAAGTGAAGTGTATTCAGCTGGGATGGTACAACAAAGCAGTGAACTATCTTGTGACTTCTTGGTCTTTGGTTTCTGTTTCTGCTGACACACACCCGCACTCTTGTGGCGGTTTTCTGACATTACAACAAGCATTATTTACAGTGCTTGTATTAGAAAAACCTTGGTATCTATCGCCCTCTTGTGGCGGTTTTCTGACATTACAACAAACATTATTTACAGTGCTTTTTAGTAGAAAAACCTTGGTATCTATCGCCCTCTTGTGGCGGTTTGGTGACATTACAACAAGCATTGCTTTTAGTTGAAAAACCTTGCTATCTATCGCCCTCTTGTGGCAATAAGGTGAAACTACAACAAACATTCAGTGCTTCTAGTTTTAAAACTAGAAAAAACTGTTTTTAGTTTTTTAACTAGAAAAAACCCAGTAAATTTAAGAAAACAATTTCTCTGATCTAAAACCATTATTGAACCATACATAGGATATGTTAAAATACTGTAATTTCTAAAGAAGCTCATTATAAATCAAGACAGTAATGTTTGAAAACAGCTAGCTAATGAAGTGAAGTGTATTCAGCAAGGATGGAAAGCACGTCGGTCCACTGGGCTGCACATATCATTTGTGGGGAATGGGGATACAGCTACTTCTGCATCCTTGGATCGAATTATTGGTGGGGACAATTGAGTGATAGCTGGGTATTGGTGGGGACACGTGACCTCCGTCCATGCCAAATCTACGTCCATGTCCAGGACTGCTCTAGAGAATCTAAATTAGCTGATTTGCCATGCAGTCATCATCATGGACCTGGAAATTTACGTGATTTCTAAAAACTTTATTTTGTTATTCCATAAAAATGGCTGCAACAGATAAAATCTGTTGCATAATTCTCATCTGACAGTATATAAAATAGGAGCTTCACCACTGCCAGCTACCGCATTCAAGTGCTAGTGTGTAACAGGTTTTAAAACAAATATACTACAGTAACCACTTGCACTCTAATAATGAACATTACTGCATCATTATTATTATTCTTGCGCCATTGGCCCAGTTTTGCAGTGGCTATTTGTCTGTCTTAAGATAGCATTCTGTAAATGGCCTTATTTTTAACCTTTAAGCCACACCTGCGAACCTAAAATCCTATTTCTGTTTGAACTGCGCCTATAAAGCTTTAGGAGGTGAGAAACAGAGGTGTTTGGCGCCCCCTGCCGTTTAATTATGAAATAACAAGAACATAATGTACAGAATAGATGTAGTCGCACACATAAGTCACCTGACTCACGCGCTGCCATCTACGAGCTGTGACACCTCATTGGGACACTTGGACCGGGACAGCTGGCTTCGTGTTTACGGACACCGGGCTGTGAGTTTGATATTAGGCGCTGTACTCGTCTGAAAGCAGCCGGATGCTTCTCTGCTAGCTTTAGCAGCTTGAGCAACCTCTGCGGACGGAGGTCAAGCAGTCTCAGCAGGACAGGAAGGATGGGTCGCTGCGCACAAAGTTAGCTTAGTGGCGAAGCTAAATTTAACTGTTGCTTTCATCCCAAAGCCGCTTCACAAATGCCGAAGCTTTAAGGTAGTGGACTTCAAACTTGTTTGCGTAGCGAGTCGTGAGGATGAGGAGCCGCAGTAACTCAGGGGTGAGGCTGGACGGATATGCTCGACTGGTCCAGGAGACCATCCTCTGTCATCAGGTGGGTCCACTCCAGACACACAGCAGCAGGGCGCCGGGCGGAAGGACACCAGTCTGTCACTCTGAAGGCAAAAATGAAACATTTCACAGTCGGAAAAGAAAGTAAATAGTTAAAACCTAACTTTAACATTCTGAATCATATCCAATCTACCGGTAATTGTGTTCATCAGGCATTAATCCAGTCAGGGTCAAGTAATTACCTGATATATAACTGTTGAATTACCTTATAGGCACTATTTTATGTTACAACAATTTGAACTGCTTCTCAGTTCTACTAGTTTTTAAATTAATAGATTGTATTGTCCATAAATTAATATTATAGCTGAAATATATATTAATGCAGTTTAAAGTATTTCCCAGAGTGAAACAAGTTTTATATTAAGAACATTTTCTACTATTGGTGCTGGTAAAGTTGCTAAACTTGACCATTTATCTAAGCTGTGTTCTGGACTTTTACAGATTCATTTTATTCCTGTAATATTTTAGGAAAAGGTATTCTACTTTATGGGCTATTTTATTGTTGTTTGACGTTTTTACTTTTAGTGAAACGAAAATTAAATGATCTAATTTTTAAATTGTGTTATGTTAAAGTACAAACAAATAAGGACATACAGATATAAATAACAGTCTACTAACATAATCACAATTGTACTGAACTAAAACATGCAGGTTTGATTGTGCTGCATGTTGTTACTAGGCATTAGACCATTTTTTGTTTAGACCTTTCAAATAGTTTTTTTTTCCTCGTGGGGGTGGTGGTGGGTGGTTATTTGTCTTTTTGACCAGATGTTTTGTTTTTGTTTCTGCAAACTTATTGTAGATGCACAGATGTTTTTGTAGCCTTTAAAGAGTAAAGTTCAGCCGGAGCTACTAGAGGAATCAACAACATCTGAGCAAAGTTCAGCCCCTGGAATAAGCTGAGGCCTGGGAAGCGGTGCACCTTTATCTTTCAGCTCTTGAGTTCACATTGACGTAGTCAGCAACTGTCTCAGTACAGTTATGACTCTGACAGTCCACAGCTGATAAAATCAGTGCCAACTTTCCATTCACAGGACACACTTACAGTAGATTCAGTAGGATTCTTAAAAAAACAGCAACTCAGATTTCTGTTTGTAAACACATGTATTATCAGACCAAACTTAAAAACATGCTTTCTTTAATTTGAAGAAAGACCAAGTATTCTTTACATTCAGAAGTTATCTTGTCTTTTAGTTATTGTAATATATACAATATAATAATACATTATAACTGTAAATCACAATACAGTACAAATAATTTAGCTTCAGGTATTGGATGGACACTGGTCAGTCAACAGTTCATTAATTACAGATAAACAAGTAGGAAGTAACAAACTTCATTTTTAAGTAACATTGACAGGTATTTGTAGCCTGGTAAACCAGACTATTTATAAAAAAGTCTGCAGAGCAGAACTGACGGTCTAGTATACTAGGCTAAGGTGTTTGTGCTTTGCAGACACGTTTTCTGCTGCCCTACCCTTTGTTTACATGTTTTTCTTTTTCAGTGTTTAAACTCAGACACCAGTAATGATTTATGGGTTGTTTTGTAGCTTTTTAAGATAAATAAGTCAATGGCTTGAGCGTGATCAAGATCAACAAAACACTTAAAAAAAAGGATAATGTGATGTCTGGAAAATGTGAATACTTAAATATAAAACTAATATATTGTTCACTACTTTTGATAATAGTAATTAATGTTGACTGCTGTAAATAGTCTGATATAATACGGTAGTTTTTGTCATATTTGTAGCTTTAATGATTTCACTGTTTGTTTCATATGATGTGTTTTGTGTTGATGTTCTGAGCTGCTCAGAAGTCGTTCTTATAGACGACAGATCACAGTGATTGTGTTTGATGGGATGTTATTGATGTTTTGTACACATGAGGGGTCGTGTTTGCTAACATTTTTGTGTGTCTTTTTTTAAGAACCCTGTAACAGGACTCCTTCCTGCGAGCATCCAGAAGAAGGATGCCTGGGTGAGGGATAATGTGTACAGTATCCTGTCTGTGTGGGGGCTGGGCATGGCCTACCGCAAGAACGCAGACCGCGACGAAGACAAGGCCAAGGCCTATGAACTGGAGCAGGTGCGTGTGTGACGGATAGAGAAGGGCCTGAGCATGTTTTTTTTAAAATTTATTGCAGTAGTTTTACATTAAACATCTAAATCAGAACTTTTTGAAAAAAAATCTTACACAATAACAGATACAAATTGTATTTAAATTCAGATTTATAGAATTTTTGCTGTCTACTACTGCTTTGTTGGCAGAGTGTGGTGAAACTGATGCAGGGGCTTCTGCAGTGCATGATGAGACAGGTAGGAACTCACTTTATATGTTTCCTCACATATTTTCTTCTCCTGGTGGAAGAAAATCCTGCATAAGTCTGGGTTTTGGTGGCCTTTAAACTGTTTTGTTTAAACAACATCACGACCAGGTTTCTGTAGTCTGACGCTGTCTGTACAGAAAGGTTAAACTCAAGTAGGGCCAGAACAATAACAACAATCTACGTAGAAACTCAGCTCAGACTGATACTGAAAGAGGTGACAGTAGCAGTCTCTACTCTGTCTGCCCAATACTCAATAAGAGCTGACGATAACACATTTTGAGAAAAGTGTAAAACTGGAACTCAGAAAACCATTAAACACATGAAGTTTATCTGCTGCTTCCCCTTAACAGTCAAGCTGCTCTTCATCCATTAGTCTCTGGTTATTCTTCATGCAATAGAAAATGACTGAATGTGTAATTTTATGCACATGAACAAACTGCTGAAACGGACCCTAATTATGAGGGTTGTTCTCATTATTAATATTTTAAACACCTTTAGAGGATGTGTGAAATACAGACGTATTTTCATTTGAAATAGTTTAAAATCCTTCAGTGCCTTCAGGCCTGATGCAGCCCGTGCAGCTTTAGCTTCTAAACATGGACCTATTATTTGATGTTGATTAATCAGCTGAAAGCTACAAATAATCTTGTTTGTGTAAAGCTTTGCAGGGCTGTTTCAGTTTTCAATCTGCAATAGGGTTGGGCATCGTTTGAATTTTAACGATTCCGGTTCCGATTCCGATTCCTCGTTTCGATTCCGGTTCCTATCGATTCTCGATTCCGATTCTTTCAAGAGGCAGGGTCCAAAAATTGTACATGTTTTAATGAGCCATCTAACCAGAGCTCTTACTTGATTAAATAATCTGAACTTCCATGAATTTTAATTCTAATGAACAATAACATCACCTTAATTTAGACAAAACATGTTTTTACTTTTTCAAAAAAAAAAAAAGACTTGTAGCATAATCAGATTGTTTGTTTCTGACCAGAACTTCCAGACCTCCTACTCTCAACCCAAGGTTTAAAACTGAAGGAGGCTCTTTAATGGGAGACAATGAGTCTTCAAAATAACTGGAACATTCAGCTGTTTTCAATTCAAACTGAACATGATCCTGTCCAGGATGACAGAGAGTCTACTCCAACATGCTGCAGCGTTCTGTCAAAAGGGAATCTGAAACTTCAATCTAGCTGCTGTCAGTAACAATAAAACAGATTTAAAACATTAAAACTCTAAGCAGATTAAATAGTTCACAAAAAGCAAAACAATAATATTAATCTCACAACAATGTGTGTCGTAAGATTATTATTATTATTACTAATATTAGGTTCATTTATTTATCAGCCATATCAGGTCCTAGAGGGCTGAACCCAGCAGCTTCTCATCTGGAGGACTTTCATTATTTTACAGTTTATTTGTTCAGCGTTCTGATGGTCAGGCAGGCTCATATTGAGTGAGTGTAGCTGCGTCTGACTGTTGATTTCTGCAGTGAGACATGAAAACTCACCTCCAGGTTGCGCTAGACTTTTTAGTTTTCCGTCATTTTGACTGACAGGGTTAAAAAAGTCCGGTCATAATCTATTTTTGTCCGTCACTTATTAATTTTAAAAATTATAATAATTACATTTTCAGTAGCATTATTACTCGAACACTGGGCCCATTTAGCACATAAATCCATAGGATTAGACTCTAAATTAGTCGATCAGTCAGTCATCATAGAGACGTTTCTAAAAACTCCGTTTGGAGTCGAGCGCAGCGCAGCAGCAGGTGAGGTGGTCCTCTGCGCGCTCCGCGGGACTCTGATTACCGAATAATATTAACGTTCATTATGAGATCATGAGAGGGATGAGGGGTTCACATATTTTTCATTGAGATACTCGGGGGGAAAACCTGGCGCTGACGTTTAATTCAGACCTCCTCGCGTTTGGAGTCCAGTTCTAGGTGCGCGCGGCTCGCGGAGCAGATTTTGCGCGTCAACAAGCCTCCACAGCCTAACGCGACTCTGAGAGCACATTACAACAGGAAGTGTAATTAATCCATATCTGATCGCGCACTGAGCACCGGATTGCAACGCGGCGTTTGAGCGGATCAGGTCTGACACCTGATGGAGGACCAGTGTTCTTCTGCTGCAGAGCGCAGGACGTCTGGATCACAGGTCTGCGCTCAGCAGCACAGAACCTCAGTTTGGGCTGCAGGTATTAGTTGGTGGAGATTCAGCGCTATTTCTGAATCCTTGGTTCGAATTATTAGAGGGGTCAATTCAGTGATTTCCTATGGACGGGCAGGCGCGCGCGCAAACCTGTCAGAATGACCGGCTCCCTTCAGATCTTTCCGTCAAAGTAAAAAAAAAACCAAACGGTTAAATACCGGAAATTTCCGGTTAACGCGACCCACACCTTTAAATCCACCGTGTTGATGTATTTTAACGAGCTTCCTCCGGTATTTCCACGGTAGTTTTTTTTTGCAGGATGCAAAATTTAAATCACTCTGACGGAGTAAAGGTTCGGCAGATGTGTTTTACTTTCAATTTCGGCGCTGAGCTCCGGTACAAGGAGGGGAGGAGAGACGCTACACAGAGAGTCTGCAGGCTGCATTCAGGTGAACAGCTGTGAAATACGTTGTTCAGTCTTGACAGATGACGTTTTTTTCATGGACATCACCCGATTCTGATCAGCAGCTGAAGCCACGCTGTAGAACGTCGCTGCAGACCGAACATTTTACAATGAATGCGCGGTGACGTAGACGGATTCTTCTTCTGGTCTGCGGCCTGGGAATCGAAACGAGAATCGAAAATTTAAAATTTAAATGAGTTCGGGAGAACCGGACAGCTAGTCCCGGTTCCTATCGATGCTCGATTCTCGATGCCCAACCCTAATCTGCAAGTGCAAAATAGGTTTTGATCATTTATTAACAGTTTATTACTTTATTTATTTAATAATTCTCCTCTTGTCCAATTTTTGCAGTAATAACTATAACATAAAACACACACACATATAAATGTGTGTGCGTGTGTGTGTAGATGTATCTGTTTAAGAACAATGTTTTGCGAGCAAGCTTTTAAAAATAGAACAACATCAGCAGGTTTTTGTGTTTGTGTTTGAGTCACTGGGGGTTGAAACAAGTCTTTTTTTAACTCTTTGCTAAATTTAATGATCTACAGACCAAAACCATTTCCTATTACTCAAAAATTGCCAGATCTGCTAATCATGAAAACAATATTTACTTGAAATTTGATCCAAAATTTGTGGGTTTCTGAATTTTATTTTTTTCATTTTTTCTTTTCTGTCAGCTTTCTTTTCTAACGTAAGTCTGATTTATTTTAGATTTCAGTCACAACTCAATTTTGTTCCATGTTTTCAGGTGGATAAGGTGGAGAAGTTTAAACACACCCAGAGCACTAAGGATTGCCTGCATGCCAAATACGACACTGCCACCTGTGCCACGGTGGTCAGGGATGACCAGTGGGGCCACCTGCAGGTGGATGCCACCTCCATTTACCTGCTGATGTTGGCACAGATGACAGCCTCAGGTGCAGTAATGATGCAGAGTGGGGATTTGTGCTGTTTATAGACTTTTCTGTGCATCAGTTGGTTATGTATGTTCTTTGCGTGTTGTAACGCAGGCCTCCACATCATCTCAAACCTTGATGAGGTCGCTTTCATCCAAAACTTGGTTTTCTACTTAGAGGCATCCTACAAAGTGGCAGTGAGTATCAACATTGATTTATTTATGTTTAAGGAGTAAAAGTGGGGAGTTGCTACCAAATAGCATCAGATGCTAACTAAATAAAAATAAATAAAAGCTAAAGTAAAAACTCAAAATGTTTACATCACTCATAGCTTATTAAATCTTTACTGAGTTCAATTGAATGATTGTTGGAATTCTGGGTAAAGTTAGCTCTAAGCTTTGACAGAAAATGTGTGAAATTAAAAAGCTGACACATGCATGCTCTGCTGCATTAATCTAAATTATGCATGATAAATAACCGTATTGGAGAATTTGCAGAATATATGATGTTCTGACTTTTTCACTTGTGCAGGATTATGGGATGTGGGAGCGAGGAGATAAGACCAACCAGGGCATCCCAGAGCTCAATGGCAGCTCTGTAGGAATGGCCAAGGTACAGCAGCAACAGATCTTACCGTCAGTGTTCATAATAATCTGTCCAGTTGCATCAAATACCCAAAACAGATCATGTTCAGTCATAAACGTTGAAACCACAGACTGACAGCGTGTTCTGATGTTTGCAGGCAGCTCTGGAGGCCATTGATGAACTGGATTTGTTTGGTGCTCAAGGAGGACCAAAGTCAGTCATCCATGTTTTGCCTGATGAAGTGGAACACTGTCAGGTACCATCACATTTACCTTCATCCATCTCAGCATCCACTCTGCTCTTCATGTCTGTGTGTTTCCCCTCAGGCCATCCTTTGCTCCATGTTACCAAGAGCCTCCACTTCAAAGGAGATAGATGCTGGTCTTCTATCAGTCATCTCCTTCCCAGCTTTCGCTGTGGAGGATGCTGACCTGGTGGCTATCACTAAGTCAGAAATCATAAGCAAACTGCAGGTAAAGTCTAAGCATGGGAAACATTGGCAGCTCTGAACAGAAACACTACACACTTTAGTGATTTTATGCATAGTTTGTCCTTTTACAGTTAGCATTAAATTTTCTGTTGAATTTCAGGGTCGCTATGGCTGCTGTCGCTTCATCAGGGATGGATATCATTGTCCTAAAGAGGTGTTTTATGCTGCATATTGGAAATCTGATTGTTGCTGTCATAAAAACTGCATCAAATAGAGAGGAAAATGTGGGTGTTGTTGTGATACATTTTGTGTTATTTGAGCAGCAAAGTTCAAGAATCTGATTGTTGTGTCCCCAGGACCCAACTCGACTTCACTACGATCCTGCAGAGCTCAAGCTGTTTGAGAACATTGAGTGTGAGTGGCCCGTGTTCTGGACTTACCTCATCCTCGACGGTATCTTTGCTGGCGATCACGTACAGGTAGTAAAACAAACAGTGCTGCAGCTGGAACATAATACATTTCAACTTTTCCTCTAAAACTTTATTTTTATATATTTCCCCATTTTTATTTTTGTGATAAACAAGCTGTTTTTTTACTTTGTGAGAACTGTTATTTGTGACGTTTCAGGGTGGTAATCCTGAGAAAAGGGCTTGTAAAAATGTACCCACATTGAAAATTTGGAAAAAAAAAAAAAAAAGAGGAAGTGGGGAAACAAATGATAATCACTGAAATGTTCACTTTTGAGAATCAACTCCTTTATGACTCCAGTGATTATAAATCTGTGTATCTGATCCAACTGTGATGTATTCACTGTTTATGACTGTGTTAATAAATGACCACATGCTTTGTTCAGGTGCAGGAGTACCGCGAGGCTCTGGAAGGCATCTTAATTCGTGGGAAGAACGGCATCAAACTGCTGCCTGAACTTTATGCTGTGCCTCTTGACAAGGTACCCTCCTTACACCAGCAATACAGAACAGTTACAAATATCAGTGGTACTTGTGAAAAGTCATGTAAAGAGGCTTAATGAATTTTACGGGATTATTGATGTGTTAGTGGACATGTTCTGTTTGGAGGTGTTGATCTGCAGCTTGCTACAGTCCTCTTCATCTGCTGTAACACAGACAGGGATCAGGTTACATTTCTTTGTAATTTTAGAACAAACATTCCACCTACAGGTTGAAGAGGAGTATGTCAACCCTCACACCGTGGACAGACTGGCCATGGGACAGCTGCCACACATGTGGGGACAGTCACTCTACATTCTAGGCTGTCTTCTGGCTGAGGTAGGAACACCGCAAAACACATGGTCAAGAGTCTTTTTTTGTCATTAAAAAAAAAATGTCATAAAGATTTTGGAAGACTCCAATAATGCAATGCATACACAGTTTTTGTAAATGCAAACATGCAGTAAAAGTATTTGTTCAATATTTTCTTGGTTTAGGGGTTTTTAGCAACAGGAGAAATAGATCCTCTCAACAGGAGGTTCTCTACGCACTTCAAACCAGATGTGGTGGTACAAGGTTGGTAATTAGTTTGAAAACTCAGGAGATAAAATGAAACAGCAGTTAGATCTTCCTCATGAAAGTCTGACATGAATGTCTGCATTCAAAGCTAAACCAAATCATTAAGTGTCTGTTTTATGACATATTTGACTCAAATCTAAATTCTTGGACAGGTCACAACCTTAACACCTCAGATTCAGTCATATCTTAATGAACGCAATCTGAAACGTGCTTGAATATAAAACTGTCAATAATGTTGCGTTCTTATTAAGGTTGTTTTATTGTTAGAAATGATTTATATCACATTTCTTTTTAGGACTGAGAATAATTTGTTTTTATTTGTCTGTCAGTTTGTGTTTTAGCAGAGTCGAAGGAGATCCAGGAGTTGTTAAGAGATCTTGGGATTATGGTACAGACGGTGTCAGAAGTTCTGCCCATCCGGGTCATGCCTGCTCGTATCCTGAGCCACGTCTATGTTAGACTAGGTAACCAACACGTTTGTTTTCAGAAAGCCGTTTGTGTGCATTAAACAAGATTAACTAGTGCTGTTATCACAGGAAACTGTAAGAAACTGAATCTGAGTGGGAGGCCTTACAGACACATCGGAGTTCTGGGAACGTCCAAATTCTACGAGATCAGAAATCGTTCCTACATATTCACTCCTCAGGTAAAACAGCCACAGCATAAAGGAAGCTAGAATAAAGAAATGCTGATTAAAACTTTGGATTTCTTTTTCTGTGTTTACTGTTTAGTTTCTGGACCAGCATCATTTCTATCTGGCCCTGGACAATCAGATGATTGTGGAGATGTTACGAACTGAACTGGCCTATCTCTCCTCCTGCTGGAGGATGACCGGGCGACCCACACTGACCTTTCCCATCACACGCAGCATGCTGGGTATAGAAAGCTCTGATCACTGCTCAGTTTCTTACATGATATATTGTACTTGTTTGATAGCAAGTTAACTTAAAACAATAAAGTAAACCAGTGCAGAAAGTGGACACTGGGCTCAAAGATCATTTAAATGATAATTTGTGCAGCTCTCTGCAATCTTTTCTTCCAATACTTGGTGCTATTGGTGACCTTTTGACCATCAACAGTCTATACTCAGAACTCACTGCACAGCTCTATACTGTTGTTTTGGAAAGTTATTTCACTGGAGTTTAAATATTTTACATTTTATGTTCAGTTGAAGATGGAGAGGCGATAGACCCGTGCATCCTGTCAACCCTCAGGAAAATACAGGATGGCTATTTTGCTGGAGCAAGGTTTGAATTCTTGCATAAAACCAGATATTACCCAATTTAAACACCTGTCACACTGCAGTGTGTGTACACTTTGTGTGTGATAACGCAGGGTGCAGATGTCAGACCTCTCCAGTGTTCAGATCACTTCCTTCCACACCCGCCTCACCTTCCTAGATGAAGATAATGACGACAGCTTATTTGACGATGTGGAAGAGGATGATAATGAAGAGGAGGAAACCTCAGATCTCCCAGACAGTGAGCAGATAACAATCTTTAAATTATTATTTGTTTAATCACATTTGAATTAAAATAAATGTTGATTTTTTTTTTAACAGAAAGCTCCAAGGACATGTTTGACCAGTATCTAACGCAGCTCCTCCACAGCACCACCACCACCAAGTGTCATCTTCCTCCCATCCAGAGGGGGCAGCACCACGTCTTCAGCCCTGAACATACTACAAGAGACATCCTGTCTTTTATGGCTCAGGTTCAGGGCTTAAAAATACCCAGTAAGTTATGAATATAATAATTAGCATAAACTACACAAAGACAAGCTTTTAAACATTTGTTTGGGTTGCAGATACAATGGATAAAAAAGCACTCAGATTATTGAGATGCTGTACAGGAAATGTATCTAAATAAAGGTGTTCAGTTGAGTAAAAACTCTTATTCTAATGATGTCTGTATTAGAGTCCTCTATGTACCTACCGGTGACTCCAGTCATGAACAAACATCGAAAATCTCTAAATCTCCTTGAAGTTACTCAGCCTCCTCCTTCTCCAAACGTAAAGCAGCAGCCAAAGGTAGCCAATCCTCACACCAGCAGCATTGAGTGTCTTCTGACATAATCACTGTTTTTATTATGTCTTAATGAACATTCCCTCTGCAGCACCAGAGCGTGTCAGACCTACATCTGCCACGAGACTCTCAGGGCAACACAGACTTTGCAGCTCTGGTGGAGCAGCTGAAGGAGTGTCCCACTCTGCAGGACCAGGCCGACATCCTCTACATCCTCTATGTTATGAAGTATGCAGAAATAGTCAAACACATGAACTCAACTGTGTTGCTTTTTGTAATTTCCTGTTCTGTGGCATTGTTCTCATGAACAGAGGAGCTGAGTGGGTGGTGGAGTTGTCAGGTCCTGGACAGGGTGGGGTGACGGTGTATTCACTGCTGGAGGAGCTGTATGTACAAGCTGGAGCCTGTAAAGAGTGGGGGCTCATCAGATACATCTCAGGAATATTACGCAAGAGAGTGGAGGTCCTCGCTGAGGTCAGTCTTTTATGACATCAGAGAGTTCATTAGAAACTGCTTTTAAATTTTCTGTCAATAACTTACAGCTGACTTAAAATGAAATATTCCTTAAAATTTTACTTCTTATACTCCTGATTGATACAAATCAAAAGAATACCTCAGCGTGAATAAGTATATGTTGTCCAGAGAGTTGATTAGTTTTTATCAGACTTAAAATTTTAGAGCAAATTATGAATATCTTAGTAAAGTAGACATTTAAATCAAGGCTTCAGAAATGCCTCAAAACAAACTATTTCAAAAGGTTACACCTTTTACCGCACGATTTTTCTCTTTTAATGTCTAATCAGTGTTTTGGTTTTTTTTTTTTACATTATTTTTATTTGATGTTTTTGTCTTCATTCCAGGCCTGTACAGATCTGATTTCCCATCATAAACAGCTGACTGTGGGCCTGCCTCCTGAACCAAGGGAAAGAGTGATCACAATGTAGGAAGTTTTTATGGCTGAAGATCGTTTTATGTATTTACTTGAAGTTTTACTAACCTTCTGTTTTACCTGTTTTTTCAGGCCTCTTCCTCCAGAGGAGTTGAACACTCTGATATATGAAGCCAGCGGTCAGGAAATCAGTATAGCTGTTCTCACTCAGGTAGAGCTGTAACCTTTTGAACTTTCACCTCTTTCGGACCCTGCTGTTCTTCGTGTGACCCGTCTGTCTTTGTCATGAAGGAAATCATGGTCTATCTAGCCATGTATGTGCGCTCCCAGCCCGCTCTGTTTGGAGACATGCTTCGGCTCAGGATAGGACTCATCATGCAAGTGATGGCCACTGAGCTGGCTCGCAGCCTGCACTGTTCTGGTAGGAAAAAGCACACATTCTAGATGGACTGCACAGTGAAAATGAACTAATGCATGTTGTCTTTGTAGGCGAGGAGGCGTCTGAGAGTTTAATGAGCCTAAGTCCGTTTGACATGAAGAACCTGCTGCATCACATCCTCAGTGGCAAAGAGTTTGGGGTTGAGAAAAGCAGTAAGTTGTCTTGTTTCCTCTTGGCTTGTAGCATGGATTTAATTTTATTACATTTATTACAAAAAATAAACTACAATTCCCACAAGTGTAAAGTCAACATATTGTAGTAGCTTAATGTGGAACTGCATCAGGTTTTTAGCATTGATCATGAACCACTGGATGGATGTTAATGAAACGCTCAAAAAATATTCGCTGAATGTTTATCTACAACAGATATACTTTTGAAATTCATCATGGCTGCCAGAGCTAATCGAGCTCTCAAACACATAAATGGCTATAACTTTAAATTTTACAGGTAAGGAGCTAAAATTTGGTGTGTCAGTAGCTGAGAGTAATTAGCAACACATAGTCTGATGTCTAACAGATCACACAAGATCTTGCAAGTGCACTCTTGCATAATGTTAGTTTTAAGATTTGACCTAAACTATAATGGGTTAATAACTTAATATCATAATTTGTCTACTTATCACTTAGTTCAAATCTCTGGCATGAAATATAGCAAGAAAATCAAATAAGGGGAGGAATCAAAGCAGGAAATCCGATGAAGTTAACAAACCAAAACCCAGACAAAGACTGAACTAACATCAAGAACCACAAAAAGTACATCAGCTGAAGATCTTGCTCTAAACCAGAGGTTAGCCTTGTGAACTAGACCATCAGTTCTGCTCTGCAGAATATCCACATATATAGTCTGGCTTGCCAGGCTAGAGGTCACTAACAGGCAGTCCGAATTTGGACCTTGAGCCAGTTCTGTCCAGACTGCAGCAAATCCAGGACCTGGTCCTCGGTCCACAGGGAGGGTGTGTGTAGAGGCTTGTGAACACTACCGAGGAGATACCTGCTCGCTAAGCACCTGGCAAGCCCCCTCCCTCCTGTATGGACCGCACCATGTGTGGTTTGGAACTCAGTCCAGGGGGAGGGGGTCCAGCTGGGTGCCGAGTGAGTTGTGCAACCTCTTGATAAAGTCTGTGCAGAACACTACCCCTACGTCACAGCCTCTCCCTCGCAGCTCCAGGAAGAGATGCTACGGCTGCATGGCAAACATCCCGTACACAGCTACATAGCAATATACAGTACAAAGGTTTCTTCAGTTTTTGCTGACTCGTCACACCTACATGTTTCAAATTAGCGAATTCTTTGTGTTCATCAGTGCGTCCAATCCAGTCCACAGCCACCAGTCCTGCAATCTCAATCCATGAACTGGGTCACACTGGGGCCACCAAGACAGAACGCACAGGAATACACAGGTTAAAGAGTGAGATCAAACAGGTACTATCATCTATCTATCTATCTATCTATCTATCTATCTATCTATCTATCTATCTATCTATCTATCTATCTATCTATCTATCTATCTATCTATCTATCTATCTATCTATCTATCTATCTATCTATCTATCTATCTATCTATCTATCTATCTATCTATCTATCTATCTATCTATCTATCTATCTATCTATCTCTATCTGATCCATAGGTTAACGTTGTTCTTGCTCTTATTACAGCTGGATGGCTCTCGTCCTCTCAGTGTGGGTTGGCTTTGATAATATTTAGCATGCGACTGTCTCTAACTTTGATCTAATCAATCAAACCGCCGGTTAAATCAAACCGCCCGCCTGCTGTTAACATTTTGTGAACCACAGCGCTCTCCTCCACAGCTGGAGTGACTCTTCATCACATCATCAGTAGGAGAACATGCTTCGCAGCTCTTCCATGTTTCACTGCATTGATTACATCCATGCTTTTTCTCAAGGAGCATTACAAATGAAATCACTTGTGTGAAAAATTTAAAGCCCTTTAACCAACACAGACCTTGATTCAGCTGCTTTGTTGTAGCATTTTTCATGTACTGGACTGTTTTTTTTGCCTTTCCTTTGTTAAATGCTCTCTCTTTTCACCAGCCATATCAAAGTCTGCTGCTGTATGTGAATCATCTCAAATGTCCTCTGTCCGTGTCCCATGTGTAGATCTTCAGTGGCGGTCTTTCCTTGAGTAGCAATGTAACTTCCCCTCGCTCCACGGTAAACCATTTCACCTCAGCTGCTTTTCATTTACTTGCTTTGTTTATTTCTGTGGAGTTTGATCAAAATGAAGTATGCAGTGAACAACATCATGCTTGACACATTTTCAGTTAGATTTCACGGTTTACATCGACACATCATGTGATTTTTACATGTCAAAGGTTAAGGATGGTATTGTTGTCAGCAGTTGTTTTAAAAAGACATAAATAATACTCAAATGTATTCTTTTAAATTGTTTAGCTGTGATGTCATAGTTGATCTGAGCACATGCTTTTATCATAGTGATTTATTAAAGGTAAAAGCTACAGTCATGGTATAAAGAAAGTACTCCCTCTCACTCTACAGGCCTCTGTGTGTTACAGGTTAAAGTTCATGACAAAGTGTGTCCTGTTTTAAAACCTTTCTAAAGGGAAAATACCAGCACAGCTTAGATGAGCTATATAGCATCTGGATGAACCACAAGACTTCTTTTTTTTACCCATAATGCACAGCTCCAGCCTATCAGCACAAACAGCTCATACCAACTGTCAGCACAGTGGTGGAAGGCTGATGATTTGGCACCTTGTCTGTAGACAAGAAGTATTCTAGAGTCAAATGGGAGTCCATTTGTCTGTCAGATAAAGTTTGGACCAAATCGCGTCACAGCAGCAGATCTACAGCAGGATGACTGAAAAAAACAAAACAGAATCAAGGCACTGAAGTGGTTCAGTAAAAATCCAGACATCAACTTGATTAAAACGCTGTGACTTTAAGAGCTGAGCGTAAACAAAGACCCACAAACCTCAATGAACTGAAGCAACGTTAAGAAGAGAACCAGAGATCTGGAAAGCCCTTAAAATTCAAACTCTTTATACCATGGCTGTATCACATGTTGTTTCTAATGGTTAAAATACATCTATGGGTTGAAATCATTTTAATTTAAAAATATAAAGGATGAAATATGCAATAATTCCACCCTTTTCCTTTAATGCATAACACAATGTCTTCATGTTTTGCATGAATCACTGCATGGAGAGTAAAATCACTACTTCTGGCACGTAAAATACAACAAACCTGTACTAATAATCTTTTCAGTACACAGAATCAGTCTGCACTAATCACAGCCCTGTCATGGACTGGGAAACGCCTTTTTCTTTGTCAGGGTTTGGACATGAGCCCTAACTTGAGCTCAGTATTGTAGTCTTTACTGCTGATGACTTTAATAGGCGTGTTGTTGACCTAACACAGCGTTGCAGCAGCCCCTCCACCCCCAGTGGAATGCTGTCCCCGGTGGGAGATGGTCCAGGACATGGACCACTCCACTGGGAGGAGAGGCAGGGTCAGTGGCTGAGGAGACGCAGGCTGGATGGAGCAATCAACAGAGTCCCAATGGGCTTCTACCAGAAGGTCTGGAAGATCCTGCAGAAGTGCCACGGCCTGTCGATTGATGGATATGTTTTACCCTCCTCCACCACTAGAGAGGTGACCTGTTGCTGCTGAAGCTGGACCTCTATGCATGTGTGAGCGTGGATGTGGGTTTAACTCTGCTTTCTGTGTAGATGACTGCAGGAGAGATCAAGTTTGCAGTGCAGGTGGAGTCAGTCCTGAACCACGTCCCTCAGCCGGAGTACCGGCAGCTGCTGGTGGAGACTGTGATGGTTCTAGGTCTGGTGGCTGACATAGATGTGGACAACATCGGAGGGATTATTCATGTGGATCGCATTTTACATTTAGCAAATGATCTTTTCCTTAATGACCAGGTACTGTTACAACAGATAGATGGTGACAAACATTCTGTAACTATGCAGGTTCATTCAAGTTTAACTTGTTCTGATTTCCAGAAATCCCTCAGTGCTAGTGACTATTTCCTGGAGAAGGACCCGGCAACAGGAATTTGCAACTTTTTCTACGACAGTGCCCCGAGTGGCAGCTATGGCACCATGACTTATCTCTCCAAGGCATCAATCACATATGTCCAAGACTTTCTCCCAAACTCCAGCTGCCTGATGCAGTGACTGAGCTCAAGCTGCCACTGACTGACTGTAAACACCTGAGAAATCATCAAAGATCAGCTGGCTAAAGGTGAACACAGCTTCTGATTTTCAGCTCATGTGGTGCTCGTGAATATTTAACTCGCATGTTCTGGTGTAACATCACAGCCTGGCAGCTGATGAAGATGACTTTAAACATGTTTATGTTGTCTGTGTTAGTCTGCTGTTTAAATTTATATGAATATTAGCTTAACTTAAACCTTATTTAAATCAAAATGTGTCAAGATACAAGCACGGCTGTGTGTTTTAGATAATAATAATAATATAGTTTTATTGACTTATATTAATGTAATTTTTATCAGTTACTTTAAATTGTGACTACTGACCCAATCAGTCCTCATCATAAACATTTTAATGGTTTGTCTGTTACTAATTGTTTTTTTTTAATCCTCTATCTTTTGTTGCACTTGCACTTAATGCAATTATAATTTATTGATCTACTGTTTCGAATGACCTTAAAGGTGAGAAATAGGCTAAATGATGTCGTTTTCTTTTAATGTGAGAATGTTTTTATTGTTGTACATGTAGTTTTTTCTTTTACACTGAATGCTAATTTATCAGTAAGTGTGTATTTGAATGTCACATCACGGTTTTGCAGCTCACGTCTCTGGTCAGCATTATCTCAACATATTATACGCTTTGTTTCTTTGCTGTTAAAATAAGTATATTTCTGGTACAGAATTATGTGTTAATGGTGGTCCTACAATATTTTTCTGCTATGTTTAGAGTTACTAACTCTGAATGTTGTCAGATAGAAGGAATGATGTCAGGTTAGATCGTCACACTGAAATCCCAGCACTGTGTTGACTGCATGCACTTTCAGGTGTGGAGAACAGCTGAGTAACAGGTGGAACCTGTGTGTTTCACCTCTGATGTGGCTGGAATAAACCTTATTTTCTTCTTTGTTTCATAACTTCTTGTTCCCTTCCTCTTATGTCTGGTCAGCTGCTGCAGGCTGAGAAAAAGGAGGTGAGAAAGAGACAGGGTGAAAATGAGAGGGAAAATTAAACTAGTTTTTCTCATGAAGTGTTCATTTTTAAACTGATAAAATAAAAAAATGTGGAGCAGCTGTAACTTCTGTCCAAATGATCTTTGTTGCAGCTTATTGCATTTTATAATGACGTGCATGTGTGTTAATACGAACTGCACGCACACATAGTCCGACATCTTGCTTTCATACAGCAAATACAGGTGTTCTCACCCATAGACATAAAGTATAGGTAGATTTATAATATTTTTCTTTTCCAAATGCATTTTTAGGAACTAGGACATTTGTTGAATTTAACTTCCAGGTCAGATACAAGAGGACAAAAACGATGAGGAGGCCCAATGTGGAGATATTAACTTATTATTAACATTTAGAGCAAGTTGCCTTGTTTGTGAGGGTTGAGTTTTATTTAATGCTTAAAAAATACAAAAATAACTTGAGCAGCAAAGGAAAAGATTAGGCACAGAAACAACATGAAAATAACAAAACTGAAAAGTATTACGGTACTTTAAAAATCACTGTTGTCGTCAGCAGTATTTGTCTACAGTTAAAGACAGAGCAAATATTTGAGATGATCCAGAATTAATTGATCGAGGTTCTGGGAAAAGATGATCTTTACATGGAGATTCAGAGGACCATCGCTGAAAGCAGAACTCATCAGAAAGAGACCTGGATACTAGACAAAATAATCACCTCTGGAAAAAACCACAGTCTAACAAGTCGTTTCATTTACTACTTTATCATCACCACGAGAAAAATAAATATCCACAAGGGTCAGATCTAATGGCAAACATAAATGGTATATCATTGTTAACATGTTATTTTTTAAAAGAACCAAATAAAGAATTAGTCTCTTCCAGTGAAAAACATCAAACTGGAGAGAAATGTTCTGAGTATTTTAAAGAATAAAGAGTCAATTTTCAATTATTTTTAATAAGTAACTAAAAAAATAGGAATATGAAAATTGAATAAACATTTTGCACAAAACCTTAATTGATCAGCACACTAAGCATTCATTATGTGCATATCTTTTTAATACTGTATCAGCTCAGCCAGCTGTGCTCGTTGTCTTTGAGAGACATTTCTTCCAGTTGTAGGGCGACAGACGAAGAGAGGCTGGACAGGAACATTTATACCCTCCTCTAATGTTCACACACCCATGGGAGCAGCCTCCATTCTTCTTATTGCACTCATTGATGTCTGCAGAAGGAAAAAGCATAAATGTTTTCATTGACAAAATCTTGTATTTTTATTTATAAAGTGGCTTCTGAGTTTTAAAAAGAATCTGTGAAGCTGGTCTTCATACATGATCAAACACAAGTACACTGACCTTTGCAGCTCCGCCCGTCTCTGTGGAGTGTGTATCCTCGGGGGCAGATACAGCGATGGTAGCCTGGTAGGTTCACACACTTCCATTCACACATTTCTTCCAGGCACTCATTTATATCTGTGTGCACAAAAATAAAAGATGTTCACCTGTTATAGACATGTTAAAGAAATGTAGATACTGTATATAGTATGATTCCCCCTACCTACACACTCCCTTTTCAGAATGTGTGTAGTTGAATTCTCAGACTGTGTGTTTGGTTGTTTCCTGTATCCAGTTGGACATTCTGCAATGCATCTGTGTCCGTCTCCTGCTAACGTGTGTCCGTACATGCAGGAGCATCTGTAGGACCCTGGTAAGTTGTGACATCGTTGCATGCACGGTCCGAGTCCCTCGTTAGCAGCACACTCATCCATATCTGGATCACATGAGGATGTTTTAGAAACATGATTTGAAATTTACTCCTTTAAATGTCATTTAGTTTTGCAGGTAGTATGTTTTTTTTTAGTAGAAAGAAAAACCAAAGAATTGGGGAAACCAGATGGCATTTCCATTCCACGCTGCCAGAAAAGCGTGCTGGGATAATCTCTACCTTTACACTGACCATCTGTGGTCAGTTGGCTGTAGCCGTCTGGACACGAGCAGTGGAAGCTCCCTGGAGTGTTAATGCAGCCGAACATGCAACCTGAGACTGCTGCAGGCAGCAGACACTCATCAACATCTGGAATAGGGACAAAAATACTTTGATTCTTTTTTAGTTAAATGACACAAACAGACACAAATGTGTGAGCAGAATCACCAGAGCAGGACGTCTGGTCGGGAGCTGGTTGGTACCCAACGTTACAGCTGCACCTAAAGGAACCAAATGTGTTGATGCAGCTGTGATGACACCGCTGCTCTTCCTCCACACACTCGTCTAAATCTGAGTTCACACACAGCAGCAACATGAGGTCAGTCCAAACGAGGACACTTCTTCACAAGGTGGACGGATTTAATGTAACAGATAAAAACAAGAGGATGAAAAGTTGTGATCCGATTTTTCACTGACTCGCGTTCATGTTGGCTTTCCGTAAAGATCAAACTATGATGTTTTCTGGCATCCTGTTGTTCCAACAGGAAACAAAGAAACACACATGGAGAAGATGTTTTATGTCTCCCTGATGTGTCTCAGGGTTTACCTGCTGGTGTGTTTTTTAAGATTTTTTTTTTTGTCTGACAAACCTCTCAAGTGAACCATATAAAAAGAAGGCCACGTTTTGCAGCAAGGATACAATAATCTGTGAATTATCTAAAGAAATGCTTAGTTAAAATCAGTCAAACCAGGACTGAATAGAAAAACGTCAATATGATCTCTGAGACTTGAGGATTTTATAATAATAACATGCTTAAATGTAAAGTAGTAAATACCAGATGTCTAAGTGAGTGCTGTCATAAATTTGACCACATGCTTATTTTGGTCACAGTGAGCCATTAAACATCAAACACATGATGAGAATCAGTTAGCTGGTCCCTCTCATGTGAAGGATAGGTGTTGTGCTCCAACATGCCTCAGTAAAGAGCCTGAAGCTTCCAGAGGAGTCAGGAGAAAACCCAGTCACTGCTTTTGAAGGCTGTGAAAAAATTGCACTAAAGTGATTATTACCTCGACACGTTTGACCGTCATCCAGCAGAACAAACCCAGGTCTGCAGTGACACTGAGTTCTGGTCTGATTGGAGTTCTGGTTGTAGATCTGGGAGTAGGAGCAGATCTGGGAACAGCCTCCGTTGTTAACTGAGCATGGAGTCAGCGCTAAAGCAGGAGAAGTGACGTGAAGCAGTGACTGCATCATTTAAAGTGAATAATCTAAAAGTTATGATTCATCGACTCCACCTACCGAGACAAACAGGTGTGTTTCCGCTCCAGGTGCCTCCTGCTGTGCAGTAGCTGTGCGTGTCCCCATGAGCCAGAGTGTAACCACGGTAACAGGAGTACTGTATGTAATGTCTGAACTCACTGGGACCTGGATTCTCTACATTACGGAAGTAGAAGGTCCCATGGGAGGGAACGGGTGGGTATGGACACAGAGGTCGCCTGCTGACGTTCAGAAAAGGCTCAGAGGTGGTGTTCAGAGTGAAGTTGTAAAAATCATCCCAGAGAGACGTCAGTTCTAAGGTGGAGGTGTTTGGAGGGAGAGTTATGCTACTAGAGGAATTATACAGGGTGGAGTTGGGATCAGCGAACACTGTGTTTGAAGCAGAAGCTTGAATATGTGATTGTTTATTAGATTTCTCTTTATCTGCAGGCTGAGAGTTATGAAGGAAAGACTGGAAGTCTGTTTCAGCCTGCAGATTTTTGTTTACAACAGCCTCTTGTTCAGAGAGGTTTTCTTGAGATGTAACAGGTTCTAGGTGTCCAGTCATGGAGGAAGCAAAGCTGATGTAATGATGTGAGGTTTGTCTGACAGAAAGGTCTGAGAAAGTAGAGACAGCTAGTTTATGTGAGGCTGACAGGGATGGTTTAGGATCTAATGACATCCCAGATGAGACAGTAGAAGATAAATGGGTTTTCAAGGACATTATTTTTGCAGTTTTGTCCACTTTTCCTGTTTTCTCCTGCAGAGATTGAACCTCTGAACTGCTCCTCTTAGTTTCTTGAGCTGTCTCTGTCTCATTTTTATCAAACTGAATTTGCTTCTTGAGGTAAGTTTTTGGTTTATTCTCAATGTCCTCTTCTTTGGATGCCCTGTTAGGATGAGCATCTAGCTGTTGTTGGCTCTTCAGAGCAGCAGATATCTGGAGGTCTTGGTGATTCGTGGATTTTCCCAAACTGAAGGTTGAAACTGAGCTCATGATGTCTGATTCTAGCAAGAAAAAAATCAAACAAAAGGATCCAATTGCACATTTTGAAAATGAATCAAACACTTGACACATGTCTCCTAGTGCTGTAAGACCTGGGCTTTTCCACACTCACCTCTGCATGAAGGCTTTGTGCCATTCCAGATGTGGCCCTTACAGAATAACATGGAGGGCCCACGTAAGTGAAAACCAGCATCACAGCTGAACACCACCCAGGAACCGTCCTCATTCATGTTACTCGTGCCGTGGATGAGCGGTCCTGGATGGGGGCACCTGATACCTGGCAGTGAAGATATGATTAAAAAACACAGATAGGCCTATCTGTAAAGTTTATTTAAAATAAAAATAGTTGATTAAAATAATTTAGTTACAAAAAACAACACGTGCATCTATTACTTTATGTTATCTTGATAAAAAAAAAAATCTTGTTTTGTAAACGTTTTTAAAACTTTGGTTCATAACTACCTTGAGTTTGAGCTTCAAATCAATTTCAGCTAAATTATAAATTCAGGAAAAACAAAAGGTTTTCTTTAACCCTCTAAATATTAAGTCAAAAGCTCCTACCCTTTAGTGTTACCTGGACTATTATAAACATTTTTATTAAACTCATTCTTGTTTCCTACTTTTAAAAATGATTTAAATATAATTTCCCTTACTTTTACATGTTTTAAACATTTTAACTTTTTGTTTTTGAACGTTTCATGTTTGTGATGCAAATTAAGGTATAAAGAGTGCTCAGGTGATCAAATATGATCACTACTCTATAAAATAAACCCATAAGACCCCACAGGTATACCAGAATCAGGTGTACCAGATTCAGGTGTACCAGATTCAGGTGTACCAGATTCAGGTGTTCCAGATTCAGGTGTACCAGATACAGGTGTTCCAGATACAGGTGTACCAGATTCAGGTGTACCAGATACAGGTGTACCAGATTCAGGTGTACCAGATTCAGGTGTACCAGATTCAGGTGTACCAGATACAGGTGTACCAGATACAGGTGTACCAGATACAGGTGTACCAGATACAGGTGTACCAGATACAGGTGTACCAGATTCAGGTGTACCAGATACAGGTGTACCAGATACAGGTGTACCAGATACAGGTGTACCAGATACAGGTGTACCAGATACAGGTGTACCAGATTCAGGTGTACCAGATACAGGTGTACCAGATACAGGTGTACCAGATACAGGTGTACCAGATTCAGGTGTACCAGATACAGGTGTACCAGATTCAGGTGTACCAGATACAGGTGTACCAGATTCAGGTGTACCAGATTCAGGTGTACCAGATACAGGTGTTCCAGATTCAGGTGTACCAGATTCAGCTGTACCACATTCAGGTGTACCAGATACAGGTGTACCAGATACAGGTGTACCAGATTCAGGTGTACGAGATACAGGTGTACCAGATTCAGGTGTACCAGATTCAGCTGTACCACATTCAGGTGTACCAGATTCAGGTGTACCAGATTCAGGTGTTCCAGATACAGGTGTACCAGATTCAGGTGTACCAGATTCAGGTGTACCAGATTCAGGTGTTCCAGATTCAGGTGTACCAGATACAGGTGTTCCAGATTCAGGTGTTCCAGATTCAGGTGTTCCAGATTCAGGTGTTCCAGATTCAGGTGTTCCAGATACAGGTGTTCCAGATTCAGGTGTTCCAGATTCAGGTGTTCCAGTCCACTTTAAGTTTTAAATAAGTTTTGGGTAAAACCACGCCTATACACACATGACTCCACTCCACATAAAGCATCACATCCAACAGTTCTGACATGAAGTCTCACGCCCTCCTCTTCCTCTTCTTCCACTTGCACCTCCATTATCCTAGTTTTTAGTAATATGGGGGTCAAGGCTATCCAGTTTACTGGAAGTCACTTGAACTCCAGCCTCAAATAAAGTCAGAGTCCCCCCACTATTTAACTCCTTTTTCGTTTAATCTTATAAATTTGATTTATTTTGTTCCTAAATACATTGATTTCATAATATCTCATCTTCAAAATGTATTAACTGATTATTAGCTTCAAATACCAGAAAGGAAAAATAATTTAAAAATGACACGGAAGAAGGCCTTGATATTAAAAAGAGGACAGTGGAAGAGCTGGACAAAAACCAGTGATTTTAATTCATTCACCCACTTGACTGACCTCATTTCTATTAGGCATGGGTTTTCTTTTAAACATTTTCCATACATGTATTATCAATCTGATTTGATTAAAATAACTTCACAGCTTTGTTCTGACAGATTAGACAGAAAAGCACATTTAAAGTACAATCAAATGTTTAGATTTCTAATGTTTTTTATTTCTATTTCAATGATGTGGTTAGAATTGATTCAAAGATAAATTAAATTTGAGAAACACATTACAGACTGAAATCTGCAAAGTGCAGACCATAAAATCCTCACCCACACAAACAGGCAGTTCCCTGGACCAGTGTCCAGACACGCAGCTGTTGGTTTTGTATCCATGGAGTTTGTATCCAGGATTACAGCGAAAGATCACCAGGAGTCCCCCATAGCGGAAGAACGTCTGTCCGTTGTCCAAGTGTCTAAACCCACTGCATCCATCAGCGCCACACGCTGCAGACAGTTCTACTATCAATGCCTGCACAACTTCTCATGATGCACAACTTATATTACAATGTAAAAAACAGACCTGGACCACAGATGGCAGCTAGAGTGATCAGAACCACCAGGAGTCCCATGTGAGCACCTTTTGTGCAACAGGAAAACACTGATCTGTAGAGGTGGAGATCCTCTCCTAAAATCTTAAAGAGGAAGATGGGAGGAGCAGAGAAAAGACTTGGAGAGATAAAGTAGTTGATGATAAAACCTGGGGAGGGGGAGACCTGGTTTGGTATTCCCACAGGTTAAAGGCAGGAAAAGACAGATGAGTGCCCTCATACAAACAAACAAAATACTGTTGAGGATGGATGCTTGTTTTAATGTTTGAAACTGAGAGGTCTCAGTCAACTCTGTTAGACAAAACGTTGTGTAAAAGTGTTTTTGACAGCTTCAGTAAGAACTGAACCCATTAGTTATCCTGATGCCTGGGCCTGTTTAACAGCTCTCACTGCTGATAATTACAGAGGAACACATACCAGAGTGAAGGAGATCATAAATACACACTGAGGTGCACACACTAAAAATATAAACCAACTTGGTTAGTTAAAAAAAACATTCTTAATATATACTCTTATCTAAAACACCAACCTCAGCAGCAGTGGATTCCTTTTATTCCGATTTTCTAAATAGCTTTTAACCCAGTGATGAGCCTCTTCTTATTCCATATAGTTTGGAAAGTAACCTTGAATGATCAATGACATCAAATGATCTCTTTAAATCAATAAATATTCTAATAATAGTTTTTATTGTCAATTGCTGTTGATATTTTGTCTGTTAAATCCATTATTGCCATTGCTGTTAAATGTTTGGTTCTAAACCCATACTGTTCCGGGTTGAAAATATAATTTTTTTTCAATGATTTTATCCAACTTTGTTACAAACAGTTTTTCTAATATTTTGGAATTTTTTTGGAAAAGTTCATATCAGGGTGAGATAATTAACATGAAGAGATCAATAACTTTAACTCTTTAGGAGAATCAATTCATCTTGAGAGTTTTAACTGAACTTGTTTCATGATCTGGGTCTACAGATGACAGTTTTAAATACCCATCAGATAATCTATTTCTTCCTCCAAAAATTATAAAAAATAAAATTCATGAAAGAATGCACCCTGACTGAGCCGTTTTCTCATAAAACAGACTTCCTTCCTGTGAGATCTTATCGATTTTGTCCAGCAGATCCTGGACCTGCTGTCTGTCTTCCATCTGTTTGTTGTTGAACACATGGTACTGTCCACTGCATCTCTTCAGCAGCTTCTGCAGGTTGGTGTCTTCTCTGATGAACTCCTCGATGGTGGTGTCTTCCAGTCGGTCTCCGTAGGTGAACAGAACCATGGTGTGTTTAGAGACATCAGAACTCAGCATCTTCTGCAGCGTCTCCATCCCTTTCTGCTCCTGTGGGGTGAATCTTCCCAACTGGAGGGTGAGGAGGAAGACGTGAGGGCCTGGAGAGCTCAGCTCGACTGCTTTCAGCAGCTCCTCTTTCACCTGGTCTGCAGAAAGCTGAGTGCTGAAGAGTCCAGGGGTGTCGACCACAGAGACTCTGCGACCCAAAACTTCACCTTCCAGCTTCCTGCAGCTCAGAGTCACAGGGACTGAGCTGAACTGACTGTCAAACAACTTCTCTCCCAGAATGATGTTTCCTGCTGAACTCTTGCCCACTCTCTCCTGACCCACCAGGACCAGTCTGAGGTCTGAGCCTGAAAACAAGAACGTATCGGGTCAAACCCTCTGACCATCAGGGTCAGTTCTCACACATCAACAACGACCGTACTGACACAGCCAACCTGAAAACACACAACACCGTTTCTCTGAGTAAGAAAAAAAAGACACAAATATTTGTTCATATATATACAGATTTATTAATATCAGATAAAATACAGATGAAGCAGGAAGCAAATGTCTCTGATGTTCTGTTTTTATTCTGAAGCTTTCATCAACACAAAGACATCAAACTGGCTGATTCCTGATTTTCAGTATCTCTCCTTAATTCTGACTCCTCCTATGAAAGCACAAAAAACAACTTTCATTAAGAATGTTTATCTGATACAAACATAATAAAATTCAGCCTAACTGCAATGCCAAAATCAGATTGACTGATTTAGGAATTTTCAAACAATAAAAGCTGCACCAACTTGTTATACAGCAGAATAAGCAGAAAATGAGCAATAAAATCACATCTCAAAGTGGAACTAGATAACATCAACTCTAAAAACAAACGAACAAAAAACCTGGATCTCAGCGGCAACTTAACCAACGAAAACAGAACAGGGCTACAAACTGAACCTTGAGGGACTCCAAGTGTAAATGCTGCTGCAGCTAAAAACACTGATCTCTGTACGGAATTACTTCTGTCTGCAAAACGCTTTTTAAAATCCCCAAATATTCATGTTATTTCCTGCATTCTCATATAAGGTAGAGTCTTCAGGTAATAAATGCTTTTTGTTGAATGAATCGTGAATTTTTGCTTTGTAAAAATTTCATGAAATATATTTAAAGTTATTTCTGTTTCCAGAAGCAAACGAAATGGAGAAATTGTTTTTTTGGAAACAAATCAAAATAATTTAACTGTCAGCCGTGATGCTGAGTTGTGATATGACATGATGCTTGTTTTATTTTTTAACACAAAGTTTGGATGATTTTCTTAAAAAACCCATTATGCATCATATAGATTACAGTTACAGTTCATACATTTAAAAATAATATTGAAATCACTCTATTGCTAACATTTTCCTGTGGCTACAATGAGCATCAAGCTGTGTTCTAATTAACACAGAATTTCACTGAATAACACAAGCATCATTTTTGACTGCCACAGCTATAGCGCCTATGGCCAACCCCACACCAGCTCCAACTAAAGCTCCTGCTGGACCTGCAACAGCTCCAACTGTGGCTCCAACTTTAGCCCCAGCAGCTACTCCAGCACCAATTCCTAAACCAAGTCCTGCAGCTCCTCCCGCAACAGCTCCAACTTTTACAGCACTTCGAATGAACTCGTTGTCTTTCTCTGCCTTTCTTCTTGCATCATTGGGATCTATACCTGGATTGTCCTTTTGGATTTGCGTTGTTTTCTTTTGTATGGCTCGCTCAGCTTCCTGTAACATTTCATTGGTGTAGTAGCTTCCTCCGTTCTTCCTAACCATCGCATTAATCTTCTTCAGCAGCTCTCTGACCTGAGATGGATCCTTGTTTCTGTTGTTAAAGACATGATGCCCTCCACCACACTGATTGACGAAAACACAGAGAGGTGAACTTTTCTGGATAAATTCTTCTACAGAGACTCCTTCTTCCTCCAGATCATCTCCATGAGTGAACAACACCATGGTGTAACAGGCTGCTTGTTCCCCAAAGGCCGTTTGAATAAGTTTCACCGTTTTTTGTTCTTCTTCTGTGAATCTGTTTGGTTGGATCACAACCAGGAACACGTGAGGGCCAGGAGCAGCAAACGAGATGCATCTGACAATCTCTTTCTTTACCTCCTCCTGGTCTCTTGTATCGAACAGACCTGGAGTATCAACCACAGCCAGAGTCTGACCCTCAAACTCTCCCATTTCCTTCTTACAAACTGTTGTCAGAGAGGAAGGAGACAGTTTAGAATCAAAAGCTCTCCTTGTTAAGATGGTGTTTCCTGCTGCACTCTTTCCAACTCCAGTTTTCCCAACAAGCACCATCCTGAGGTCTGGTTCCCTTGGTTCTGTTGGAGAATAACAGATTACTGATGTTGACAATGATAGCATGTATATATATATATCTATATATACATCTGAAAACAAGCAAGTGTTAAATTAATTTTTAAAAATATATATTTGTAGGATAAACATCACAGTACGCAGCAGCAGATAAAAAAAGAGTTGGATGTAAGAGTGTGAAACACCATAAACTTTAAATAACAACACAAGAAACTCCACAGTTGTTCAGATGGAAAACGCTGCTGCAACACTTTGACATTTGGTCAAGGCTGACCCCAACTTCCTTGACAAGGGGAACTGGAGCTGGTGGAGAGCTGACTTCAAGCAGTTGGCATGAACTCTGAGGCTGACCCTCCTCCTGGTCTGGCTACGGAAGCAGACCCTTGGCCATTTTGTTAGAAATATAAATGAAGAACAAGTCCTGGACATGTGCTGTGATATACAGTAGGTGGACACTGATCTATGATTGATGGTGTTTGTGGTAGCCATGTTGCTGAGGCTGACTTGAGGTGGTTCAGGTGGTGGGCTGTGGCAAGGTGTTAAGGTGGAGTCTGTGAACAAGACATGGCGGGGTTGGAGCTTCATGAAACTCACAATTTGGAAGTGGTGTCTTAAATGAAAGACGTGTCCTGGACCAGCTCTCCTCATCAGAGTTTATAAGTTTGAAGGTTTCTATTCTCCAAGTGAGAGTGAAAGCCTCTAGAGTAGCCTCCAAATCTCTCTCCTTCACCTCATCATAACATCCACCTTATCTCTGTGAGTCCAAAGGTTGTCAGTAGAGGAGACAGGTGGCAAGACTCAGTGCTAGTCATCATGACACATCTTCTTCTGTTTTTTGTGTGTGTTGCTATTACACTGGGAGTTGGACTGAAACTGCATCATGCCAAGGCAAGGCTCTGACCTATGAATCATTCAGGCATGAAAAGACTCCCAAACTCAGAGGATGAACAGTGGTGATGAACAGGCAACTTGGCAAAAAACAAAATTGAAATCAGATCTTTGAACTATTTATTAGCAGCAGCTTGTCACAAAAACACAATTAATTACCATTTCCTCAAAATGCATACATAAACATATCAGCTATGACCATGTAATTAATGATACTTCTGGCACTTAAAGGTGAAATGTGGATTATTTTCCTATGTATCAAAGTTTTCTAAATGTTTTAAATGATATTTCAGGTCTAAACTATGATCATTGGGTAGAGTTCCACAACATCTGTCATTCTGATGAAGACCTCCTTCCTCCTAGAGACCCGGTTGCATTTTTTCTGGCCGCCGAACTTTTTCAGTCAATAAAATTCAGATTTCTGCATTGTCGGCTGTCAGTCAACATGCACATGCTTCGAGCAAACCTGTAGCAGTAGAGGGCGCTCTCGTACAGGACGCTCCGTATCTTTCTCTGTACAGTCTCAGCTGACATGGAGGAGCCATTTAGAGCTCATTTCTACTAAAAAGTTATCCATTCCCCAGATACTGAGAGATTTATTTTTATTTTTAAACATTTCACCTCACAGAATGGCAAGGCTTGCCAAGGATACTGTCATGAGCGGGGTAGTGCAAGACCCAAATGCAGAGGACGGAGGCAGGAACAGGTGAGGTTAAACACAAAGAAGCTTTATTGCTGGCAGGAAACACAGGACACATGAGGCTGAGGATACAACACAAGGAACCGACAGAGAGTGACTGAACTAAACAGCATATATAGAGAGGGAGCTAATCAAGGAGATGAGACATACCTGGAGGGGATTAGTGCAGGACACAGGAGGAGGAACACAGGCATGAACTGGACACCAGGGGGCAGAACATGACAGATACACGTTTATTTCCCGGAAATACCTGCAGAATTGGATTTGTGATAACCAGGTTTCTGCTGATCGGCATGTGTGGAATTCTGGCTTGTCAGATAAATTTGGGAACTGCAGAAGTACCGGTAATTGGGAAATAACCCGTGCTCCAGGAGGGTGTTGTGCTGTGAACTCTTAGACTGATGTGCTGAACGAGCTGAATCGCAGGATTATCTGCAGTTTCGGGACTCGTACAGGATGGTTAACAACTTGGAAAGATACTCAGCTCGGCTTGGTGGATATGACCCACTATTCGGCTGTTTTGGACATTTTGGAGACTCCTTGGGACAGAAGTGTTTTTTGCCTGTGTCAAGTCCCTGTTTTCCATAAGAAGGGCAGAGAAGTGAGACAAGACATTTTTTATTCCTTATGCACATTCCCTCTTGTTTACCACTTATCTGTTCTACAAGGAAGTACTTTGTAACACATGTCCGCAGGCACCTGATTTCCTGTTTGTCTTATGTTGTCTGTCTGATCTTGGAACGGCTGTACTAAAACCAAATTTCGTTGTACCAGGATGCTGTTTCAGTGACAAATAAAAGCATTCTGTTCTGATTCTAATACCAAACTGGATGATTTCTGCTGTTAGCTTGGATTTATTTAATCCCGACTTGAAACAAATGGAAATAAAATGAGTCAGATTATGTGAAAATCTGACTATTTAAATCTGACTTTAAATTACAGCAATAGATTTAAACAAATCAGTATTGATTGTTAATCTAATACTGACAGAAATGACTTTCTATTCTCATGGGTCACATCTGGCTCAGTTATGGCTCTGGCTGTTACAGTTTAAAGGTCATAAACTTGACTGAGTTGGAGTGTGCCTTTCTGACTTTGTCTGGGGTTACTTTCAGATTTAAAGTCTGCTTATTTCACAGCAGAAGGAAAAGGAGTGGGTGGAAACGAGAGGGAGGCAGATTAAAAAGTCAGAGGAGGGGAACTGGCTTGAGATTCAGGGTTCTTACAGAAAGCAGAAAGTAAAAGTGACACACAAACACGTACACACACATTCACATGCATGCACACGCACACACTGGTAAAAGTACAGTGAATCCTTTTCTCCTATTTTAACCTTTTGAAAAAAAATAAACATCTGGGGGTTGTGAAATATTTTAAAAACTTTAAAAAAATGTTACTGTTAGAATCTGGGGATGGGGAACATTTCACATTTACTGATCATGATTTTATGACACATCACTTTACATTAGGATTTAATGAATGTTTAATCAAATAGAAATGAAAAATAACGACAAAAGTTTGACATCAAATCAAAAGTGAAAATGATCAAATTCAGTCCATGAAACAGATTCAAAATGTACTTACGAGGAAATGTGCTGGCCATGGTTGTTTATCTGGAGAAGGTCTGATGCAGAACACTTTCTTCCTCCCCTAGATATAACCTCAGCTCGGTTATATCTGCTACCAGACTCCTCCCTCTGAACGTCTCCAAACACAAGTCACAGAAACATTCAGACTTTACTTATTGCCTTCTTCCAAAACAAAGAAAGATTTGTCAACAGTAGATTTAGCACTTGACCAAACATGACCTGAGACAAAGATCAGACAGTGATGGGCAAATTCTTAGAACAATCTTGCAGTGTGTCTATAAAATAGTTTTTCCTACCAATAATTATATTTATTGCAGTCTCATTTTGATCAATAAGAGCTGACTGCAGGTGGACACAGTCTGCAGAGTTTCACAGTGATAAATGTCACCTCTACTGTTTCATTATGAACAACAGCAGCTGCACATACAAGGATCCTTTGTGGTGAGAAATAAAAAACATGAAGTCAGATCACCACACCTCCCATCATCCACCCATCCACCAAACAGTTTTCAGACTGCTGGACTTTGACCTAATATGTCTCCGTTTGGCTTTCTGTGTGTGTGTGTGTGTGTGTGTGTGTGTGTGTGTTAGAGTGTGAATTTAATGGTATTGAAATTTTTCTTACATGAGTTACATGATATGTAAAACCAGCAAAGTTTTACAATAACTACAGTGTAGTTGTTTCATAGTGAGTTTCTCTATAAACAGGAAGTTAAAGGAAGTGTGTTTAAACTTCCTGTGACCTTTCTCAGGTTTAAGCGAATAAGATCTAAGGTAATGACACATTACAGTAGATATGAACCCTCTCACCCTGTTCAAAAATCACATGACTGAGACAGATTTTAAAACACATTGTTATTCATTTTCATTCATAGTGGCCTGCTGTTTGGTGTATTTTTCTAAGGTAAATGTTCAGAATGTTTAGGATATTTTAGCCGAGTTCTACCAAGAGGCATGTATTTGTTCCCAACATGTGACTCATTTCGATAATTTCACTCTTCAGCAGTCAAGATATTCCAGGAGAGCAGCAGCCTGCACTACAGCTGCACTGTCACAGAATAACAACTACAAGCTGATTCCTGTAAACAACAAGGGGGTTTCATAGAAATCACGTGATACTGGGGGAATGATTGTGACCCTGTGTTTAAAAGCTGCTGCTGCAGGCAGAGCAAACACAGACAGCTGCAAAACCCAGATCCTCATGGCAGATTTAACATTTAAAATTAAAGTCACAGAACCACCTATAATCCTGCTCTACATGTGGAGGGGAGCTGCTCTATACTGACAGTCTGTTATGTGAAGTAATGGTTCCACAGACAGAGGTCGATCAGAGGCCTTCCCTCAGAAACCCTCTAATAAAACCACATAAGAAAAGGAACAGTTCCAGTGTCCATGTATAAACAGGTAAAAAGGAAATACTGTATATTAGACTGATTTTGTTGCAACTGTGTCAGATAAAACATAACACGTGTAAAAATTCTCCTCTTGATTAATTCTGGTGCACAAGAATGTAGCCAAGAAATGTGTAGTATGGCAGCAGAGATAAGAGCTTCCATGCAGAGGAGAGAAGGAGGAGCAGAGAAAACTTCATTATCAGTGAACAGAAGCATGCCAATATAGAGGTCCAACTGGTGGTGGTGGGCTGGCTTTGGACCTCAAGATAGCAGTGTTCATACAAATGAATGCATTTCACTTTTGTCATGAATATACAGTATCTGCACAAGTTTCAGTTTTGTTTTTTGTTTTCATTTTCATTTATTTTTGAAAAGTTTTTACAAAGTTTTAGGAGATAGGCTGACAGAGGTTTCGAGGTTTCTCTGCTGTCGTTCTTCTGGGAAGTCACCACTGGGAGTTTTCTTCCACAGACTTCTGTCCCATCAGGGCCCTGAACCTACCTCATCCAGGGCAGGAGTCTGTGTGATTATTTTATTTTTAAAAAATCTTTACTGTTTTTTTTAATCCCAACAGACACAAATACAGAAATGAAGAAGAAGGATAAAAAAAGAAAAGTGGGGCAGAAAGTTGACAGAGAACTAAAAGAGTACAAGTGGTATGAAGGATCTGCTTCTAGACCTGCAAAGAGAGAACAAACAAACAAATCAGAGGGCAAAGATACGTCAGCAGTAAACAACTTATGAATATACAACAGTTACAATGTCTTTGAAAGTACATGGTTATGGTAAATGATGGCCTGTATTTCTAGTGTTGTACACTCCCCAAAATGCTTTGCAACACAAACAGTAATTCGCCTTTTCACTCACACATTCACACACTGGTTATGATTAATTCAAGGTGTTCAGTGCGATCCACAACCCAAGTCAATGTGTCTGGAAACACCTGAGGCCATACCTGTGTGAACACCTTGTGAGCACCTGTGTGTGCATATGCACGCTCACATATACAGTATAAGGTTTCTCCAAAGGAGAGATCAATAATAAGTGCGAGGAGCCACAGACCCGCCGGCGGCGGACAGAGGCACCACCCACTGGCAAGAGGTGTGGCAAGGGAGGTCCCACATCAGAGGGGGTCTAAGTTTTTACAGAAGAGAAAGAGAGAGGGGTACAAGACCTGACTTGACAGATAAACTGTGGAGGGGGAGTCGTTGGAGTAACGTGAGAAAAGCAGTGGAGAGAGGACACATCCTTGGGGGGTGCCGGTGCCGGTGGTCCAAGTTTCAGAGGTGACCTCTCCCATCCTCACCTGCTGTCTACTGTCTGTCAGGAAGCTGGTGATCCACTGACAGATAGCAGGAGACACGCCGAGCTGGGAGAGTTTGGAGGGGAGGATGACTGTGTTGAACGCTGAGCTGAAGTCCAAACAGGATCCTTGCATAAGTCCTCGGGCCGTTGAGGTGTTGCAGGATGTAATGCAGTCCCATATTCACTGCATCATCCACCGACCTGTTTGCTCGGTAGGCAAATTGCAGGGGGTCCAGCAGGTGTCCTGTGATGTCTTTCAGGTGGGACAACACCAGTCGTTCAAATGATTTCGTGACTACAGATGTCAGTGCAACAGGCCTGTAGTCATTCAGTTCTGTGATGGAGGATTTTTTGGGTACTGAATGATGGTGGAGCGTTTGAAGCATGAGGGAATTCCACTCAGCACCAGGGACTTATTGAAGATCTGAGTGAAGACTGGAGCCAGCTGGTCTGCACAGGTTCTCAGGCAGGAAGGGGAGACATTGTCAGGGCCTGGTGCTTTCCTGATTTTCTGCCTCTTGAAGACCTGGCTCACGTCCTCCTTGTGTATTCTAAGTAGCATGGGGGTTCCTGAGGGAGAGGGTGATGGGTTGAGAGGTGTGGAGGGGATTGTTGAGGGTGTCATGTGTTGTCATGTGCAAAGGATGTGTGCTTGGTTTTAATAGCAACTAGATGTTTCCTCTTGATATAGGTGTGGAAAAATTAAAGGAAGGGACCGCCCTTAGATAATCAAAACATTTGCTGCCAACAAGTGTTTCCGTTGATTGTGTATTTTAATTTTGATGTTTTTGTGAAGCACTTTGTGATTTGTTTCTGTGAAAGGTGCTATATAAATAAAATTTACTTACTTACTTATATGCATACACATTCTTATTACATAAAATATTTACTCAATATCTGCTATAAAAGTGTTTGTGTCTGTGAAAGGATGGATTTGCCTACCTGTCTTCATTCTTTTTTATTGTTTGAGTAACTGGAAGTAAAAAGCTACTTCACTTGTGAACTGTGGGGTTTTAAAAACATGCAAATCACAAGATTTTGAAAAACACTAATATCTATCTAGATCTATACACTTCCATCCACACAATATATTGACTAAAATCATCTACAACTGTTAACGGCAAAACTGTTAATATGGCTTCAACTAATCATAAGACTCTGTATGCCAGAGAGCATTTGGACCTTTGTTGTGGTATCGCCTGCATCTCAGACACTTGTGTCATGATTCCTCCCCAGTCCCTGCTCAGAGCCCTCATCCTCGTCCCTCCTGTCATTTAGTTTTTGTTTTGGTAAACCATGTTCTGTTGATCAGGTTTCTGTGTTTTAGGTTCACCATGTGTGTGCTTGGGTAAATGTTTATAGTTTAGTTTTATGTTTCATACCTTGTAGTTTTAGTTTTTATCTTGGTTCGTGCCCCTGTGTGTCTTCATGTTCATGTTCTTGCCCTGAGTGTGTCATACTTGTCAGGTTACTGTTTTGGGTCCATCCTTCACAGGTGTGTCTTGGCTGCTGTTTGTGTGTCTGATTAGGATCACTCCCTCACAGGTGCTCCACATTCCCTCTGATTACCCTCTTGTATTTAAACCCTCTTGTCTTGTTGCTCAGTGTTGGGTTGTCTGTTTTAACTCCTGCTGTGTTTACCTGATGTACCTGCTATTGTCCATGCCTGCCTCGTTACCTCCAGTAAGTTTTGTTCCTGGTTCCTAATCACACCAGAAGGCCAAGCAACAGGCAAGGGAAAAATATAATTTCCATTGCATAGCATAAAGGTATAATGAATGAATGAAACTTAATTCCAGACAAAAGGTTTGTCCTTATCACAATAAAAAAAAAAAATAAAATAATAATAAAATCAAGTTAAAACCATAGCATACAAAAACACAGATAAAACCATAAAATTAGTACAAAAAATAAAACACATTCCCATTACAGACCATATAAGCAGTTGTTCCAGTGTTTAAAAAGGTCTGAGGAATACCTTGTGTCACTGGAAGTTAGAGTTGACAGAGCTCTGACTACAGCGTTAGTTGACATACTCAATCGGCAGATGAATTTATGCATGTAGAACCTCAGTAGTGCATGAAAAGTAAGGATGTTACTCACAACAAACATTTGACTTGCAGAGGTCCATCTTGGGAGCCTCATGAGGATTCTAAAAGCATCCTGATAAGCCACTTGTAGTTTCTTCATTACTGCCTTACTATAGTTGCACCACAAGTGGGCAGTATAGAAGGGAGTGCAGAAGGATCGGAAGAGGGTCACCTTGACATAATCTGAGCACATGCCAAAGTTACGTGCCAGAGTGTTAGCCTGCATGTACAGCTTACAGCACTGCCTCTTAATATCCTCATCATCACGGAGGTCATTTCTTAAAATATGCCCCAAGTATTTTACTTTTCTCACCACATCCAGGACTTGATTTGTTAAGCAAAAAGATGGAAAGTTGAGCTTCTGGTCCTCCTTAGTTGCAACAATCATGACAACACTCTTTTTTGGGGTTAAACAAAATGTCAAATTGTTCACCATACCTAGCACAGACCCTAAGCAGCTGCTGCAGGCCAGCGCTGTAGGGTGACAAGAGGACTAGATCATCTGCATATATTAAATGATTAACAAGGAGGTCACCCACCAAGCATCCAGTCTTGCTATCATTCAGTGCAACAGACAACTCATC